>VYXD01011151.1:0-88078 GCA_013397195.1 Hylia prasina | reverse complement strand
GGGGAAGGGCCGCGGGGCTGCTTCTCGCGCAGCCCAAAGCAGCGCTGTCCGCACGGGCAGCTGAGGCTTAAGCAGAGCACGGCCGAGCGCTGCTGAGCCGCGGCCACCACTGACCACGGTGCCCTTGGCCGCCTGTCCCACCAGCGGCCTGTGAAAGGACGCGACAGGGGAGCAACCAGGGCCCGTTCTGCACCGAGGTGCAAAGACTTGTTTGCTCCCCGGTAACAACAACGGAGTGATCGTCCCTCCGTACGCGGCACTGGTGAGGCCGCACCTCAAGTACTGCCTTCAGTACACCCTACTGGCCCCCTCCCTTCAGAAAGAGCACTGAGGTGCTGGACCGTGTCCAGGGAAGGGTGACAATGCTTGTGAAAGGTCTAGAAAACTTGTCTTACAGGAACGGGTAAGGGACCTGGGATTGTTTGGTCTCGAGAAGAGGAGGCTCCTGGGGAATGTCATTGCCCTCTACAAAGATTGAAAAGAGATTGCAGTGAAGTGGGGACTGGTCTCTTGTGTGGCCACAGAGAGGACAAGAGGAAATGGTCTAAAGCTGAGACAGAGGAGACTCAGATATTAGACACATTTTTACTGTTAGGGTGGTCAGGCATTGGAATAGGTTGCCCAGGAATTTGGTGGAGTCACGACCGCAGAGGTGTTGAAGATACATCAGGATCTGGTGCTGGGTGATGTGGTTTGGTGGTTATGGGGTTACAGTGCTAGTGCTGGGTGGATGGTTGGACCTGATGACCTCAAAGGTCTCTTCCAACCCTGATGATTCTGTAATTGTGCTGGTGTATGCCCACCAGTAATATGCAATGGCACTGGATGAGTGGGACTATAGTACTGGCAGTGGAGTAAACAAGCAATGGCATCACAGCAAAAGTACGTAATCTGGATGTTATGGTATAAGGATATAGTCACTGAGAGCTAAGCACATGCAGAATAAGGAAGAGGTAAGGGTAAACTTGTCCTCAGGATCTTAACAGAAAATTATGTTTTAAGCCTTGTAGGAAGGGGGGAACATAGACTTTAATTCTTCTATAACTCCCTGGCTTGGGATGGCTGGGAAGTCTTGTCTGTCATGGTCTTAAAGCAAAACCACTGAAAGACTCTGCTCCACTCTAGAGAGATCCCATCTGGAGACCTGCATCCAGCTCTGAGGTCTTCAGCAGGGGAAAGGCATAAACCCATTGGAGCAGGTCCAGAGGGAGGCCAAGAAAATAATCAGAGGGATGAGGGCTTCTCTTACTAAGAAAGGCTGAGAGAGTTAGGCCTGAAGAAGATTTTGAGGAGACCTTATTGTGGTCTTTCAATGCAGAATCAGAGAATCACAGAATCATTAGGTTGGAAGAGACCTCCAGGATCATCAAGTCCAGCCCAGCCCTAACCTCAGTAATGGCACCAAGTGCCACATCTAGTCTTTTCGTAAACATCCAGAGATGGTGAATCCACCACCTCCCCAGGTAGACCATTCCAATACTTTATTACCCTTTCTTTTAAAATCTTTTTCTTAATATCCAGCCTATATTTCCCTTGGCGCAGCTTAAGAATGTGTCGTCTTGTTCTCTCAGTTGCTGCCTGAAGAAAGAGACCGGCCCCCACCTGACTACAACCACCTTTCAGGAAGTTGTAGAGAGTGATAAGGTCACCTCTGAGTGTTCTCTTCTCCAGGCTAAACAACCCCAGCTCTCTCAGTCATTCCTCATAGGGCTTGNCCCCCAGGTCCCTTTCTGCCTGGGCACTGTCCAGCCACACTGTGCCCAGGCTATAACATTGCAGGGGGTTATTGCAGCCAAAATGCAGGACTTACTTAAAGAAGGCTTTTAAGAAAGCTGGAGACAGACTTTTTAGTAGGACTTATAGTTACAAGACAAGGGGTAATGGTTTTGCATGAAAAAAGGTATATTTAGACTAGCTATAAGGAAAAAAAATTCTGTTATGAGGCTGGTGGAGCACTGTAACAGGCTGTCCAGAATGGTGGCAGGTGCCCCATCCCTGGAAACAGTGTGAGGTTGGACAGGGCTCTGAGCAATCTGATATAGTTGAAAATGTCCCTGCTCATTGCAGGTGGGTTGGGCTAGATGATCCTTAAAAGTTCCTTCCAACCCAAACTATTCTCTGATTCCCTGACCTGGTTGGTCACTCTTGGCCATTGTGTCTATGTAAGCAGTGCCCTGCAGAGAACTGTTTGAATCCTGTGTGTAGCTAATCCCAGCTATTCTGGTCCCAGAGTCTAGTATTACGAGTGGATGCAGGGGATGTCAGGGAGCAGCACGCTGCAGAGGGAGCACAGTACATCTATAGTCTGCCTGTGGCTTTTGGGGCAGGCACATAGTGCAGCTGCATAATAACACTAGCTGCATAGAGAAAATAGAAGTGTAGAGCACATTAATTGCAAGCTGGTTTTGTTCAATTCATAGGGTCAGGTGCTATCACTTGATTTGTACAAGTTTGTGCCTGTGACATGTCCTTGCCTGAAACTCACACTAATGGATCCTGATGAGTACTGAATGACTTTAAGATTTGCATTTGGAATGCAGAGTGGAAATATTTTTTTTACTGAAATGCTTCCAGCTTTAAGAGTGTCAGACAAAGCTCTGGAGAGACAGGAGGTGTGCTATTTTCAGCCACGTTCCGGTGAGAGATCCATCATGTATGCGGGGGGGCACAGAGGGTGAGATTGACATGACACGTGTGTAGGACAGATCTGGCCCCTTACCAAGGGCAGAATCAAATGTCTAATCATAGGCAGAGAAGCAGCTGAGAGTCCAGAAGAGCAGTGAAGGCTGGGCTTGACAGTCTCAACTTGTGTGTGTGTGAACTTCAAGGAGAAAGTGAGCAGAGGGCCTTGTGGGGACTGGAGAGTGGTGGTGTGAATTCTGAATATGGGAATAGAAGATTCCACCTGTTAAGAACTGGAGTGTGTACTGAAGTTGTGAAGACAAAATACCTAAAGCACAGAAATCATGGGAGCTGAAGAAGAAATGCTCATCACTCTGTCTGGAGGTGCCCCCTGGGGCTTCCGCCTGCAAGGGGGT
Source organism: Hylia prasina (assembly GCA_013397195.1). Lineage (NCBI taxonomy): Eukaryota > Metazoa > Chordata > Aves > Passeriformes > Sylviidae > Hylia > Hylia prasina. The sequence continues at coordinate 85,040 of VYXD01011151.1, read as the reverse complement.
TCAGAGCAGAAAAGACCCCTTCAAGTGTCAAAGGTAGGACCTTGAGGTGCGACCTCTGAGAGCAAAGTTGTTCTGCTGAACTAAGATATCCCTACTGAGCTGGGCATCTTTCACTACTGTTAAGGAATACAGGAACTCCTTACCATGGCAGCAGATCTCAAAAGGAAAGCTTGGGTGGTGTGCTCAAGCAGGGTGTGAGATGGGCTGCGGGTCCTGGAATAGATGCTGTCGAGGTAGAGACAAGTGTCAGGTGAAGATCTGTTTCAGTGCAGGTCTGTACAGCTCAGACACTTATGTAGGCTGTACAACTCTCCTGAGTTGTCAGCAGAGCTATAACCATAGTGACAGTGCAGGGAAACTGACTCAAATATGGAAACTTCAATAAGTTTCATATACTCATACAAGACATCCAACTAAAGAAAAAATAAATTGAAGCAGTAAAAGCCATATTTTTAACTGAACTGTCCCTAACACTTCTTTACTATATTCCAGCTTTCAAAATAGATGCACATTTCTCAGTGCCTCTTCTGCAGATGAAAGTTTTTCAGCACTGTCTGAAGTGAATATTTGTGATTCTCTAAGCAGCAAATACTGGTTTAATTTCAAGAATCAAAGAAAAACAGTTGTTTGGATGGGAGATTTAAAAAAATGGAATAAGCATGAACCTTGTGTTGCACTACTTTTGATAAACAGCTGTTACTGTTGTCTTTTCAGAAAGACTACTGAATAGATTGAAAACTAGGGGGAAAAGGTCCTCTTTATTAAGCTCATAACAGCTGCATTGGCCTTGACACAATGATATCTTGGGATATCTCACTGGAAGGCACCCAGCAGCAGAAATGCAAAAATGCTCTGCACAGCTCCTTCTGTTTCCTTAAGCAGACCATGCCTCTGACAGAATTTTGAAATTAGATGTTTTGTGTCAGTTGGCTCACCCCAGATCACGGAGTGTTTGTCATAACTTCTGCCAAATGGTTTGGAATCCCATAGCTTGGCCTTGAAGTGAATGTTTCTTATGTAGAGAAAGATGATTTTTCTCCACAAAAACAACTTCTGCACAAACTCACAGAGTTTCAGGTGTTAAAAAGAAAGAATCAGTATCCTTGAAACAGGTGTCTGGCATCAGTGGTTCTTAGGAAAATGGGGATTTCAGGGGCTACATTAGCCCTACATTAGCGTGGTCTAAGATTATTTTGACTCTTGTTTTTCCCACAGTAGACAGAAAACTGTGACTGAAGAGGGAGGAGATTGTGAGTGTCTATAAAGATTACTCAGGATTGAACAGCAGCAAGAACTAGTCATTACCCAGGCTAAGTTGCACCTTAAGGTGAATGGAATATTGCTCAAGGATTAGTAGCACTTGCAGGAAGGTATTAACTAGAAGCAGCTCTCACCCAGAACTGAGTGCTGTACTTTAGGTCTAGCAATACAAATACATATTATTTTACAATACTTGGATATTGCATTAAAAATAATTATGGAAAACATAATTGATACAAATCCATTTGAGGCTCAAATTATACATCATTCTTTATGCAGGATTCTCATTTTATAATAATCTTTTTTGTCTATTACCACCTAGAATTTAATAGCATCCAGTGACCCTACATACTGTCTTAAAGGCAACACCATCTAAATAGTCTCTAAAGAATGGATTTTTAGGTCCTTAACAGGTGCCCAGGACGATCATATCTGAATGTAACCTGGTTAGAATAGAATAAACTGCCAGGGATCATGTGATAGAACATACAGACATGAATAGCTGATAGGTGCCAGGAGATAACTGAGTGGATGCTGTTTGTGTCTCAGAGATTCCAGTGCTGTCATTTTAGACAATTTCAATTTCTAGGCTAGAAAAGTCATAGTAGTAACACTAAGGAAAGATGCTTACCTTTGGATGCTGAGTCAAATGATGAATAAGTGATAAAAATTTAATTTGGGAAATTAATCAAATATAACAAACACGTTATATATAAATGATACATGTTGTATTTGAAGAGATGCTGGAATTGCAAAGCCAGACTAGGGTACGAGCCACCTCTTGTCCTGCTTCCTGCTTCCTTTGTGTTTCCTGCAAGTATTTCAGAGGAAGTTGTAACTTTCACCAATGCATCTAATTTTTGCGTAATGCAATGTGGAGGGAAATCCTTTCCCCTCAGGTAGTTATTGGCATGCCCTGGGAAATATCTAAGAATTGGCAGTCCTAGTGGTTTACCCTACAGATAAACAGAAAATTGTTTCTGAACAACTAGTACCTTACTTGTCTAAGTCTTGCATGATTTCCTACTGAAGATTTGATAACACCAAGCAAGCAGGCATACCAAAGACTAAATGTTGCACTAAGTGGGATTTCCTGCTTGAGTCGCTCTTGTTGTATTACAAAGCCCTTCACAATTCCTCATCTGACATGATCAGTGTACACAGTTCATAGTCTTCTTGCCTTTATGCTTTCTAAAGTTTACATCACCATCATCTTTTTATTGTTCCTCTTTATGGAGATTATGATAAATTAATCACTGATTACTGTTCTTGGTATCTTTTTTTTTGTTTTCCTGAAAATTCTTTGGGTGTGCTGTATGCTTCCCCTTCCCCTTCCCCTTCCCCATTGTTGGGCCTCTAATTGGTTGTTCTCTCATAAGGTGTTCACAAGGATGTTTGGTTTTTTTCAAATTGCAATTAACTTGAAATGTACAGCGAATATATGCATTTGAAACTGTTTCCTAGTGCAAAATATTCAACTGGCTGTAACAAACTAAAGTACATGAACATGTTGGAAGTGGGGTGTGAACCCATTTTTCTACAGACTGAAAGGATGCATAGCTGTGGTTTAAACTGTTTTTCTAATCGAGGGATCAATTCTAACCTCAGTCCAGCTGACACAAAGGGGTAGAAAAGCAGCTGTATCTTCACATGCTGGATCCAGCTGCCACAGATTCCGTGCCATTCAATGACCCCCTGTGGGTTACAGGCTCAGGGACACACCTGGAGAAAGATGCTGGAATTACATACTTGTGGAAGTCTTTTGCGTTGTACATAGCTGGGCATGAGCCCACAGTGTGTCCTGACGGCCCAGAAGGCCAACAGATCCTGAGCTGCATCACAAGAGGAGTGGCCAGCAGGTGGAGGGAGGAGTGCAGGGAAGATGTGGACTTCCCAGGGTCTAGAGGATCTAGATGATCCAAGGGATGGAGCACCTCTCCTTTGAAGGCAGGCTGACAGATTTCAGATTGTTCAGCCTGGAAAAGAAAAAGCTCTGGGGAGACCTCACTGTGGCCTTCCAGTGCCTGAAGGGAACTTAAAAAAAAACCAAGGGAGAGATATGTTTTAGATGGATAGATAGTGATAGGATAAGGGGGAGTTACCTTAAACTAAAAGGTGAAAGATTTAGATTAGATGTAGTGAGGCCCTGGAACAGGTTGCCCAGAGAAGCTGTGGGTGCCCCATTCCTGGAAGTGTTCAAGGCCAGGTTGGATGGGGCTCTTAGCAACCTGGTCCAGTGGAAGGTGTCCCTGCCAGTGGCATGGGGGTTGGAACAAGATGATCTTTAAGATGCCTTCCAACCATTTTATAATTCTATGATAACTAACTCTGTATTCAACTAAACTTATGGAGCCAAACCAGCTGTGCCTGCCTTGGGATCAGAACAGTGGTCCTTCCAGCAGTGCCCAGTGGACACTGAGGAAAAGGCACAAATTGAAGTAACACAAGAAAGATTGAAATGTGAACATTAACACCAACTGATTATATGGTTTCAAATGCTTATTCCTTTCATCTTAAACTTGCCTACAAGAGCACATACTGACTCTTTTTTTCCACCAAAACAATAATTTGCAGTGTCCAGGTGCTAAAATTGCCTATTTTGAATCTGAAGTCTACCATACTGATGTGTATTTGAAAGGCATACCACTAATAAATAATTCATCTCATAAAACCAGATACTATAAGAGTAGAGAATGAGACCAAAAAATAAACACAAGAAAGCTTTTAAGTGTCTGGGGAGCCTTCAGTGAGAAAGAATAGATGATTTTTCAATGAGGGTTGTGTTAAAGTATCACACTGTAATGAGTAAGCTGAAAGAAAGGCAGAATATGCTCAGCAGGCAGATGCACAGCATGATCAAACATCAACAGAGGACATGAATCATTCTGCAGAAATTAGAAAGGATAGGAATACTGAGTAGAGAAACAAAGAGGGAAGTAAAGACTAAAGAACACAAAAAGCAAAGGGCAGTCTTCATTTTGTTCTTCAGCAATGTCCCTTTAAGTGAAATCAGTTGAACTACTCTGGATTCATATTGGCTTATTGTGATTCCTAATGAATCTTTTACCTCTTACCTAATGAAGCAGACAAGCTCCAGTGGGAGTTTATACTACCCCTCAACAAAATAAAGCTGATTTGGTCTAGCTCAGTAGCTGTGGTGCAAATGACAACACAACACAAGAAATCTTTGACCAGAAACAGTCATCAGGGAAGAAAGAGAACAAACATAAACACAAGAAGCAAAAAGGATCCACAGATGGCAAGATTTTTATTTTAGAAAGGCTGAGGGAGAGTACATGGACCTCAGATGTAGCTGTAACTGATGAGAAGGTTTACCCATTCAGAAAAGAGAGTAAGAGAGAACAATACCATCAGGTTCCTGGAGGGTTTCTTCACAGTAAGGATGTGTCCATCAAATGCTTTTGAAACAAAACAAAATGGAAAATATCTAGTCTGAGAAAAGTTAAGTTATAAGCACTAATGCCATTAATCAGCCAAAGTAGAAACCTATCATGAAATTATATTATGGAAATAATTTTTTGAAGATGAACAGGACAGTTTTAAGATGATGCAAATGCATACAAATCTGCCTTCAGGGATCCTGCTACAAAACAAGATTTATTCAATGAGGGGCAAACATGGTTACTTTCTATAAAAAGCAAGGAAGGCACTTCTACCTCCAGTACAAGTACAAGTAATACTGACAAAATAGAGGAAACTGTGTCTTTACAGGTGGTACTGATAGTAGAGGCAAAGTACTGGGCATATTAGTGCATCACCAATAATAAGCCAGCAAAATTATTAATCTCTGAAAGAAAAAAAAGGCAAACATAAACAAATGAGCCTCACGCAGACATGTAAAGTTGAGCTTGGAAGGCATTGATATTACTGTCTAATGCACAAGGGGGAATTCACTGGAAATACCATACTTACAAAATCAGCCCCTTTCAAGGAAAATAAGTGTAAGGTAGAACAGCCATTGAAAAGGAGGAGGAGGAGAGAAGGCTTTTTTCACCTAGCAAAATATTGGAAGAGGTGACTGCAATTTACAAATATATGTTGAGCAAATAGCAGCAACACTATTCAAATATAGATGACAGCACTGACAGCACAGAACAACTAACCAGGGAGGTTCAGCTGTGACTTTCCAATCTAGAAAAAGAATTGAAAATCTTTTGAGTCAGTTTATGAAGTGGAGTAAACAATATGGCCTCTGAAAACTACAGAGGATTGGCCCTGGTAGCTCAAGAGACTCCTTTCAGTTGGCTGTTCCGTACAATACTCTGCAGCAATGTTAGGGGAATTGTTAGGGGAAGCAGTAACAAGGATTGTATAGGGTCTATAAGCAAAAATTGTTTTGTTTTTTAAGAGCAGTTCATCACAACCTCCTTTTTAGCTCTTTCCCACTTATTCCCACTTTTTCCTGTATGATTCTCTGCTGATAATTCACTGTTTCTACTGCAAGATATCCTTGCTGCCCATTTTCCCTGTCACTGCTCCCTGTGACACACAACCTGGGTGCTCTGTGCCATTCTCCTTTGCTCATGTGACATTATTCCTGCTAGAGGTGCCAGCTCTAACCCAGATAGGTCTGATGGCTTCCAGATTTGTGAGCACCTTCTCTTCCTCTCCCCTTTTCAGTGGGCAGCCTGTTCTTTATCTGTTTTCATGAATGTTTACTGTCACCTAAAAAACACTGCTAGTCTGTAGCAGTCACTAATGCTGGTTTTGGAGTGCCTCATGCTGTTTTGGGAGTGCTCCTGGACATATTTTATGTCCTGCTGGCACTTAGGCAGGTGCTACACTTGGCTGCCCAAGTGAGGGAGCACACACTGTGGCACCAGTGGAACTTTCCAAGGACCTGGAATAATGATGAGAATCCACCTCTTGATGAGAAGCTGCAGTGAAACCATACATGCTCCATCTATACCAGGTGCATTAAATGTACCTGGGACCTTCTCTGGCACTTATGCCAGCTGCTACAACGTGTAATGAAGCCCAGCAATTAACATTTTCTACTCTTCCAAACAAAATGGCCACAGGCCCACAAGCAGTGGCTCTGGGAATTGTCTGTTTGAGCTCTCAAACTGTGCCTGGAATTGTTCTGGACAGCAATAGCCGATCTGAACCAAAGGTGTGCCAGGGATCATTTCAACAGTTTAATGCTACAGTTCATTCCCTGACATTATTCAGCCTGCTACTGGCTAGAACTACTGAATACATCTGTGGAGGCTGAGCCTGGTTTTTGATGTACATTCATACCCACGAGATGACTACAAAGATGTTGCAAGGCACGGGAAGCTCTCTGTACCTAAGTGCCCCAGATCCTTCAGGTGAATGGGGTACTTCTCTAATCCATACTTGTGGCTGATCCTGTCCTTGCTGCTGCAGAACAGCAGTGCTTATCCTCCTCAGACTACTGCTGAGAGGCTGCCTTTGGGTTAGTGAGAGCTGTCTTTCAGTGCAGTAACCCACTCTTGCAATATTATGTGTTCAATACTTCTTTGCAAACAAAAGTGACCCTCATTTTATCAAAATAATAGTAGGTATGTCTTCTTCTAATTTGCCCTCTCTCAGCATAAATACTGTGGAGGCATAGTATACTTAACACTGGTGCTGTTCAACAATTAGTAGCAGCTGAAAAGAGCCTTCTGTTTTCAGAAGGATTTTTATTCAAGGCTTGCAAATGCTCACAGCCCCTTAGAGGCCAGCATAAGCATGCAGTGCAAAGGCTGGCAACACCTTGTTCTGGAGGACTGAAGCCATGTCTCTGGATAACTGCCCTGTGTTCAAGGGTCTTTCCCTCCTTCTGTCCCAGTTCAGTGCCTGTACCTGTAAAAAGATATTTTGATTGCTAGATTTGGTTATTAGCTTCAATTCTGTTAGGCTTAGATGGTAAAGTCTTTTATGGCATAGGAGCCAGGCTGAGCCTCTAGAAAAAGGACTAACATGGGACAAGTATAAGCATATTTTTTCTGAACATTTGTTGCTTTTCTTACAGCTCCTAAATGTGGGACCTGGTACAAACATTTGACAAATACATCTGTTCCTTCTGAATCCTTGCTTCATATAAAAAACACTTGATATCCTGCTGCTTACTCTGTCGAGTGTAAAATGCTTATCAAGTACTTTTAGTATCTATTCTAGTACATGTGGCATTATTCTTTTTCACTGATATTACATTTCAATCACTTTGCAGCTAATCTACCATCAAGTAACAAATACCTATGGAGATAAAGCCTTTTTTTATCTACCTGGGGCCACCTCTAGCTAGAAACTTGCTCCCCACAATGACACCTGTGCTAAATGTTTTGCTTAGGAAAAGAAAGTGGATTGTTTGAGGTTGTTTTTCTCTTCCCTCTCTTGTATAACCACAACAAAAATCTCATTTTAAGGCACTTTGTTTCAGTAAGAGAAAACCAACAGAGAGAAAACCGACAATCCCTGATTGTTTGTGTTGTTTTATATCAGCTTGTATCCCCTGGCACAAGTCAGAATTAAATCTAGTGCATCTAAGACTTTGTTCTCTCGTTCCTGCACCAGTAGACTCTAGGCAGTAACATATTTTACAGTAGCCTGACACGTACTTAACCAAGTGACCAGCACTAACATCCTCTTCCACTACCAGCTCTCATTGCTAAACCCCTTGCCTAGAAGCCACCCAAGTCTGTCCTGCCACTTAAGATACATCTTTTCACCACTCGCCCTTGCTGTGCCCATCCCACAAAGTATGTGTTCTCTCCCCTCTTTCTTTATATAAAGACTCCCTAATTAAGCTTCACCATGGATGACCTGTGAAGTAGGTCTGCAGAGACACTGGACATACTTTACCAAGAGGCAAGTTTTCCAGTGTCACCTCTTAAGAAGGAATACAATGTTTCATCAGGAAATTACTGGAATTAACTTTGGTACAACTGTGTAGTTGTAATGCTTTGGTGTAATTATAACAGATATTCTCCTGTAAAATAGCTTCCAATAAAAACATGGCATTGATATGAGGATGTGATATTATTTGCTGCTTAATAGATAAGGCATAGGGAAAGTATCTCACTGGATCTCTGTGTTCAGGTAGGCAACTGAATAAGGAAAGCATGTTGGAAAATGTCCTGGTTTCCAGACTCCTGCCTTTTATAGCTCACAGTCTGAGTGTTTTCTCCGAGGTCACACAAAAAATCATCCAGGTCTTCTGAATCCCACTCTAGCCATCTCCCCACTCTAGCCATCTCCACTCTCTCTAGCCACAAGGGGTATCCTTCCTTACACAAAAAAGAGTAAATCCTGGCCTTGGACGAAAACCAAACTGGCCCAATAACCAAAATGATATGAATACACATCTTCAGTAAGAAGAATTGATGGAGGGTGTTTGTTTCTGCTTTTGCATCTAGCAACTGCTCTTTGTGGTTCAGCTGAACAGGAAGTTCTAGGAGGAGCAGACTCATGCTGGTTGGCTCTTGCTTGAGTCATTCCATTTTGGTAATGCTTTATATCACAAAAAGTAATTTCTTACCTCCCCATGAGAACTCCGTGACAGGATTGCATTTCACATATGGCTGGCAATGAAATTTAAACACTGCCAGGTTGTATGGAGTGTTGGACCCCTTGGCACTGTAGCTGCTGGGGGAAGGGGACAGCTGTGTGTTGAGAGATGCAAGCAGAGAGTGGAAGGGCATTGGGTGGGAAGATGAATTGTATTCAGTGTAAAACTCTTACCTGGACTGAGGCTGCTGGGTTTCTGCTGGAAATACTGTAGGAGATTAGGTGAAGACTGAAAATAAAATTATCTTCCTACCTTATAGGCTGAACTCTCCCACTGGCAGGAAGTGGGAGGTGGTTTGGGGAGGCAAGGGGAGAGATGGGTGACACCAGCCTCCACTGCAAACCACTTCTATTTACCCACAGACTACTTCACTACAAAGAAGCAGTGCTGGCCAGCAGGGAGAGTGGTTGCAAAGTTTCAAGACAGGTTCCTGGGCTGTACTGGGGCAAGATGTGAAGCCACTGAGTTACTATCAGGATTACTCTATTCTTAGCATCCCAGCATGTGTTCAGCCCCCACATACCACTATCTAAATATAGTTCCTACTGAAGGACAGATGCTGCCAAGTTGCATCTGACCCCCTCCTCTCTCGCATTCTGTTCCTGAAAGCTGGGCTGAATTCCCCGAGACACGTCAACAGTCAGCATGTCCTTTTGTCTGCCTAGGGAAACTTGTACTGTACTGTTAAAGCCTGGTCTCAACTCTGGCCCTCCTGGCCTCTCCTAGCACTGACCTTCCTTCCAACACCTTTTCTTATTCCTTTCCTCCTCAATTGTTGCCTTACCTTTTCCTTTTTGTTTTTCCGGCTCAGCTGCCTCTGTCCTTTCCCTTCTGTCTGATTGAACAAGATCAATGGGAGGAAGCGGGCAAAGTAAGGAAAGAAAATGTGTATGTATGTGCAGGTACACAGGTACTGCAGAGACCCGAACCTCTCTGACAAGAGCTCTTTTTTTGTTACAGATCTCCTGCTGAGAGGGCAGGGAGATGGACAGTTTTCTGAGTAAATGTGTTCCAGTTTTTCACACTGATTTATATTTCCAGTAGCATAAATCCATACAATTCCGATACTGGAATTTCCTAAACCCATCTGAAATCTAAACAGGACATACCTTGACATGAGTATGCCATAGGAGACTGTGTCCACTGAGGCATGGAGTGGAAAGTCTAACAGCCAGTTACAAGAGGCTCACAGAATTTGTGGGGCTCCTCACACAAAAGGAGAGGTCAGTCCTCACCAGTATGTGCTAGAAGACTGGACAGTGCAATCCCCCATGGCCAGGTCTGGGCCAACCCTGACCACTTGTCAGAGTCTGTCAGTGCTGCTTCTCATTTGCACAAGAAAGCTCTCCAGGTATGTGTTACAGAAAGCAGAGAGGTTTTCTCTTTGAAATGCCACTTTTTCCAAATTTTCCCACCTCTTCAGAACAGCTGTTGGGTGACACCTTCCAAGTTTCCTGCAGTTAAGCAGAAGCTCCCTTAGCGACACTTCATGTGGCTCACTGGGTGCCCAGGAGAGGGCATCTTGTGGACATGGGGAGCAAGTGGCTGATCCTGAGGGCAGCCTGACCTTCAGGATGGGCAGGGAGCCTGGCTTTTGGACTGGACAGCCGCCCTGGCCTGGGGCCTCAAAGGGTCTGTGCTGCCCTCGCTGAACTCGAGCAGGTTATGGGTTGTCATTAAAGTCTCTACAGCACAGAGCTGGCAGTCATATAAAAACTGGCAGGCTTGGGTTGGTCTCTGTTCAGAGGCTCTGCAGCCTCCAGCACACTGCACCCTGCTGTTGTGGCTATGAATTAAGTCCTGTCCTGTCCTTTCTCTGCACAATCCTCTTCTGTGTTTAACCCCTTTGCCTTCCTCCCTGGCAAATGCAGTGGGGTAAGGGTTTGGCATAAAAGATGAAGCTGTGGATAGGTTCATTTCCCTCTGATCCCAGGAAGCAAATTCATAAACTTCCAGGGAGGGTTTATAAATCTGTGGAAGACTGAGCCAGACACATGCTGTTTTCAGACTCTATAGGTCACTTCCTGCACTGGAAGAGACCTGGTCTTGTTTTCCCAGAAAGGAATGGAGACATGGAAAAGTCCCTCCTGGATTGTAGAGCACTGAAGTACCAATAGTTGCTTTAGTGCGTGTGCTTTCTATCAGTCCAGTAAAATTCGAGCACAGATCAAACCAAACCCAGTATCCTCACTAACCATAAGAAAAATGCATTGCCTGCTCATGACTATCAGCCCACATGGCCTGCTTGAGTCCCACCAGCCTTCTCTGGTATAAAGGTACCTGAGACAGCATCAGGCAGTGTTGGGAGCACAGCCTGATCCTTCCTGCCTGGGAAACCCAAAGAGTTGCCTGCAAAGACTTGCAGTACTGAGGGACCAGAGAATTGCAGGAAGTTTACTGTTTATGTTCTGGCTAGTCACCAGCCTGCATCCTTGGTTTCAGTGAGCAAGGAGGAATCCCATGGGATGTGAGGAATGCCCTGGGCACCTGTTGACAGCCTTTAACCCCCAGTCCCCTCTCTTCACAACTGGGAGAGATACTCAGCAAGTATGTTCCCATCCTGTGCTAAGCACCAAGTACTTGGCTATGAAGCAGCAGCTGGCCTTCTGGGGAATAGTAGGAAACCCCCCTTTTAACCTCTTTTCAACTTCTTAACTCTTTTCATTAGCTGCTGTGTCAGTAGGCAGCACTGGAAAATGTGTCTTCTTTACCATCTCAGTTAACAGCTGCATCTGGAGGAAGTATCAGGAAGCAGCATTTATACTGCAACAGAGGTTCTTCAGCAGTAGTTCATTACAGACCTACACATGCTCATTCTGGGCTTATATTAACAAGGAGGGAGATAAAGGACTAAAATGACAGAGGCTGATGGATGTGGCAGCTGGGATGAGCCAGTCCCTATTTTAAGCATGCAGGCAAGAGTCAGGGTCAAGTTGGAAAGGCTACAGTGATAAAGTACCAGTGAGCACAAAAACAACTTGAAGCATAGCCCTCCTTTTTCCATCTTCTTCCCCAACATCTCTCAGTCCTGCTGACAGGCTGACCTGGGAGGAGTGTTGCTCTTGTCTGCTCAACACAGGCCAGCAGGGTCAAGCCCAAGGCACTGACACACTCCAGGGGTGCAGGGAGCCTGGGCCCTAAGACCAGCCAATCATGCCATGGGACTTCCTTAGGACTCCACCTCTCTCCTCTCCTGCTCCCCACTGCTCCTGCAAGAACAGTGACAGGGCAGCAATCCTCCCACATTCACTTGTCTTTCCTGAAGCTGCCATGGGAGTGTGGGCAACGTAGCTTTATGATGTTATAGATGAGTCTGGTGGCTCAAGCAGCAGGGCTGTGAGATATGGGCAAAGGTGCCCTGTTTGAGTATTACTTCTCTGCAGGGATCTGACACAGTCTGTTCACTGCACCCTCTATTAAACAGCTCTGCACTGATTTGTCTTTCACTTAACTGCAAGATCTGAAGAATATTTGAGAAGAATCTACAAATAGAGTATAATACTACCTCGGTCCTGACTTGCTCTGACCCAGTGATTTTACCTGGCTATTCTTTTATGCAAAAATGAGTACATAATGGGTGCCAAGCTGTCCTACAAGACTATCCCCACTGCTTCCCTGTATAGGAGAGGTCTGTGGTTTTCGGCTGAGCGGGCATTTGGTTTGCTTGCCCTAGCAGAAAGGCTAGGCTGAATTGGTAAGATATTTAACTGATGGGTGATGAAATGCAAGGGAGAGGAAACACTTGGTGCAGGATGGCCATGAGAGGCCATATCTAGGAGCTTGCCTGGAACCAGTGACTCCGACTCCACTCTCAGATATAGCAATACATATCTTGCACAACTCCTGTTAAGGCTAAAGATTTATTCCAAGTTTACACTTGTGTAACAGGACACCATATGGCCTGATGCAGATGTCCAGAAATACACTGACCAAAGCTGTTGGAGCAGGAATGCTTAACAACAGAATATACTTCCAAACCGCCACCTCTCCCCAGTGTCAGCTTCCCTGAGGATGGTACTTGCCGAGACTCTGCATGAGTCAGGGATCATACCAAGGAAGTACAGTAGAGGCATGCAAAAGGACACATGGTCATGTGCAAGCATGGTCTGTTCCCTCTCTGAAACACAGACTCCCTAACCAACTTAGGAGACAGGGAACAAGAGGAGAAGATCATGTAGATATTCTTGAGTCTTTCATCTGCACTAAAGAACTTGAACGGGGTTGGTGATCAGGTCAGACCTATGCTCAGCAGAGTGATTCTTGGAATTAACAGGAATACAGAGACCAAAAGGCACAACCAGGGCTCATTCAAGAGGATTAGTGCTCCACTATGTCAGCACAGTAGTCTTAGGCCTTATTTTATTCTGTGAGGAATAGTGCAATAGAAGGGCCAGCAAGAGACAAGCAACTGAACCAAATAGCTGCTGTTCTTCCCTTCATCCTTATCCTCTCTTCTGCTTTTTTAGATTCGAAAGAGAAGCAAAGCGTGCCGTGGAGGCCTGTGGGAAAATGATGTTCTAGTGTCTATCAATGGGAAGTCATGTGCTGGCCTGTCCCATGCTAATGCCATGCAGATCATCGATTCCTCCAATGGCATGCTCAACATCCGTGTGAAAAGGTAACCTGCTCCCAAGTGCCAGTGCTGTGACAGTGCAGGCAGTAGGGTGGTTTCATCCAGTACAGCAGCTGTCCACATCCAGCAGAAACAAAGCAGGCAGGAAGACTTTGGTTTCACCATACTGCAAGGTATACCAGAAGGACTTACCCATGTCCCAACATGCCTAACGTGTGGACATCTCAATGTTTTGCCCTGCCTTACAGTGGGCTGTTGTAGTCCAACAGTCTGTATACTGACTCCCACTAACATTAGAGGTGTGTGGCTAAGCCCCCTTTTTATAGGAAGAAATATCTGTGCCAGTCTGTAGTTCAGGAGAATACTGGAGATCAGGCTCCAATTTATGGACAAAAAGTAGTCCTAGTAATGTTCCTTGTCCTCCCTGTGCTAAGTTAACGCAGTGCTTCAGTGCATGCTGGATGCGGCCCAAGCTATAAAAGAATAATCCTATAAAGGTGAAGGCAGCAAAGCTGTGTGAGGTCCTAGCTAGTCCACACTACTGCCTAAACAGAAGTGACCCTCAGAAAATCAGGCCCTGGTGAAGGGGGCTGGGAGATGTGATCTTCTACAGTCCTGTAAAGACAGAGAGTGCACTGTGAGCAGTGGGGAGGAATAGCCACACTGGTTGTTGTCATCTGTAAGGCAGGAGCAGAGGTGGGCAGTGCTCAGGGAAGGAAAGCCTGAGCATGCAGGATCTTCCCCTTGGCTTCAGAGAAAGTGCCGGTGCCTTCTGATGTGCTCACTCTATACCCTAGCTGTGATTAAGTGGGATGAGTAAGTTCTATACAAGGTGTCCAGAATAGCTCCTGGTCCCTTGCCAAGGCCTTATCTCACACCATTGGAGCTTATCTGCAGCCAACAGGTGCCTGGGCAAATTCTATTTGGTCAAAATCAGCACCCTTTGAATTAACAAAGTGAGAAAGGCGGGCTTCTCACAGCCCCCTGGATACAGCCAACACTGGATGGTTTGGCAATAAGGTAATCAGTTGGCTTCATTTGGAGTAGTGGAGAAATCATCAAATGTTGCATTCTTGATCACATGTCTATTCCCACTTCAGCTTCCCAGAGAAAACACCAATCATTCCTGTTCAGAAAGGAGAGGTAGCTGGATGACTCTGGAGTATGTGTATTTCAGCAAAAGAGGAAGGGAGAGACACTGACCTGACAGTACAGAAAAAGAGAAACTGGCTTACAAGCAGTTATGCTTCTCAGTTACCTAGTCAAGTGTTTAAAGAAGAGGAGGGACTGTCCTGTTTTGCTTGTGGAATGTTGAGGTTGCTCCCCAGTGAGATTTCATAATGGCAAATAGTATTAAAAAAGTAAACTGCCAAAGAAATTCTCCCACCCTTAGCTTCCACAAAAGTTTGCATTTGACATAAATTTTTCACAGTTTAGAATTGGGATCCAAGTCATGAGTTCTACAGCTTTACAGAGGCAATGTTGTCTACCTGGCTTTGTGGTGTGCATGTTCAGAAAGCAAATACTTAGGACTCCTGGTGAGTCTGACAAGAGAAGGAGCAAGTTCCCAGCTCCATCTATGTGGGCTGGAGTTAAACTGCCAGTGAAATCCAGACTCACTTTTGAGGAGGGGGAAGACAGAATGGGCTCTTTTCCTGTCAGCACAGACAATTCTCCTTCCATCTGGAAGCCAGCAGTAGGGTTGACTGCCCCAGTCTGCCCAGCAGGTACTCCAGTCACCCTTCCAGATGTCTTAGAGGCTTGAAATTGCTGTATCTAAGCCAAAGGCAAATTCCACCATGGATTAGTCCAGCCAGCTTGACTGCATATGGTTGTCAAAACCCAGGTACTGACAGTTAGCAGTCCCAACAGTGAGCAGGCTAAAATATTAGAGTGGTCTCCTACCACCAGATACCATAGTCCTATCCCCAAGAAACACTTGGGCCGTTATATCCTAAATATTTGCTATTTACTCCCATGTAGAGGTCAGAGCAAACAAATAGCACTGACTTCTTGGGAGCCCAGTCTGAACTAAAGCAGTTTGAAGGTGCCAGGATCTGCAGACCTGACACAGTCTCAGCTGCAGGAGCAGCTGGAGTGCAGTGTGATAGCTGAGCACCAGCCGTTCTCTGCTGACAAGCTGCAGGGTAGGTCTCAGTGTCCTGGGGAATGCTTGCTATGCAGGAATTCATCTCTCCGGGAGAAATGCCTGGGGAGCTGATTAAGCTTGGTCGTTTTTTTATGGCTTTAGGGCATTCTGATTTTTGAGTGTTTAACACCTGGTTTCCATAGAGCTGTGAAGCAGAAAATCAGAATGAGAGCATGTGGCTGATGTCAGGGACAAGTCTGTCCTTGGTGTCTACACTTCACGTGTCTGTACCACCTGAAAAACATCTGTAACACTGTCCCAGTCCATAGCCCTCTCTCACGCCAGGGTTTCCTCCTGGTTTAACTACACAAACCAGACCTCCCTCAAAACTTTTCCTTCTCCCCACAGGATAGTCGGTGGGGACCAAACTGGCCCACGGCTCCAGCATTCCCCTTCTCCAGGGCAGCGAGTGCTCTCTCCACCATCCCTGCTCAGTCCCCCGGCACAGGTACTGGGCTCTGAACCAGCAGGAGCCCCAGCCACCGCACAACCCTCACAGCCATGGAGGTCACAGAGGCACCTGGAGAGCCTCACGTCCCCACCGGACAGCGAGGCCTACTACGGTGAGACGGACAGCGATGCCGACAACGTGGCGCAGGAGAAGCACCGCCGGGCGCGCAAGAAGAGCCCGCGCTCCCCGCCGGACAGCACCACCAGCAGGGCGGACGCACCTCAGGACGAGGTGTCCCTGTCGGAACAGAGCGGCTACGAGAGCCTGCCGGAGGCGGCGGCGCAGGGCGGAGCGGAGCCGGCCAGCTCCGGCGGCGTGGCCAAGAGGGAGATTGTCTGTCTGCCTGGCAGCCGCACGGACACTCCCTTCTCAGACAGCGAGGGACAGTTGCGGCCACCGTCGACAGAAGGACGGGAGCCTTCTCCAGAGGCAATGCTCCTGCCCCATGCCACCAAGGCTATCCGAGCAGAACGCCATCTCATCCCCATGGTGGGGCCAGTGGAACATCCGATTGATGAAGACCTAACCACCACATATACAGAGAAAGCCAAGCAGGCCAGTAAGTCCTCTAAACTGCCATTCACCCATGCCTTTTCCTTGTGCTGGATTCTCCTTCCAGAAGCCTGATTCCTGCAAATGTCAGGTGGGTTAGCTCCTCTAGCTTACAGAGGAGCACCAGTCAAATCAGACCTGCAGAGACCAGGGCTTCCTGCTGCGGCTTTGGCACTGGGGACTACCTCACCTAAGAAACAGATAAGAGAAAGGGTCTGGAGTCAAGGGGTCTGGGAGTCACTCACAGAGACTGCAGCCATTCAACCAGATGTGCTCTAGTGCCTCTCTGTGCTGGAAAAAGGATGGGTGTCATTGGTTTCTTCAACACTTTGGGCTAAGCACAGTCAGGTGACATGATGATGTCAGGAAAGAACTTGAGGTTAAATTTCCCTGGCTTTCCAGAAATATCATGGCAGCTCAGTTTGCTCCTTAGCTACCTGTGTGTTAAGCACAGAACACTCGTTTCAAGAGGCTCACAAGGAGCCCTCTGTTCAGTTCAGCTCTCCATGGGCACAGAGGCATGCAGCATTACACAACTGAGGATGATGAGAGATAATTTGCAGACAGCATAGCCACAAAAGTGTCTTGTCAGTAACTGATGTGTTTCTCTCTCCCTGTCCAGCTCAGGGAGGGACTCTTTTACATCAACTTTCCCTGCAGACACTCACTCCAGCAAGGATGTCCATGTCTGGCAGCAGCTGATGTGTTCAGGCAGAATTTATAATTTTTTAGGTGTTGGCAGTGGAGGATTGCCAGCAAGGACAGGCAGGAGATGGTATATCACCTCTTGAAACAGTTCCTTGTAGTGCCATCCTTGATAGTCAAGACCTTTCCATGTGGAATAAAGTACTGAAAAATATCGTGTAGTATATGGGTGGTGGATCTGAAGTGACCTGAATTGTGAAATCTCTCCTGGTTTCTGCTACACATGGAGTATTTCAAGCCCAAACATGAAGGCAGAACAAAGTGTTATCTAATTTCACAGCTGTGATCTGTCTACTAATATTAAAAACAAGGTAATCATAAACTTATTTTCATATATGTACCTCGGTGTGTAGTGTAAGTGACTACTTTACATTTCTCTGAGCCTGGAAACAAAGCAGGTTTTAAAAAGTGACTTTTAAAAAGTGACAGAATGAAAAACAGAGACACAGAAAAGTTACTAGACTGAATCAGAAAGAAAACGTGGATTCTAAGTTCTGATCCTCTGCTTCAAATGCTAGACATTTTACCCAGGACACATAATACTGCAAGGCAATTACTAAACCTCTCTTTTTTCCTTGGGCTAAATATTCTTTTATCTGTTCTGCCTAAGGAGTCCTACAGAGGGAACTTTCAAACTTAGGTACTTCTTTCAGACAGGGCACTGTCCTATTGTTCTTTCCAGTGTTAAGAGGGGAGGCTCAGTTGGGTCCCTTATGTCTTGCTCTGCTGGGCAGTGCACCTGACCTGATGCCTTGTTCTACTTCTTCCTAGTCTTTAGCTCTCATTTTCCTTAGGACAGGAAAGAAATCAGCAATTTCAGCCTCCCTAAAGATGAAGCTATTTTTTCCCCCTTTGAATAATGTACAAGCATGAGGTGAATGTTGGGAAAGGCATGTTCAGCTGCTCCCTGCCACCTGATAGTCCTAGCAGTAGAAGAGCAATTGCTTTACATCAAGACTTATTTCCATGGACGGCATCAGTACAGAGGGATCCCAGAAAAGCTATGTATTTAATTCAGAGCATTTCTCATGGCAAGATAATGTCCCATGGCAGGAGATGATGCAACAATATTGCCAGCTGGAGTAAGGGTTCCCAGAAGCACTGCAGACTGAGGTAATATTTTATTCTCCGATTACTCCTTCACTGCTCACCCTCTTTTTAGTTTATGTTTGGCCATGGGTGTCCTGTAGGAGTTCCTCTGCCAGGGATGGTAACTCATGTGGGTTTTTTTGTATTAGGGATCTTGTCAGTAAATGAGAAGGCAAAATTCTGCATCCTGATCATGCTGGAGCACAGCAGCCATTAAAACAAAAGTCCCGTTCAGCAGCCAGTGACTGAGGGAAAAAAGCAAGTAGGGTAGATGGATGGAAGGTGTTCATTACATGGTGAACAAAGCTAAAGAACACCCTGGTGTTTTGCTTAGTGGGGTAAGACAGCAGCTAGTAAACAGGGACTCTGCTTTATTTTAAATGAACTATTGAACAGTCATGTTTGTGAACAGCCGGTATTTTGCCTAATCTGTAGAAACAAAAGTATGAATTGGTTTCCTTCCCACTAAAAATGTAAATTGCTCTTTTTAGAGAGGTGATTAATCCCTGGGGAAACTGGGAATCTTTAGGCCCTCGGTTTGTCATCACTGTAAAGGGCCAAGCTAAGTCTCTTCCTGAGGTGATTTATGTGCAGTTAGCACAGTGCAGAAGAAAAGGAACAGATATAAAGACAGAAAATACAAATTAAAAAATCTAAATCAGTTTCAGGAGATTAGCATAAAGTGGCAGCTTGTGGCAGGGAGAATCAGACTATAGTTGTCATAATTTCAAGTGAGGTTTTCTGGTTCTCCACAGGCTCTTCAGTGTCCTCCTCTCATCCCACCTTCAGAGTTTAGGATCCATCTGTAGCCAGGGTTGCTTCTTCTCAGCCACCTGTGCTCTCTGAGGTGCCCTGTGTTTTCACCCCCACCCTAAATCATCTTACAGGACAAAAGCCTTTCTCACAACTGCAAACAGAATAGACATACCAGGACAGCAGTCTATTCCTAACCTGCTATCACACTGTGTCAGTGAAAGAAGTGCTTCAAAATATCTTAATTTAAACTTATCTGCTGGACTATTTTTAGTTCCTAGGATTCAAGAGCCTGTCCATGTACGGTAGAGGAAGGGAGGGAAAACTGGGTGGGGAAATTTCCTCCTCTGCTTTATATGGGCCTGGCTGCCTGTGCAGAGTCATCAAAGTTACTACATTCCATATCAGAAAAGGAAGTCTTGTTTAAAGCGGATGTACAGCAGCATCACTTGAAAAGATAGGATGCTTATAAATAAGTGGCCTGTTCATGGGCAGGTCATAGAGATTACCTCTTCTAAGTGACTGCAGTCACATTTCTCTACAGAGACAGTGAGTGCAGCAAGCCACCTCTCAGCCTGTTACAACTGGTATAGGCCACAGGAGCTGTGAACAAGATGAAGTATCTGAATGGCAGTTTGAAGTTATTGCACCACATTTTCTATTTGGCTTTCAGCTTTGACAGTTGTAACTAATGATCACAGTTTTGTGACAGTTAGACTAACTTACTGGCATTGTCATTCATTGCAGTCTAGGAGACCAGTAGGTTTAGGATAGTAGCCTACTACTACTACATCCTACATGCCTTAAAGTAAAACAGAAAAGCATTCTGTTTAGATCAGGAGATTAAAATTAATTGGCTGAACTACTGGTCTTTCAGAAGTCTGCTCCTAGCAGTGTGAAGCCATGCTGAATCACCCTTGGCCCTTGCCACTCAGTGAGCAGCCAGCCATTTGGAAAACAAGGACAACAGCTTCCATGGTTGAATCACAGATGGAGAGACTGATCTCATTTCAGCACGCATGAAACTGGAAATCACTTCCGCTTGGGAAATCAGTCTCGACGCATTGCAGTAGCAGTCTGGTTGTATGTGTTTGTTTTAGAAACCCCACTTAATAACTGTCATTCATCTTTGAATTCTGTGCCACTTGGAAGGCATTTATTAAAGACTACAGTGAGATAAACACCAAGTATCTAGAGCCCTCTTTCTCCACCTTTAGGCTTGAGTATGACATTTGATCTTATTCCTTCAGTTGATGTCCTTGTATGGAAAGCAGAGGTGATATTTGCAGGCTGATACATTAACAGGGCAGAAGCCAGATTATAAACTACTGCTGTCTGTCTTGGCTAGCATGATGAATTTTTCCTTCTTTCTTGAGTCATCTCATAATTGTCACAAGTAATTTGCCATCTTCCTCAGGTATTCTTACTGGAGACCTCCAGCATGGTTCCCTCAGGCATCACTCTTGCCCAAGAGCATTTCAATGAGGATGTTGTGGGTTGCAGCACTGGAAGTAAGGCTGATCTGCTCTGCTCCACCTTTGTACCTCATTGCAATCCTGCTGCCCCAGAGCCTGACAGAGACATGAATTTAGCTGAACATGTGTTAGCTCAAGATAAATCTAGCTGCAGATAATATTCTCTGGGAGGGGAAAGATCTTTAGCATTTGAATATGTATGGAGGAAAATTATGTGATCCCTGAAATGAAAAGGTATATACTCTCATTTGTCCTAATACTTCTACTATATGAGATATCATTGGAAGCACCTTTTTTCAAACTATCAGTTTCTCAGACATTACTTCTGTGTTATTATTGTCAGCACAGGGACTCTGACTCTGGGTCACAGTTCATCAGACATGATCAGAGGTCATTCACCATCCTGCTGCTGGTGAAGCAGCGTCAGAGTTCACTTCCAAGCTGACACTTCCATGGTCCTTGCAGAACCCCAGTGAGTGATTTTTCAGACTATGTTGTCCCATATGTTAAGTTAATATAGCCTGGCCTTGCACATGCATTTCTACTCTGACTTAGGATGTGTAAGGCTGATAGGGAACAATGGCATTAAACCAAAATTTTGCCAAGAGTTTAGATCTCAAAGGTGATTAGAGCAATAATCACACTGAAACAGCTATACATATAACCCCACAGACTGTCTTAACCAAGCTGGTAGTTTTAGATTCCAGGGTTTTGAGATCTGAGTTGAAAGAAATTGTAATGCAAACAGACAACAGGAATCCCTTTCCCTGTTCAGTTGTTTCCATCAGTTCTGAAAGTGATATGGGACAAGGTTGCTGACAAGGTAGGCACAAGTCTGCTCAGGGACAACACTGAAGTTGTTTTGAGACAAAGTGATAGTGATGGATGAGGGAGAGGCATAAAAGGGTGAAGCATAAAAGGACTTTGACAAGGAGTGATTAAACAACAGCCACTACTCAAGAGAAATGAGAGAAAATTGCAGTTAGGAAGGAGAAAGCTGACAATATGGCAAATACTCGTTCTTTAATTTCACTTAACCCATCGTAGGAAGGGACATCAGTTTGTTAGGAAATGTGTAAAGCTTTACTGTCATCAGTCTCTACCACTTACATTTTTAACTAAGAATCTCACTCTTCTCAGAAAGAAACAGGAGCAGAAAAGGGGGTGAGTAGATTTAGCATATCTTGATACACTGACTGTACTGAAAGGACAAAGCTGAGTCAGCTTCTCTGTAGAGGTCAAATGTAAGGAATTAATGAAACTTGTATCAGAATTGTCTTCCGTCCTTGTCAAGTACCTTGGAATAATGAGAAGGATCCCAGGGAAGAAGACAAAGAATATACCCTTCCTGTAGCCATAGGCTCTGATGATAAGGGAAAAAAATAATTTAGCTTCAATCAGGTGCATGAAGTAGTTCTTTTGTGCATATTTGCAGAAAACAAAGTGAACAGGAAAATCCACATGGACTAATAAAAAGTAGAAAGAGTCTTTGACCTGCTCAGTAAGATAAGACTTAATGGCTGAAGGAATAATGTGAACACAGTATATACTGGCTTCTATAAGATACCTGATACAGTTCCACATGACTTTTCCTATGAGAGAAATATGGATGAGGTAGGACTGCCATAAGGTGACCGCACAATTGGCTAAGAATAGAACAGAAAACATAACTATTAATGGTTCATGATGTCAGATGAGCTAACTGGCTAAGTTGGTAGTAGTGTTTCACTGGGCTTCTGAATCTAACAGGACTACCTCTAGATTTTCACCCACGGAGCTTTAAACACTAATGTCAATCAAAGGTCCTCTCCACCTCAATGTTATATGACTGGCAAGGGGACAGATGATAAAACATCCCAACCCTCTTCTCTCCTGTCAGTGGATCTTGTCCTCTGGCTGCATCTAGACGGAACGAGCAGCATGTGCTGTGGGGCACACCACAGCCCCAAAACTGCTATTATTCAGATCTGGAACCTAGCTGAGACACCTTGCAGCTTTTCTCTGGCTCTTCTTCCCAGAGAAACCCAGGTGTGTGGGGGACACAGGGGAGGGAGTGGGGGTTACCTGGACTGAGAAGCTCAAAAGTATTCCCAGGTACACCACTATTGTCTTCCTATCTGCTTTTTCAGATGTTAATTCCTGCCAGTGAAGCTTTGTAAATGTGGCTTGTTTCTCCTGGGTTTTGTACCTGGCAAGCAGTAACAGGAAAGAACAATAGCACCATTTTCAAAGTGTGTCCTGGGGATTCAGTGGAGATTGCTGTGTACTAATTGGCAGGTGACATAAAACATAGAAGGTATACAGTTATCCTGTGAAAGGCTAGAATTTCTAATGTAGCAGGAGCTTGAATAGTTGCAGAAAAGGACTAAAATCCACTGGTTAATGAGACTATATGGCAAGTGCTAGAGGATTAATTAAGTCCACATAGTGAGATGGTGAGCATATACTTGTCTGTATTACTGGAGTAGATGTTGGATAGACTGAAAGACAAAGATGTGATCAATCAGTGGTCTCCTGCTGTCAGATGTCAAGCAATTTTGTAAGCAGCAGAATTAGCAAATCCTGGCATCCTTTTAATTTATGTTTTATATTTGATATCTCATTCTCTCATGTCTAGTAAATGCAAATCTGTCTGATGTCTGTCTCTCACATTCAAAATGAGAAAGCGTGTGTGTGTGTGTGTGTTCTTCAGTTTTTGATGTCTAATTAAGACTGCACTCAGGCTTCTTGCTTCCTATGGTGGGGTCTCTCCTTTGTTGAGCCTCCTGCTTCCATGTAAATTTGTAGGAGTATTGTATCTTTGTGACTTCAGACTGTAAAAATCAGCAAATGGACTCAAAAGCTATTAGCATGAAATGGGTAAGATCAAAAGACGTGCAGCACTGACCACATAAACCTTTCATAGGAAATTGGGCTAAAACTGCAAAAGACAGATTCACTAGTGCATTCAGCAGGTGCTGTCCTGACAAAAGAAAGTTCTCCTTTGGGAGAAGACTATGTAGGGAATAGTCAGGGCCCAGGTGTGAGTTGTCAGCACAGAAAAACTGGCCATGTGTGCTACCTTTTGCACTGAGGATGCTTTTCCATCCAGCTCAGAAAGGCAAACTGTCACCCAGCTGAAGGACTCTTTTTAATGAACAAGCTATTCAAGTCTCCAGCAGGATACCATGAGTCTAAGATATTGCAGCCATGCACAGTGATGTGTCTACACCCGCTCTGCCTAACAGAGCTCTCCAGTAAGACAGTGGCTAAGAATGGTCAAAAATCTACAAAATTACTGGGCGTGTTTTTACCTCTGGGCTGTTAACTCACCTTCAGAAAAGCCTGTTTATTTCTGTTTTTCCAAAACCAGGAGTTGCAGTGGGGTAGTGTCTCACTGGCACCCTTAAAATCATTTGCCATTTAAGAAGAAACATTGGTTTGACAAGTATTGTATCTGTTTAACCTCAGATACATGCTAAGAGTGTTGCAGATTTGAGTAGGACTGTAGCATTTGTCTGTACCATCCTATATTGGAGCTGAAGCCATATCTTTGTTTTATATTATGCACAGGTTATGTGATGGAAATGTGCAAATATCCAAGAATGACAAATATTTCCTATCCCAGAAGTTTTACCTTTACTTTGAAGTAAAAGAATATATACTCCTCTGCTTAACTGTTTGCAATTTAAATACAAAGCTTTAAAGGTTGAAACTTTCAACAGGGAAATACTTAGAAGGTCAATATAACCCATCCAAATCTTATTTTGAAAGGATTTCAGGTATGTAAAGTATTAGATGTCTGTAGCCTCTAATGACTTACTGAGATATTTGCAACGTTAGCCATGGAAAAATGACTTTGTCTAACATAAATAGCAGGAAGAACAAAATTCGAGGTGACCCCATCTGAAAAAAGCAGTTGACAAGTAGCATTTCATCACAGAGGAACAGGCTTTTTGTTTCTGAAAGTAGCAGAGTGCCTGATTTTCTATAGTACTGGCTTTTCTAGAATTGGTCTTGGTAATAAAATTTACCATTGTTTGTTCCCTAGAGAACATGAACAGTATCTGACCTCATCTAAGCTGGTTTGTTCAGTAGCTTGCCTGGGCATACATTAAAGTGCTTTCTTTTAATAAGGTCTCATCTTGAAAAGATATATACCTTTTACAGTTCTCTTTACTGTAATTAGTAACAAAAATCATGTCATTCAGTGAAACTTAGTTAAGAGGAAAACCTTCATAGGTTTTACTTAATAGAAATTTTTCCTTTTTGCAGATTTTTTCCAACTGAATTTAGTGTGTACATGAAATAATTTCTGTAGAAGTTAACAAAATTTTCTATAGAAATTATTCACCACACCAACAGGATTTATGAGAGTTTTATAACCCTTCCTTTTACTCTTTTATCTATTCCATTTGAATGTTACAAGAGACAGAGCTGTATTTTCATTCCAATGGTATGTATCAATATTACAAGGTTTCTCCAAAGACACATATATACACATATATCCCTATATGTGTGAATATTCATCAAAGAAGAGACTGAACCACTTTCATTGCTCTTGCTCTAAGAGCCTCTCTATGAGATATGACAGGTCTCTCCACAGCAATGTTGTTGCCTTGTGGGAGCTGTGGTGTGCAGTGATGGCTGCTGGACTCCAGCATCTATGGTCAGACCTTCAATTTTCCAGACTCTCTAACACTGGAGATGGTCTGCTGAGGCTACAGAATTACTAAAGCTGAGACTGCTGGCAGGGAGAATCATGGGAGAGTGTCCCCTGGCCCTGGCTCTGGGCTTGTCTCACAGGAGCTATTGCTCGACTACAGAAAGGAGCGATAAGACAGGAGCTAGCCAAAGTGTGAGGAGATGCTGAGCAGGCCACAGCTGCAGAGATTTGCAGACTCCCAGCACCATCTATTCCCTTCCTTCCCATCCACCACAGTCCTCACTATCAGCATCTCATCTTTCAATACCTCTCAGTCTCCAGTGCTGGAGCTCCGAATGGTGCTTCCAAAACACCACTCCCTGCTTTCCAAACACTCTGTCACCCTCCCTGGGCACAGCCAGGCTTTCAGTGTAGGTAAGAGCCTCTGGTGTTTTAATTCAGCTAAACAACTTCACTGCAGGCATCCAGGATCCTACTGCTCCTCTGTTAAATGTTCCTCAGTCATGTACACAACAGGAATGTGAATCATGGACTGGTTCTCCTAAGACATAGAAGAAAACTGATAAACACTGGAAAGCTTCTGCTCTTTCTTTTCTTCCTCTTTACGTGGAGCTGAGTGCTCTCCGAGAGTTTCAGGCAGGGAAAGTTGTTTTCCTCCAGGTTTTCTTCTGCCTCTCCATGTTAGACATGCACACTGTATTAGTTTCATCTCTTTGAAGGGCTCTTTGGCACAGAAATGCTGGACATTGAGGCATTGGTAACACTAGCTTGAAGCTTGCACCTTTCTAACCTGAAGCTTGCACCACAGAAGCTGCGATAATGTAGAGTATATTTTCTTATTTTAAAATAAAAAAGAGGCGTTTCTCCTTACATTGAGTACAGGCTGGGAGAAAGAATAAGGGTGTTTAAGTGCCAGGTGACAATGTCCATCACACTGCTCAGTGATGAAGTTATGAAGACAAAAATAGACAAAGTGACCTCATGGCTTTCAGCAGCATTGCCTACGAGACAAAAGAGAGGCTTTAAAAGGCTTGTGGACTGATAGCAAAGAGCTTGGACATCTCAGAGTTTTGGTTCTGCTCCAGAAGGGACTGCTTTGCTCCTCTCTCATTGCCTCTCTTTCTGTTTATGGGGAGTTGTGAATTAAACAGGCTTTGTGACATGCCAACTTCTGCAAGTCTGGACTGTACTTTGGCAAGCTTGGATCAGCCTTATGCAGGTACAAATGTCTTTTTTCTTTTTTCTTTTTTCTCTTCTCTTCTCTTCTCTTCCCTTCCCTTCTTCCTTCCTCCTTCTTCCTTCTTCCTTCCTCCTTCTTCCTTCTTCCTTCTTCCCTTTCCTGTCCTTATTTTAGTCTACTCTCTTTACCCTATTCTTTTGCCTATTCTGATGTCATTCTTGCTCTTTACCTTCTACAAGTCATCTCAGGATGATTTCTCTTCCTGTTTTTCTTAAACTGTTGTGGAAGATTGTAGCTTGAAAAGCATGACCATTTTTCTGTTGGGAGGACTGGTGTAATTAGTCATGTGCTTTAGCCTTTGATGAGGAGAGAGGTAGGAAGAAGAAAAGAGGGAGGTGATAAGCAGATCCCAGAGGGCCCTATTTGCCAGCTCCTTCAGAGCACAGGACAGTTTAGGGAAGTTGCACATGAATCCTAATGCTAAGCCAGGACTACAAGCTGGTGGAGTTAAAGCCAAGACCATCCTCTGTTACATTTTCTCTGACAGGATTTGCTAGCCCAGACTTTAGAGCTGGCACTTCTATGGTAGTCTGCTGTCAGAAAGGGCTGTGCAGACATCACTTGGAATGGTGTCACTCCCTGCCTGTTAGCTCCTGATGCTAGAAATCCTCCTGTGAGTCACTCAGGCCAGAGTTTGCGTATTCTGCACTTGACTGAGATTCTGTGGTGCTGCTCTTTCTCCTTGTAAATTTAGAAGCACAATACCACCAGGTGAGGTGTAGTAGCTTGCAGCAAGGTTGTTTGTAGCAACTTCCCTTATTTTCTCCATTGTCAACAACCCCTAAAGACACAGGAATGCAGATCTGTAAATGAAGTGAGCAGACCTTCAGGGACTCTAAGTTGTTTCCATCACAGAGAGCAGGTCTTTGAGGGTAAGTCTGTGACTGCCCTGAAGAACATGAAATCTACACAAAACCCTGGACACTACTTCAGTCTTGGTTCAGCAAGGTGGAATCATTCTGTAAGGAAAGTTTTGCAAAGAACCTTCACTTTGCAAATGCAAGTACAAATAACGAGCCAATTCAGCATTGCCTTTTCCTCTTTCTAGTTCTGGGTGCAAAGGAGAGGAATGGACTGTGCATCCACATGAAATGATCTCAGACCACAGAAGTCCCCTTGCTGAAATCCCAAAGCAGCAGCATGTGCTATAGAATGGCTGCAAACTTTGAGAGCTTCCTGGAAGGATGACTGCTTTGCAAATGAACACTTTATTTTCAGCATGGGGTAGGAGAGGGAAGCTCTTTCTGCTGTGGTTACACTGATGCAGTACAGAATTATGACACTTGCCACAACTGTGTGGCCTAGAAAGATTTTAGGAGACTGCAGCCCTCAGGAAAACTAGTAAATTTCTTAAATTCCCTGTCCCTCAATGTGGGTGACTTTGCCACATTAACAGGTTCACATTGAATGAATGCTTTGTGATAAAATGATCAGAAGTGAGATCCTGAAAGGACTGAGCAGTTTCCATCATCTCTTGAGCTAATACCATCCCTCAGCCCTGCCTTGCACCTCCCCTCCCCTGCCCTCCCCTGCCCTCCCCTGGCCTCCCCTCCTTTCAGCAGAGCATAATTTATTATCTCGCTCTGGACTACAGACACGGTAGGTTTTTTGACAAATTATTAGATGCATACAGTGGATGGTTGTTTCATCTGTACTATCATGCTGGGAAAAAGACAGTGGAAAAGGGTGAAATGAAAGACATCACAAATTAGTCTGGGTTTTTTTTCTGTGCAAGGTTAGTGCTGACTTCTTTCACTTCAACAGTGATTCAAGGCATGTCCATACTTCCCTTAGGGCAGACAAGTTTGGTTTTACAATTGAATCTTGTTCATCACCTGCTTTCCCTGCACACAAAGACAGAGGGCACAATATGTCCTCTGGAGCTTTACTGACCACAGAGCAGGTGGAAAACGATTATCCCACACTCTCATGCCAGTGTCCCAACAGGTGTTGCCTTTTCCAAGCAAGCCTGTCTAAGTGGATTTCCTTCTGGTCTGGCTGATCAGTTGTGGGGATCTGGGATTCTTGCTCAGGAGCAAATACTCTTCTTCCTTGCCAGGCATGGAGCACAGGGAAGAGACTGCAGCAAGGATAAAATCATGTTTCCCTTGCCTCCTGCAGTGGCAGGGCAGCTGCAGAGCAACAAACAGCCCTAAAACACAGTGCTACTGTACAATGCTGACTGTAGTTGATATTACAGGGAGCAGCCCTGCTGTGCCTGCAAAGCAGCTCTCCTTTTGCACACGTGCAATCCTCTATGTGGTCGAAGGAACATCTACAGAAAGCAGGGTTCCACCTTCAGGGTGATAAATAAATGGTAAAAATTTCCGCAAGCATGGGCAAGCACTTTAGAAACATCAGGGACTCTTGGCCACATGCTTCAGAAATAGGAAATCCCAGGACTAATGAGGAAACTTGGACCGGCCATCAGAGTGGGAGGAGTTCCCTCCCCACACCTGCATTGACTTCTATTGTGTTTGCAGGGAAAGAGAAAACTGCTCCTGATTTTCTACCAACAGTGTATAGAGACACTATCATCAGCAAAACTGGAATGAAAAAGAAGGGCAGGGGGTGTGTTTCCTCTTATGTGCACCAGAACACCTATTGCCATTTCACTGTCCACCTCTGCCCACTCAACCTTTTCTGATCTCTCAGACTGCCTCTTTCTATCTCTTTCAGAGCTCCACCGCCACGAAAGCATCCAGGAGAAGAACGTGAAAGAAGCCAAAACCAAGTGCAGAACCATTGCGTCCCTGCTGACAGATGCACCCAACCCCCACTCCAAGGGGGTGCTGATGTTTAAGAAACGCAGGCAGAGGGCCAAGAAGTATACATTGGTAAGCTTTGGCAGTGTTGATGAAGACCGCTCCTACGAGGAGGAAGACGGAGTTTTTCCAACTAGTGAATCTGAATTTGATGAGGAAGGTTTCTCTGATGCCCGAAGCCTAACTAATCACTCAGACTGGGACAACACTTACCTCGACATTGAAAAGTCCAAATCTGACTCTGAACAGAAGGAAGAGAAGCAAAAAGGTTTGAGTGAGGCCTCAGGTAAAGGAGCACGATTATTTGAGCAGCAGAGGGAACGGGCTGGGAAGTACACAGTTGAGAAAACTCCAGTGCAGAAGAGCCCAGAGCTTGTCCCAGCTGCCCAGCCAAAGCAGGGCACAGTGAACGGAGATATGCCTGTGCCAGAGAAGGCAGACAGTGCACCCCTCAGCATCCACCTGGACAGTGTGCAAGTGCCCAGCAAGCAGCCAGCCACCGTCCCCACTCAGATCCTGACTGCCCCCAGCCCCACCTTCTTCCCGCCTCCCCCAAGCACCCCCGACGCCTTCTCTGCAAGTTCAGCAAGCATGTTCAACAGGTCTGCACGGCCCTTTACTCCTGGCTTTTCTGGCCAACGTCCAGCAACATCCTCTGTCATCTTTAGGCCACCTGCACCCAAAAAACCCACTGAAAGTCTGGCTGGGCAAAGCACAGTGGTTCCCCCTTTCTCACCTCTGGCTCCAGGAACACCTGCCAATGCACCAGTGCCAACACAGCGTGGTCCAGTCAGCTCCTCCACATCTCTGTATATTCCTGCACCAGGAAGACCAACCTCACCACTGGAGTCACAGCCAAAAGGGGGAGGAAGCGCTTCAGAGATCAAACCTTCTCCCAACGCTGCCCGGACATCCACCACCTCTATCTTTCTGTCAACTCCCTCAAAGCCAGGAGGGGATATGGCCTCTGCAGGATCCCAGCCACGAGTCCCTGGAACAGCCTCTTCTTCGTTGTATATTAGCCCAGCACCGTCACAGCACATGAGAAGCAGCTCCCCTGTGCCCAAACAGCCTTCTCCTGCCATCACTCCAGCAATGCCACGACCTCCTTCGGATCCCTTAACCTCCAGGGAGCAGAGGATTTCTGTGCCAGCTCCCCGCACAGGCATCCTGCAGGAGGCTCGGCGACGGGGCAACAAGAAACCCATGTTCAGTAAGATTGAGGAGAAGAAGAAGAATTCACCCAACCCCGAGCTCCTGTCTCTGGTGCA
This sequence comes from Hylia prasina, assembly GCA_013397195.1. Lineage (NCBI taxonomy): Eukaryota > Metazoa > Chordata > Aves > Passeriformes > Sylviidae > Hylia > Hylia prasina. Next base: position 54,575 of record VYXD01011151.1, on the reverse strand, counting down.
GAACCTGGATGAGAAGCCAAAAGGTGACCACCCTGGGGCAGGCTTTGAGTCTGGGCCTGAGGAGGACTTCCTCAGCCTGGGTGCTGAGGCCTGCAACTTCATGCAGTCCTCAGGCCGCAAGTTCAAGACCCCACCTCCAGTGGCCCCCAAACCTCAGCAAGATGGTGGATTGGTGAATGGGGCCCAGGACATGCCTCAGCTTAAAGGCAAAGGGGCAGAGCTCTTTGCCAAACGCCAGAGCCGCATGGACAAATTTGTGGTGGAAACAACACCGAAGCCAGAGTACAAGCCCAGGACCCCCTCTCCATCCCCTTCTCTACCCTCATGCTGGAAATATTCACCCAACATCCGGGCTCCCCCTCCAATAGCTTACAACCCAATGCATTCCCCTTTCTACCCCCTGGCAGCCAGCAAATCTCAGGCTAGCAAAGCAGAGAGCAAAGTGAAAAAGGCACCTGGCCAGAAATCAGGGATCAAGGTCATTGATTTAATGCGCCACCAGCCCTATCAATTAAAGTCAGCCATGTTCTGTTTTGGGGATCCCCCAAGCCCCAACACTCAGAATGCTCCTGGTCAGCCAACCCCACAGGCTAGCACATCCTTCGTGACAGCCAAGCAGGTCCCTGTGAAAATAGCCAAGACCCAGGAGATTCGTCGCTTCTCCACTCCGGCTCCCATGCCAGCCTCCAGCAGCCTGGCCCCCACCGTGCTTGTGCCCCGCTCAGCCACCACGCTGGATGAGCCATTGTGGAGAACAGAAATGGCCTCTTCTGCCCCTGCTACACCAGCACCCTTCCAGGTGGAGCTCAGCCCCTCCCCTAAGCCATACCAGAGCTCCCCAGAGCCTGGACAGGTGGGACAGGGACCTCCAAACTCAGCCTCTGCCTCTCGGTTTCAGGTGGCCAGGCCCAAATTCTCTGCAGCAAGAACAGGCATGCAGGCCAATGTGTGGAGGCCAAGTTTTGGCCATCACTGAGGCAGGCACCCCTCCCATCCTGTCTGTGGCCCCGCAGAGATAGCATTTGTTTTGTCTTTCATGTCAGCTCAGTACACTGAGATGAGTGACACAAAATGAAGAAAAAAAAATCGCAAAAAAATTACTGCCCTTCTGCACCACCCCCTTCCCCAGCCTCCCCTTGGTCTCAGATGGGATACTTCATGGAAAGGCCTACTGGCTGTGGCTACAGCAGGAGGAAGAATGTGGAGAGAGGGCATGTGTATGGTACACAAAGACTGGGAACTTGTACACAGCAGCAAAACCCACCCCCACAGGGGGTGAATGGCACAGGTTATCTCACATGGAGACATACATGAAGCAGTAGTTTTCCTTTCCCGAGGGCTTTGGAGTCACCCCTGCATGGAAGGAAACTAGGAGGCAAGAGCTTTCCAGGAAGAAAGTGTGAGAGATGGGATTACAGAACAGAAGCCCCAGCTTTCCCATTAGCCTGTTGTTCTCTGATCCTCCCAGTCTGTACACTTGTGTGCATGCACACATGCACACAGAAACACTCAGCAGGGAGTGAAAGGACAAGTGGGCCCTCACCTGGGACATTTCTCCCAGACTTCCCTCTGTGGGGGCATGGGAAGGAAGGCAAGGGAGCAGAGTGAGCAGTGGTGTTTGCCCATGCACACGTGGCCTGAGAGTGGCCATGTGTGCCTGCTCCTCCAGTCACCAGGGCTCGGGGTAAAAGGGAGAGTCATCCTAGCTGGTACTAAATACCACTATCAGGTCTGGAAATGTTTTGCCAAAGAGAGGCTTTGAGGGGACTTGATGGGGCTCTCACCAGCTGTGGGAACTGCAGAAGGAAGTATCCTTTTTTGAGGATACAGAGTCAAAGCTAAGCTCAGGCAGTGTCTGGTTGGCACAAAGAAAGGCCCTGCAGCATCAGTCCCACTGAACAGGATATGGATACTGTAAGTAGAAAGGTGGATTGCATGGGAGAAGGTACAGTTGGCTTTAAAATGAGGCAGGACTGAATACGCATTTGTACATGATCTTTTTGTTTAGTTTAGTACAGAAGTGGGGCAAGATTAGAAATGGGTCAGAACATAAAACTTGCTGAAAGTTTTGTGATGAGGGGAAAATGGAGAGCCTTTACAGACATTCTCAGCATGGAAGTGGAGGTCAGGAAAACAGAAAGTCACAAGTAAAACTTCACACAAAATGACTTAGGTATTATTGTGGGGCCTATTTGGTAAAAACTGAAGTGCTCTGAGAATCCCAGAGGATCTGCACTCACACACATATACAGAATTCAGTTTGGTGATGATGTTGGGGAAACAGTACTGATTATTCCTTGAATGTCCCAGGCTAGCCTCCAACTTAATCCCTACACTACAGGCATAGAGGAAGAAAGCACTGCCTTCCCAAGGAAGAATTCAGCGTATTAGTAGGGACTGTGCATGTGTGTGTGCATGTCATCTATACTGCAGTTTACACACCGCCACTGCTTGTCGTCCTCCTTTGCCAGCAGCCACTTTTCCAGTGTGATCCCACAAGTGCACCAAGAAAGCTCCTGAAACGCTGGCTCCAAACACAGCAGATGCCCCAGCTGCAGGGAAGGGATTTGCCACCTCTTTCTGGGTCAGGGTTGACCAGCCTTTAGCTAAACCCTTAGGAATGTGTACCTGAGGCAGAATGAGGGTCTCATAGCCCTCTCTCCTTGACACAAGTCTCCCTCTCATTAGACTTGCTCCTCTCCTTCAAGCAGTAGCCGTTCTCTGAGTGGACTGAGCACCAACTTTGGATATGTAAAAGTTTAGGTTATAGGGGGGAAAAAAAGGAATGCAAGTGGGTCTGAAGCAGTCTGTATATAGTGCAGCTAGTGTTGTTTCATACTAAATCTAAGCCAACCTTCCTCTGCACAGCAGCAGCTGTGTAGGTTTTTCATGATAGATGGAGGTCTACTTTTTCTTAGAGGCTTGAAAGTCTTTCTCTGTGAGCACCTGGAAATTTTTCATGTATGCTCTCCTATGAAGAAAAAGAAGCCTGGAAAACCTAGCTAACACCTCTGATCCTGGACAAGCTTGGGAGGGAAAGAATAAGAGAAAAGGAGAAACAATTCACAATTCTGCCTTTGAATCTTTCACATTCTGGCTGGACTTTCTTGCAGGCCTGTGTTTGCATTGCACATGCCTGGTGGCCCTGAAACATATAATAAGCATGCTGAGGAGAAAGGAGGACAGAACTTACACCTCACTTTGCACATTATCAGCCATGGGAGAGGACTGTAAGAAAAGCCATGGGGATACCTTGAGTTAACGGACAAAAGTGAAGCTGAATAAGGAGAGCTGCAGCATCTGGTATATGACATAGGCGCAAGCAGCCAGCCTGAATTGATGAGGAGATTGTGTCCCTGAAAAGCCCCAGAGAGGATGTCTTAGGAGAAATCATCACCACAGAGTTAATTCAGATCACCAGAACCCACTTAGCTCCAGTGAAAGGGAGCAGCCATGCTACAAAACCTATGTCAGATGATTGCTTTCTCACTCATCCTGTACTGCATTGCATTGCCAGCATTTCTTAAAAAAAAAAAAAACAGCAAAAAAACCTGTGTGCAAACTGAACCTCTGTGACTCTTCCCAAACATGGAGGAATCTTCTATTTTATCTAGGAAAGTGTACAAAGGAACTCAAGAAGTAGCAGTGCTCCAAAAGCTTTGTCTTTCATCTCCTTGTGGAGTGTTGTCTGTCCTTGGCTAGTGATTTAATCCATTTGCCTTAGACAGACAAGCTAGCCCAGGCTGAACACATTACTGCACTCAGGTGTAGAGAGGGGTTGTGTGGACCAGAGGAAGGGTGCTCAACATAATTCTGCAGTCAAGAAATAACCTCAGAAAGTCTGAATCTTACTCCAGTATCCCTTTCCCTCAAGCCCCTAAAGTTAAGTGCTCTCAGGGCCTGAAAGTCTCAGGAAATTCATTTTGCCACTGGAAAAATAGAGAAGTCTGGCCTTAAGATTGCATGGGTTTAGTATTTTGGTGATCCCACTCCAGATTTCTGGGAGACAATGATTTCTGCTGAGGAGTGATTGCCAAACACCATTCAGTGTTACATATCATGATCCAAGTGAGTGGAATAACTGCATTTGCCCCATCATTTCTGATAATGTAATGGGCAGGAAATGAAAAAAGTTAGGTTTGATTGGAGAACAAATATTAAATATACGAGCAAGGAAAAGAACCAGGAGGCTGGGAATCCTGCATTTTACTTACATCCTTGCTTCAAAGCTATGTTTGGAAGCAAAACCAAAGTAGTTCAATGGACTTCAGCTCCTCACAAACTTTTCTGGATCCTATGCAGACACGGGACTTGATCTGCAGAAGCAGAGGCTGTTGCAGGTGAGGCCTGCAGTGCTCATGGTATATCCCAAATAAGGCCTGTAGCTGCAAGCAGCATGAGATGAGAAATAATACTGAGATGCATCTGTTAAGTTGTAAGGAAGAAACTTGAACTACTGCTGGCTTTAAGCAGCTCTGCTAATGTCTGCTCATGAAAATACTGTGGCTGGCCTCTTAGAAAGGTCACAGGTGAAATTACAAGGAATACTTTTGAAACATGTAAGCTTGTCTTGAGCCTCCCCAAATGTCTAATTCCTCAGCTGTTGAACAAGCACAGACAGAAATGGTTGTTTGAAAAGTTTTAGCTCCCACCTGCTAAGTCATAAGCTGCAGTGGTAGGCCAAACCCCAGTGTTCCCTTGTTAAGTATTTGAAGATGTCTTCATTGGCTCTGATTTAAAACTGCCTATCATCCCTCCTCTCTAGCATGCTGCAGGCTTCACACTGCAGCTATGGCAGTTCAGGGGTTTTATCTTTGCTTCAGAAGTAACAGTCCCTTCCCTCTCAGTATATGGGAACACTTACCAGAGATAACCTCAAGATCCTGCAGCACCTGGGAGGAAGCATCTCAGAAGAGACTGTGATGAGGAGTCACTGATACCAGACATGGGCACAGTGTGAGGCAAGATTGTAAAGAATGTGCTCCCTTTCTGCTATAATATCCAGCACCCCCTACTAGACCCTTTTCCCTAGAAGAGACCCATCAGTGCTCTGAAAATGGCAGCCCATCAGCACTGCTCTGTCTGGTGAAAGATGTGACTCCAGATTAACAGAGTTGACATCTTTGTTTATGGAAATACCTTTTTTCCTCTTCTGTTTTGTCATTTTTGTTGTTGTTTTTTTTTTTCCTTTCCAATTTACAATCACTTTCTATTTGTTTGTGCAGAAAAATAAACTTGTGATATGCACTTTACATGTAGTATTTTGTCACTCTTTGCTTGGCACCCCGGAGGAATTGCTATGTGTACAGCACATGCATTTAGCACTACCTACTACAAACTTCTAAGGACAAGAGAATATAAGGATTTCAGAAAAGGATGGGATGTCTCAGCAATAAAAACACCTAGGTTGGACTTAAAGCCTCTATTCATTAAAAAAGCCCCATGCAAGCAAAAACTTAAGTGAGATCCAAAACTTTGGTACTACAGACTATAAAACACTCACTCACTGGCATTTGTGGTTGTTTTTGAGCTGGCCTGCCCCATCACTGCCCCTCAGCCTGTTCTAACCTAAACCCTACCCTCTGCTTGTAAATCCAGTATCAGTGGAAGCTGGTCAGCTCTGATAAATCCAAATATAAAGTCACATTGAACAATTCAACTCAATATTAACCAAGATATCAGAAAAACAATCAGTCAGAAAATCTAATATATCTCATTGTATTCTCAGGCTCCAAATTTAATCCTAACTCTAAACTTAACCCAATTCATGTTAAAGTCTACTCAGTTTCTGGATCCTGAGAGGTTTACTGTGGTCCATTTAGGATAAATGTTAGCAGGTTGCCTTTCCCAGACATATCTCACTCACAGATAGCAATTCCTAAGCACTGCAAAAGACACTTGGGATCAGCTGTAGGATTAGACTGCAGGCTCTGGACATTTGTCCAAGTACAATTTTGTGGATGTTTGTCAGATTAATTGCAAGGAGGGCTTCCTTTTGCAGTGGTCTGGAGGTAGGTCTTAGGACTATCCAGCATATTAGTGATTGACTTGCCATCAATGTTTGTTGGTGCCAAGCCTAAGCACAGGTCCCAAAAAAGTAAGTATACAGATGCACAGGCTGCAGATTAGGACTGCATCTTGTTTTGCTTAATAAATCTGACATAGTAGGATTATGAGCTACTCCAGATGGTTTGACACATTGCAGGACGGTTGCTGTATCTAGGGCTCTTAATTAAATTCCCTGTTAACCTCTACAACCTTCTCAAGTGAGAGTCATTTCCTCTCAGAGCAGATCATGTCAGAAGGAGCCAGACAAACAGACTTTGAAAAGTGGAATAGGAGCCTGCCAAGCCAAAGGATTACTAAACAGGCTATGTACCAGGCTAGGGATTAACCTGGTCTTCAGTGCCCACCTTAGAGAGAAGTTTAAAACCAGAAAATAGTAAGGTGCCTTGTGGAGGTACCTACCCCCAAACAATCATACCCGATGGAAGGAGAATGTGCAGCAAAGAGCACAGCAGGGAAAGAAATATGTAGCATCCAGGAAAGACAAGGCAATTCCCGGACAGTACAGACCTTCAATGGCCACTAGGTGTTGCCACTGTCCTTCTCCGAGTTACCTGGCGTTTTGGCATTCGCCCGATGCCTTAAGTCTAGAGGGTTTAAAATCTTAGGAAGTCCTTTCTTCCTAATCTATCCTCTTTTGACATTCACATATGGTGCTGCCCAGTCCCACATACCAGAGGAGAAGGTCAGGCTCATACCAGAGAGTTTTGGCAGCGGGGGGCTTGCTGCAGCTTGGAGGGGATTCCTGGGTCATGCAGACAAACAGGCTGCCCAGCAAGTAACACACCATGGGAACGGCAGCTCTTTCCACACACACTCCATCTCTGTGGTCAATTCCTACATATTTCTGTCCCACTCCTACGTCTTACTGTGCATTAAGCCCACTTAGTGGCATGAGAGAGCCTGGCATTTACTGTTTCACCTATTTTGGTGCTAGGAAGTACTGACAAGTCTCCCTGATGTCTGTGTAAACTGGAACAGGTTAAGAATACATGAAGTATTTTACAATAACAAAAATTATATTTCTTTCGTCATCATGACCATAACAATAACCAGGAAAAAAGTGCCAAATCAAGAGTTTTGCAACTTTTTTTTCAGAATAGATTGAATCATGTTGGAATCTGCTGTTCATGAATACTTTCAACACAGATCAGTGGTGGGCATAAGGGAAAAAGGAGAGCAAGGGCAAGGTTTAATTCTCCATCTTTGAAAAATTAAAGTGGTGAAGACTGATGCTGTTTTCCTGACTTGTACATGACCAAAATGTGCTCTGGAGACAGCTCTGCTGCTGATGCTTCTCTGAAGTACTGCTTGTGACCATCTAGCAGCATAATAAAGCAGATTTCATATGCTACTCTTGAAATGAGTTTGTAGGCATTGGCAACTTGAAGTTAGACCATTTGAAATTAGGTGTACAAGAATGCAGTGCGAAAATAAATTAATTTTGAAGATACATGTCAGAGAAAGCAAAGCTTCCACCCTAAACAAAATGAAACCGCCTCAAGCACAACTTGTAGTGATTTAAAACCCTTAGCATTGACTAGTATGAGTGGGTAAGATAACATTAAGATAACAGACATCTTCTGAGTTCATTGCATTATTTATGGGAGGGATAGAAGATTGGTACAATATTCCCAGTGCAAAAAAGCCACTGACTTACTGAACCCGGTACCATGGCAGGACACAAGTGAAGTCCCTGCTAGACCCACAATTGACATTTATAGACTTTTGAACTAGACATTCCTATGTCTCAGGAGAAACCATGTATAGAAAGGAGAAAGGAGCAGTATTTAGTTCTCAGTGTGGTAACTGAAAATAAAGACATATAATTTTATTTGAAGGTAGAGTAGGAGGTAAGAATCTCAGTTTAAGGCGTGTCTTGATGCTTAAGTGTCAGACAAGAGTGCTTTGTACAAATCACCCTATAAATCCTGGTGCCATACTAATGGGTTCAAGGCTCAGACTGTTCAGTTCCTTGCAGATGCACTCTTAGGTCCCATGTCTCACCTGGTATATGTATATGTCTCGCATGAGACCTCGACTAGGCAAACAAATGCTTTGTTCCCATCAGACCACGGTTCCCATCACTCCTTATATTGGGACTTCAGCATCCTTGGTCTTGATCCTAACCCTGCTTGCCTCTGGCCCTTTGGGCTGGGGATCCACAGCAGACTCTTGCCCCTGGAGTTGGCTCACCCTGAGCTGTCAGTACTTTGTTCCTGGTCCTAATCACAGGGTATGCCTGCTCACAGTCTGATGGAGATCCTCACACACCATGCTGAACATGCCTTCTCTTCATCTTGCTATTGCTTTTCCCTAGTCTCTCTTGAGTTTTGTAAGAGGGATCTCATCTGTTTCCTGCTCACTTCCAATTACCACAGGGCACTCTGCTCCCTTCCAGCATGCTCAGCTTCTCTCTCTCTGCAGCTGCCTGGGTGGGAGGAAGCAGAGGTGCACCAGGTCATGTGACAGGGAAGGGGAACCACATACATCCCTGCTACATCATCTTTTGGAGCTACACCATGCCTCAAAATCCATCAAATTCCCACATGATATGCAGCTGGCACAAACTGCTCCCCTAAGGTGTAATTTGTGCTCAGGAAGGCACAGGAGATGACTGGAGAAATAAAACAACACCTATAAAGTGATCTGAAAACAGCTGCTGGAAGCAAGTAGAGAGGAGGTAGAGTTTAGCATCAGTCTAGTTACTGCAAACAGGTGCCATATAATGGTAGCTGCATTTCTCAACTTCTCACTTGATGATAGAAATCACATTAATTTCTCAGATGATTATCAAAATGGACCTAGAGACTTCTTAAATTTAGATGTAACTCTACCTCATGCCTTTGGGAAAGAAGAGGCAAAGGGCTCCAATTTTAAGCAATAAAGCAGCACATTGTGTTTGTTCTCACTCTGTTCCCTCCATATGCCACCACCTTGTGGAAGGCAGTGTCTCCCTTGATGAATGATGAATGAGTGTTTACAGCACAGGGAATTTGAATAGGAGAGCAGCATCTCAAGGAGCACAACTGGACATCACAGCAGACACTGGGCACTCTGGCCACATGTCAAGTGTGGTGCTAAACCAATCCAGAAGAATTAACATGTGAGAAAAATACTCCTCCTTGCACAATCTGTAGTGAGCAGGGCTTGGCAGCACCAAGAGATCCACTCCTCTGTGGCCACCTTGTGCAGAGTGGGTGTGATGTGTGGACAGATGGTCAGCTGTGATGGTAGGCATTTGACACCCTCCAGCTTTGTTGCAGATGTAAATGCCTTCACCAGGCATGAAGCTCTGTGATGGTGCCCAGAGCAGGCAGTGGGTGTTTACAGTTTAATTGTGCTTATTATACACTGGAACTGCTCCAGGGATTGCTCCTCAATCACCAGCATGGGAGTGTGAGGGCAGGATCTGGGCTAGACATCACTCTGGTGTATCATCCCAGCTTAGTGAAGGATGCAGTGCTCTTGTTGGTACTGGAAAGCACATGTCATGCTCTTACAGTAGATTATCAATGAGGGAGAATCAGAGCTGTGAAACAGGCACAATGCAAGGTATACATTGTGGTTATATGGATGCAAGCAAGAGGAAAATGGGAAACTTTAGGCCAGAAGAAGGATATGTGCCCTAACTCCAAGCAGGATATAAAGACTATTTATCACCTATAGGAATGTTACAGCAGTCTTCTACAGGATCTTCCTAACAGTACTGGGGATTAACATCTAGTGCTTTCAACCCAGTTACCACACTGCAAAGTTATATATGCATTTGCATTTATATGCAGGAAAAAACAACAACCAAGTCTATGGAAGAAGGAAAGTGCCTATCTCCTGATGTTCCTTTATATCAACTTTGCTAGCAATTCTCTGTGGAGATGATTCTACTATAATCACAACTGTGTTTTGATTTTTTCCTCCTCACTAGACTCTAGGATTATTCAGTGGACAGCTTGATTTTGATCCAATAGGGAGTCAATCTTCCAATGTGAAATAGAAAGACAATGTTTTCTGGAGGATTTTTGCCTTATTCAGAAGCTGAAAGGTATGTGGATCTTTGAGTATTCCAGTAAAACAAGATATGTTTCCTTCATCCTAAGAACCCAATTGGGTAGGCAGGAAAAAGAGGGAGAGTGGCTTCATAATGAATAGGAGTTAAGGGAGTTAGTTGCACATACAAAGCTGCACCAAATGCAGGCTATCAACCCTATTTCTGTCATTAATCAGGAAATTAATTTTCTTGCTCTTTGCTTCTGTTGGGTTTCCCATACATATTAAATAGCTACTTCCCAGAATTCTGTAAATAGCTTTCTAGACTTTGTGGTTTTTCCTACTACTTTGTGTTTCATGCATACCATTATTTTGCTTCTTTATTTTCTGAAGCATTTTAGGAAATATATATGACAGCCTAGAGGACACTGGGATGAATGATTAAGAAGGGGCAGAAGGAGGGTGTAAAACAGAAAAGACCCAAGATAGCTTTTGAGGCATAACTGACAAACAGGATATTGAGAAGGTTTTATGAATTGCATCAAAAAATAATACGAGGAGGAAGAGGAACTGCATGTTTAATTGGACAGAGGAGGAAGAAGTGAACCGCCTATGGAGTGCCTGGTTTTCCTGGACATTGAGACAGTGACTGCAGACCTCCTGCAGGAGACTGGAGGTGCAACCTTTGCTTTTCCCCTCTCCTCAGGGATGGCAGCAGTGCTATCTGAGACTCTGCCCTCTGGGCCTTTGGCTATTAATAACTGCAGGATGCCTGTGCAAGCAGCCTTCAAGAGTCAAATTCACAGCACTCTGCATCAGCACTTTGTGCTGGGCAGAGCTTCCCTGCACCCAGGCACCCTGGGAGAGGGGGGCTGCTGGACAAGCCTCCCCAAGCAGCACCCAGAGGCAGCACCCAGAGACAGGCTGGGAGGAAGCAGGGACTGCTGAGCTCTGGGGCAGGTGCGTGAGCTGGTCTGAGCCTGGCACTGCAAGCCTGAGGTGAGTTGACTGGGCAGCAAAACAGTGCAGGTGTTGGAGAAGTAAAGACTGGTTTGGCTTGCAGCACCAGTGACTGCTGCAAAGATCAAAGCACAAAAAGACAGAGGAATTGAACCAGGGGACAGAGCTGAGGGAGAAAAGCCTTGGGTTTATGTAGAGCTAGTGAGGATGGGCTCTGAGGCTCCAGCAGATTCTGGGAGGGCTGAGAGAGCAGTAGTACCATGTAACTCTGGACCCTGTCCACAGTGAGAGACTGCTGTCCCTTTCCTTCTGCTAGACCAATTGCATGCAATGGCTTTTTCAAACTTCAATACTGCTGGATTAGTAAAGAAGGACAGCAGAATGGGATGGACTTGTCCTCACTACTGCTTGGGAATTAGTGTGACAAGCACAGCTCCCACCATGGCTGTCTCTTTCTGCCTTGCCCCAGGGAATCCACGTTTGCAGCACACAGCTATTTCTCTCTATTTTGCCAGTTTTAGGTGCCATCAGATGGGCCATAACCTCTCACCTCTGCTGTCTCCTGGCAGCATTGCCCCTTTCCTGTCAAGCAGGGCCTGCTTCTTTTATAGGGCCAAGCAGATGTCTGGCTGCTTGACGAGAATGTGCAGCGCGTGCGTCACGGCTGCACCTGCTCACACTTGCTTTGGGAATACCCCAGGATGGGCTCGTTTGTGATGTGAACTACACAGGCAGCATCTCAGTAAAAGGAAAAGCTTTCAAATCTGAAAGAAAAACTAACCCAAGGGAGTATCTGCCAATATGATTGGCACTTTTTTGCTGTGGCTGGGCTTCTTTTAATGGTTATCACCACTCCATCACATAAAAATCATGTTGCAAAAGAAGTAATGGTGGAATGATACTTCAGCATACACAGGAGATAAAAATGTCTTGACCAGAAGCGTAGTATACAAACTCCTGGTTACAGTTGTTTGCTTGCTAGTTTTAAAATATAACATAGTTCAAAGCTTTTCAGTTCTGAAATCTTAAGAAAGTAAAATACAAAGAATCACAAGGACAGAGGTGGTTAGTTATTGCTGCTGCTGAAGCCAATGGGTCTTTGCCCATTTTTCTTTGTGTTGTATTGCAATGTATTAGGTGGGGATCTGTCCCCTATATGCTGTCTTTTGGGCATGGACAGTGCTGAAGTGAAAGCAAGACATTTTCTCTACTTATGTGTAACAACCCCTAAGAAGGACTCTCAGAAGCTGCCTGAAATGGAATTGCTGAGATTACTCCTGATTTTCCCTGGCTTTGCAGTTCAGCTCTCTCATCCTATCTGGGGCAGAGATGGGGAACACTGTACCAGAAGAAATCTCCCTCTTCTCTTCTTTCTCCCTTCAAAATGGTATGGGATAAGATCAATAAATAAAATACAGATGCAAGAGACTTCAAACAAATTGGGTGAACAACTTTAACAGGTTTTCCTGTACTTTCCTCCTCCAACTTTTCTGTAACAAAACAGCAGCAGTCATAAAAGACAGAACTACTTGGAATTTTGTTTTGTTCCTTTTTTTACCTCTACCAAACTTGCAGTTTGGGGACTTTCTGAATACCTATTCTAATTCTAACAGGGCTATCTAAATATCTAAACCAAAACTGCACACGATGCAAAGTGCTCCAAATAACTCATGGACAGACCTGAAATCTTTATCCAAAAGTATATATTACCATCTAATGATAACTGCATGTTGTTATAACATTGCATCATAGGGCAAATTTTCAAAGTGACATCCTGTTACTGCAGCACAAGTTGATGACAGAGTATCCCTACAGCACATGTGGATTCTGGGAGACTGCATTGTTGCAATTAAATTGCCTCTTTTGGATGACAGTGCTATATGGCACCTTGGCAATGTTTCTGCTGGGATCTGCTACCGTATTTTGTCAGAATGCTGAGTCTCCAGAGAAGCCCTGAATGGCCTGCTGATGATATCCTGTATGGGATGATACCTTCCACTAGCTCCATCATGGGGAAGGGATAGAAAAGAACCTGTGTGTGAAATGAAGGCTGTGTATCTTTACCTGTAGATGGCAACTAAAAGAGAGGCAAGAAATACATTTCCAGTGTTTCATTCTCCATTTCCTTGTGTGTTTAGAGCAAAGCAGAGAACTCTTTGTGGGAATGCCCCTTGCAGGGACTCCTGCTCCTGTTAAAAGGAAAAAGTCCACTAAACTCATTGGGAAGCTGACACATGAAGGTAAGATATGCAAAACTGCACATGTAAGAATTGTTTGGATTTCAACCTGAATTTCAGCCTTTAAAATTTCGCACCTTGTCTGCCTCAACTCCCAAAGCAAGACATGCAGTGAACATACCAGGAGGCAGAGTCACAAATTTTACTGAAGCCCAGCCTTTAACCACATCACATTTTCTATCTTACAGCTGAAAAACTTTGCACACACTCAGGTCAAAAGTCAACCTAGATTACACTCTGTAAACTTGTATTCTCCTGCAGCATTAATTTGGATGCACACCAGTGTAAATTGACAGAAAATATGATCTTTTACAGGTGTCAATATTGCAGTGCCTAGATATATTCTGTGTTGTTCTCTCTTATAACCTTTGTCTCATACTTATTTCTTTCTGTGTGAGAGAGTTTCTTGGATTCCAGCACTCGTTAGCTAAAAAAGACAAAGTCTCTTAGAGAAGTTAATAGAGCAGGAAGAATATAACCTGGAACATTTTTCTTTCTACAGAACATGTGTATATTGGGTAGGGTAACTTTTAAATAACTGTGATGTCCTTATCTTTTCTTTACTTTTGACAGCATGAGGAAGGTTTTAGAGGTTTGGAAAAGTAGTCATTTTAGGCAGCACCAAGAAATCCTGCTGCACTGACTGAGATGATTCAGATGTGGGAGAGACCCATCTAGCTCCACCCCTATGCAATTTCTCTCTGCAGATTTGCCTTGATTGCAATCCAGAGTAAATCCCAAACATCTGTATTCGAAATGTCATCAATGTAAAAACTTGATGCATAGATAGTTTCCTAAAATCTTAATTTAGAAGATAATTTGGGTGTTTTGAAGACACTACTGATGCTAGGAAGCAATAGACAAAAGACATGGACCAGAGTACTTCCTGAAGTGTCCCACTGTGTATGTTTTGTAGCTATGCCACAAGAGGTGTCCAAGCTGAACTTGGGGAAGAAGATCAGCATCCCCAGAGATGTGATGCTAGAAGAGCTTTCTCTCCTCACTAACAAAGGATCCAAAATGTTCAAATTACGTCAACTGAGAGTGGAGAAGTTCATTTATGAGAACAACCCTGATGCCTTCACTGACAATTCTGTGGTAAGTTGAAGATTAAGACTAAAATGCTACTCCATACACTCAGGGAAAACAGGAATGGAGTGTGCCCAAGCTGTCTTCTGTTTTAATGTGTTTGGGTGGGGGGTAGGGAGAGTCTACTAGCAACGAAGTGGAGGAAAAAACCAAAATTACATAAATACACAAGTTTTATCTCCTTTTGGCAGCAGCATTAGTTTCCTCTGGCAAATATTTGGTATCACACATAGAGAAGCATGACAAAATTCAGTACTGAGTGATGAAGGAAGGCTGCATGTTTGGCAGCTGTTCAGACCTCAGGGCAGGGCTAATTGGTTTTGTACCCATTCCATTTCTTCTTTGCATGATGGCAATGATCCATCCAGGTTTGACTTCAGCTCCAGTAGATGCAGTTCTATTTTTAGTCTAGGGATATTTTTATGCTTTCTGCTGGACAGAGTCCTCTGCTAATATCTGCAAGTTCCACAAGTGAAGCCTCTAACCTGACTCTGAAATATTTTCAGTTAATTTGCTAGAAGCCCAGTTTGTTTTCTTCTAAAACATTTTCCTTTCTGGTATGGTGCATAAATACAGACATTCCTTTTCTTTTCCCTTTCCCCTGCATTAGTAGTTATTTAAACTTCTTTCTATAGCTAGTTGCATGTGTAAAGTCTTTTGAAGACACCTAAACTTTTACAAATGAAACTCTCTATTCACATGATTATCAGAATTCAGTAAAACAAATAGAAAATGTTTAAGGTTCATATGCATTTTGATGTGCCACCTCATCTTCTAATGTTCTTTAGAGTTGGTTTGGTGACATTTTATCCCTTTATGGCATCTATTTTCCAGTCCAAGGAAACTCAAGAAAAACAATAAAAGTTAAGCTGAAGAAAATGTTTTGCCAAAGAAAAGCACACTATCTTTTAGCACTCTGACATTTTCAAAAGCAGCAATAAGAAAATATCTGTGCTTCACTTCTAAAAAGGACAACTTAAAAATCAGAATGTGGAAAGATGCGTAACTTAAAAAAAAAAAAAATTACAACAGTAAGATTTTTGGTTAGGGATGACAGACCAGAGATAGAGCAAGCATATCTCATGATGTTAAACTTTGGGCAGTTTCTTCATCTCTTTGTGTTTTAAGTAGTTAAGTTCTTCAGTGAATTATCTCCTAGAAAGAATGTGAGAATGAATGGTATGTTGAATTTCAGACTCCACAGATTAATATCCTAGAGAAATGCATGCTGTTTTTATAAATACTCAACAATCTCAGAGCTCCTAAAACATATGAGGGCCAATCATATGTGAGAATCTGCTGCAGTGAGTAGTAAGAATATAATAATTGGATGGAATAAAAAGGCTAAAGTCCAAAGTCTCAAAAATTTGAGGATGCCACTAAAGAATGTCCAATCAGAACAATCCAAAATAAATAAGTCGTGACAAACTGACTCAAGACTGGACATGCACAGTCACTCCATGACTATGCTGATGACAATTGCTTCTCTTTTGTTAGCTGCTTTTCCTACTTTGTTTATTTATCTGTGCCTGACTTTCACTCCACACCCTTTCTGTAGCGAATCTCTCTCTCTTTTGTAAGAACACATCTGCTCCCAAGATCTTTTAGCATGACTGTTAAGATCCTGTGCCATGGAGAAATGTAGTTGAGGCTTAGAAAATACTCTAAAAAGCCTAGGATTTTCTTTATGGCTTTGCTGTAGGAGAACCATGGCATGGTCTCCAAACAGCAGCTGGCATTCTGCTTAAAATCCTCCATGATTCGCTTCCAGCTCTTCTCTCCACATCCATGGTACAGATAACAAAACTCCACTGGTCAGTGCAAGAAGACTTCAGTCTGCCCTACAGCTCTCACTTGGGGTCAGTTTAGCAAGATCAAAACATAATTGTTACTGTTTTCTGGCTGCTCCATGTGCTCGCTGGTTGCATCGACTGCCTTTGTGGGAAACTATTCTCATCACCGCAGGCAGCACGAGCGAGCAGCTTTGCTGCAGTCAGATCGTTAAGGAAAGCTGAGCAATCGCAGCAAGGAGTCATTGTCTTGGAGAGCTGGGTGCTCTTGAGCAGGTAAAGGCAACAGATCTGAAGCCTGTTATCTTTCAAACCATCAGGACAGCGCCTGACCTTAGCACCAAATAACTCGTCAAAAAGCCCTTTTGATTGCAGTTATCTGATTAGCTTTCTCTTCTCTTCCTTTCTTGCTCCTCTATCTGCTCAAAGGCAGATGCAGAAAACTTAAACAAAAGATAACGTGTGAGGAAGATAATGGCAAAGTAAGAAGTCCTACTGCTACACCCAGTTACTTCCCCATCCCAATTAACTTCCATGTCCTTTGCTCCCCATCCCAAAGAAGTTCTTGTGTCTTTGAGGCTGTGGGTCAGAGAAGGAATTTGAAGCTGGTGGTGTGTTTTCTGCTTTCATATCATAGATTTCTTAACTGGCTTGTCTTAAAATATTCTCAGGACACACTTAAGAAAGCAGGGCAAGGTAGGTCTGGGATGGAGTATGGATTGTTTCTTTCCCACAAAAGAAGTTTACCAGTACGATAAACTTATATAAAAACACACAAAGAGAAAGGTTATTAAAAATAAATCCAAACCATATAAGGGGTTCCAGGACAGCCCGTGCTATAGCCATAAACCTTCCACACAAGGCAGAAGATCTCAGCAGTCATGTGTCATTGACCCACCCTTCTCCTTCTCTCCTCCTCCTTTTCCTCCAGCCAAAAAATCCACACTCGACAATCAGATCACTCTTCTTTCTTGTAGCAGAGGAAAGATATACATTGTGTGTACATGAATGTCAGCCAGCTCCATGCAAAAGTGAAAACCTGTCACTCTGTCACTGCTGCAGCTCTACCCATCCAGTTAAAGGCAAACAGTAGCTAAACTCCCAGTCAAAAGGACTGACCGTTCCCAACATGAGTAAAATGAAATGCACAACCTACTGCAGAACTGTTTTCAATACTGTGACTCTCTTTGCTTGCAAATATATAGTACAAGGGGAAGGCTTTAGGGAGGGGCAAGTTTGACACCAATATCCTGCCAAACAGGGAGAATTTGGGCAACATCCTCCTTGTTGGTGTTGTGCTGGAAAAGCTGGGTTCTTCTGAACCCTGTCTAGTAAACCAGATGTAGGATTTTTTTCTCCTCACCCCAGGCTGTGTGCCACCCCCAGGAACTGTGACTCTCTCCATGTCTCAGAGGATATTTTTACTTCATTGTGGAGCTGCAGGATATAGTTTATTACTGACTAAAGACCATTATGAAATCCTATCTTGTTATGTGCTCCTTTATTATCTGGCCAACTAGAGAATGAGGGAAATCACTACATTTATTTTTTAATGGTTAAACTGAACCATGGGGGAGATTAAAGAGTTACCCAAAATCACAGACAGGGTCTCAGTCTTGTCTTCGGATGTTCTAAATCCCACTTCACTGTTCAGCAGTTAACAGACCAGCAGTTCACAGACCTTTCCTTCATAGTGCTAAATGTTTGGTCTCAAACATTAAGATCATGTGAAACAATATTTCTTACCCCTCCAGCCTCACTCATTATTTATTAGCCCTCCACCTAACTCCTTTTGAGATCCCACCTCTGCTTTTGAACCTCAGTGTAAAACCTTGTTGTCATCAAATGGAAATTTTCTAATACCTTGCTGCCAGGCATTAGGGGGAAACTGAAAACAAAGCCACAGTTATGTGTCTCAGATGTTGCCATTACTCTGTCTTTCTTCCAGTAAGAATCCTTAAATACAGTCCTTCTGCTAGTCAAAACTATGGCTTGATTTGTGTTACATAGAGGACACCTTCCTTTCCTCCCCTTGCTTTCTATGTTTTATTATCAGATCTTAAATTAAAACAATTAGGAAGGTGAAATAACCAATATCTAAATATCCAATTATGCGCAGGAGAATCTCAAAAACCACACTGACCCACATCCAAAATCCCCACCTTGGTGCTTTCTTACATTCATTCACAAGTTAAAATAAATGCAGCTTCCAATCATGGCAAAGTTTGTATGAAAACAAACTGAAAGGTGTTGGCAATTTCTGCTGGACTTCAGGTCTCTTTTAACCTGATGCTAACTGTGAAACAAAATCTAAAAGGTCAAAAGAATTGGATCACTGCTCTTCTGGATAATGGCAGGAGTTACTCATTTTGGTGATGGACAAGAACTCAGAGCAAGCAGAAGCAGCAGGGAGAAAATGGAAGTGATTATGTTACAAACCAAAAGTGATGCTTCACAGCAGACAGCAGTACACAACCAACCTGCCTCAGAGTTCTTACATGAGCCAGGCATGATCCAGTGTCTGAAGGAAAACAACTACAGAGAAACAAAGATGTTATCATGCAGCTGCTTGGTTTATTACAGGAGCATACACTGATGGCTCTGTATGCCCCTTAATGTACTTGGATAAATGTCAATCAAGATCAGTGGAGGTAAGGCTAAAGGGGAAATGTCAGGAAAATAATTTTTTCTAGGAGTTCTGCACGGAATGTTAAACCTCTTGAACAAACATTACAGGATAATTGCAGCCTAAAATACAAGCCTCAGGTTATGATCTAAGTGGAGCAAGCCAGGTGACATTGTAACTTCTGCAGCAAAATGAGCCTTGCTGCACTGGAGCTGGATTGGTACAGAAGACCAACAGGTGCCACTATACCCAAAGCTGTGCAAGAGTGAACATGGAGTCCAATGCATTCTTATTCAAGAAGAGACTGGTGTGGAAAAAGGAGAGTAACAGAAAAAAAAAGCCTTTTATTTTCCACAGCAATTTTTTTGGAGCACTGTCAGAAAACTCTGGACTAAAATTCTGAAACACAATTTCTTTCATCCACAAAGAAAATGTGGCAAAGATAATATAACATATACAAATAAGATATATCTAATTTTGGGTAGCATTAGATAAAAATACCTGTTATTTAGATAGGTAAATTATGGCACAGAGGCAAAAAATATTTTGCCTAAGATTAAACAGCAAGTTAGAAATGGACCTGGAAATAGAAAGCAGGAGCTCAACCTGCTGCGCCTCTTGGGGTAGCAAGTTTAGAAAAAATAGTGTAAGATACTTCAACAGCTTCTTATTTTAATCCTTTTTAAAAAAGTGAGTCATAGATTTAAGGCTATGCAATTCCAAATGAAGGATTGAGGCCCACGCTTTGATAAAAACAGCAGGCAGTCTGTGAGACTCTCCAAGTGTCTGAATTTCAAATCTCCCATCCCACCATTAAGGAGCATTTGAGTGGCTGCCACAGAGACGACGCAGTCCAGTAACTTCAGAAGTGTTAGTAACTACATAGGCATCAAACATTTGGGGAGCTCTTTATCAGTGAGGTGGAAATAGAAACACATTTGGTGGCCTCAATCATTTTCTTCAGGGCACAGCAAGGAGCTGAAGGGGAGCACACAGTGTCTTTCCTGGGGACTGCCTGCAGTGACGTCAGGGCCTTGAGATACATAGAGATCTCAGCTCCATTGGTTGGATCATCTTTCATTATCTAGTTTTTATTAGGCACATGCCCTAGAGAATTCAGAATTTGTCCATCTAAGCACTCAGCCTGCAGAAGCAGGCACTTGCTAGCACTAAGGACTTCAAAGACACAACTTGTTTAGCCAAGCCAGGGGACCCATCACCTGAACGTGCAACAAACATTCTCTTATTAGAGTGGATTTAGGGATGCTCAGGTCTGATAATACTCACTACCTCCAACAATTCACAGACAGGAGGAGCTGTGTGATCTGTCCCCATTCCCAGCAGGAGAAGGTTGTCAGCCATCTCAACTGACATTTCTGGACTTCTCTCCTGGAACTCCCACCAACAGAGTCAATCAATACTAACTAGGAGGCTGGTTTTATGATGTGAATATGCATAGATGTAAAAGTTCCACATGCTGCTAGCAGTGGCCCAAGACATGCATTCTCCTAAAGTGTGAGCTTCAAACCTCTAAAACTCCACTCTAAAACTCTGATCAGAAGTGTGCCCTAAGTATTGGAGACAAAGCTGTACCTACACAGCTTTGATTATGTTGAGACTCCTGCTTGAGGCTGTCATTCCTGAGCTCTACTGTCTTGGAAAATCTTTCAAAAATACTAATTTCCCTTTGCCTCATGTTAATTTAAGCTAAGACAAACAATTGTGATGGCTAAAACTGAAGAAAATTATATTTTTGTTCGAGCAGGTGAGTAGACTGGGGTGTTGCATGGAAAACATGTTTTTCCTGTCTGAATAGAGTTGCCTACTTTTAGCAGATCAGATGTTTTCTCAGCAGGCCCATGAAGAATCATGAACTAGCTTAAGGCAAATTAAACTAATTTAATTTGCAGCTAAATAAGATTTAGGAGCGGCTTTCCTGATACAGACCTTCTGTTTCAGAGAAACTTCATTCCTACTTAGTGATAATACTGCAATTTAAAATAACACCAGATGACGATACCCCTCCCTAGTCACATCAAATACTGCTGTGAGCAGAAACAAAACAGCCCATTTTACTGCAGGTCATGTTATGCTGATGCTTTGTGACTTTTTTTTCTGTTGCAGGAGAGGCAAGTAAGTAACCACAGGAAAGGAGAAATAAGTGTTTAATTCTCAGAAAGGGCACACAGCATGGGTGAAACTTGAAGGAAAACAGATGCAAATTCTGTTTTGAAAGTAGTGAGCAAATCAGTAGAGGCATTACCCTTGCATATATATTAACGTTTTGAAAATAACCTCATTCTGACCTGTAACCCTCAAAATACCCTTGTTCAGTTTGCCTTTTTACAGCTACATAGCTGCCCTGCATAATTGAGCAGATTGCCCTGTTAGCTCCTGTGTACAACTTCATGCTCACAATCCTCTCCCCCCTCAGCGCTTCCTGACATTCACAGGAACATTACCTCCTCTGTTCCTAAAAAGGGAATTCCCTGCAGCTAGGAGAAGGACAGACAGTCCCTAAAGGCCCCGGGGGCACCAGCTCTGCCACTTCAGCCTGCAGCTGGCTGCCTGCCTGGGCTGCAGCCTGGTGACCTGCTGTGAAACCCTGGACACTGTTGTGGGAGACACAGGGAGCAGAGGGTTAGCTAATTCTGCCTTGAGCCTTGTGGGGTTTTCACTTCTTGACTATTTTTAGCTGACTGAACAGCTGGCCTTGGAAGCCTGTTTACAGCCTGGAAAGCTTCTTTTTGCTAAACTGTGCTAGGTGTAAGGGCCCTGAAAAAGTCTTAACCCTTTGAGAGCCACCTCTGAGGCTGCCTGAGATTAATGTATACAGGTAGAATCACAGCATGAGAAACCACAGATTCATTCAATGTCATTCATGTGTATTTGTTGTATCTTCGTGCATCTAACAGCCAATCTCCTCGTCCAACAGGAAAGATTATATGTGATACATAACCCAGATTACATTGTATAATATAGCTGTGCGGGCTGTACTACACAAGAGATACCTTTTTAAGTCTGACAGGAGCCAAGTTTTGATGTCACTTATGACCAATATGTAAAACGTTTTTCTGAATATACTGTATCAGTTTCTATTCCACACAACCATTTATTAAAGTTTCTGTGTGCAAAGACAGGATATTGTGCCAAAATTGTACACCACAGGGTCTATAAATCCTTCATGGATTATTTGCTCTTTTACTACATACTGCAGAGGTTGTGCCTTCTAGCCTGGACAAGGGAGTGTGAATGGTCTGCAAAATAAGACCAATTTAATTTTACTTACTTTAATTTATGACTTTGTTTCTTACTTACCCTGTTGGTTAGATTTGGTTTGCTAATTCACATACTGATACAAACAAAATTCTTCCTTTTTGTCATTTCGCCCTTGTGGTCTCCAGGAAGTATTTTCTGTTTTCCAAGGCTGCTATCTCTTTCGTATTTCTCAACATGTAGGTACTCCTCCCCAAGCAGACCTTCATACATACAAAAAACGGGCAAAAAGGCAGACATCTCCCTGGCTTTTATGCTGTGACAAATACCCTGCTGTTCTGGTGGCCTGTAACACTTAATGCCCACACTGTAATCGAGCTGGGTTTATGTTAACTTTGACACGACAACATTTCCTTTTTCTTGCCCAGCTTTCTTTCCCACAGGTTGGCTAATATTATTTCTGTTTGGACTTCTACCTGCTCTGGCAAAAGCTAAATTTCTATTCCCCTCCTCCTCTATTTCATAGTCATCATTGTTGGGGACACCACCACGCTGTTCACAGAAAATTACTATGAGCCATGTGTGCTTCCATTGACACTTCTGCTGTTCCACACCTGCTGCTATACTGAACGAAGGGAATAACTCACGTGGAGTTGTGCCATTGGCTTTGTAACAGAGACACAGAACTGGTCAGATCAGAGACTCAGGAGTCCACACTCTGGGACCCAGCCCTGCAAGCACGAATAGACCATGTCCTGTAACAGAGATTCAACCACACTCTTTTCTCCCCACCTAGGATCACTTTCAGAAGTTCATCCCGCCAGGAGGGCATTACGGGGAAGATGCTCAGGGCTATGCCCATGGGCGGATGGTAGGAGGAATGCCGGCTGGGCAGCACGGCTCCGGCTCCGGGACGCAGCAGCAGCCCAGGCCGGGAAGCAGAGGAGGCGCTGGAGACGGTGAAGGGGAGCATGGAGGGAAATCATCTGGAAGTGGTGGAGAAGGAGGTGATGGTACTGACAAAGGCGAGTATCTCTCTGCAAGAACAAGATTCTAAAGCTATGAGACCACATGCCAAGCCTACTCTTAAGGATAAGCAAATTAATCTAACACCTGGATTCTTCCAAAGTTACAGTGTAAAGTCTAGAGGACTTGAACTGCTTTTAGCTTGTTGGTTTTGTTTGTACACTTCTGAGTTGCTCAACCACAGGCAGGAGGCAGAAATATGTTTCTTGACTGGACAACAGAAATTACAGGAAATTTATCTGCTGAGCTCCTAAGGCTGACAGAGCAGTAGGCCAGTACAGCTCTGCCATGCCAGTGTGGCTCTCCTTCCTTTCAAGGGTTTCACACCAACCACTACTGGAGACAGTGGTATTAACTCTTTACATCAGTAGTCTGATCTGAGTATCAGACTTGAGTATCTGAGCCCTGATTTGAAATCAAAGCTTCTAGCTAAACAGAGAACACCTTCTGGATAATCTTCAGAAAGGAATAGCAATATTTCTAGAAGTTATCTGGTTACCACCACTGGGCCACTGAGGCAACATCTTTATGAGTAAAAATAGTTTTAATTCAATTTACTCTTTGCCTGACTTTATCCTCTGTTTAGTTTGGCCAGAAATCTCTAGAAACAAACACATAGTATAAGTATCAGCAGATCAAATCACAACTTTAACAGTCCTTAATAGGTATTTACAAAAAAATCAAATTTGCTTGGGAACAAGGAATAAATGCCTTGAGTAACCAAAGGAATGACTTGTAAAATCCAAGTTTTTAATTTACATTCTCGAATAATGTGCATTTTATATCAAAATCAGCTTTTGCATTTGCTGTGAAAAAGTAATCTATATAGACTCTTATGGTCTTCTTATGGGAGATTTTTCTTCATTGTTATCCTGTGTGCAGGGAGAAGGAGGATTAATATCATCCCATAGCTTTCACTGCAGATACAGATGCCAGCTGCTTTTATGCTTCAATCCTAGCAATCAATTTACTGGTAAACTGCTTAGTTTAAATACTTCACAAAGAAAGCGGGGAGTAGTTGTTTTTATTTTTTTAATGAAAATGAGATTCTTGTAAATGTCTGCAATTCTCTGAAAGCAGGAACCCCCCAGGACTTGGCATGGTTTGAAATATGCAAGTCAAATAAAGGAGGTGTGATAAAGAGGAAAGATTCAGATAATGGTGTTCATTCTTTGCCTCTTAGTGCATAAAGGTTTGTTTTCTACACAAAATGTAGCACCATGCAAATTCCTGGATGAGTGGCTCTTAGACTATGGTACTATATGCTTTTGGGGATAAGGACAGAAGTGGTGTATGATCATCTTTTTAAAACACAAATCTAACCATAAAAGTTTGTACTGGTGTAGGAGCTACAGAATCTGGAAACAAAGCTGGTGCCTCAACTTCAGTAGCAGAAAACAGAAGCACAATGCAGTTAAAAGAGTGTCATCTAACTAGACTGCTTTACCTTCCTCTGTTTACAGATGGAAAGTCAGGAGGCAAAAAAGTTACTATATTTAAAACTTATATTTCCCCTTGGGAACGAGCAATGGGTATCAGCCCTGAGGACAAAAGTCAGTTCTCCACAGACTTACTGTCATACAGCCCCAAAGCTGATTTCCCCCATTACAAGTCTTTTAACCGGTAAGTCTTCTTAGATATTCAATGCAATTTATTCAGCAAGAGAAAACATAATAATGCTGACAATAGCCCTCCTGTCTTGTGCACTGTAAATAAGTTTTAGTTGCATGTCATTTTGCTTAGCACAGTCTCCAGTAGATGAAATGTTTGGAAGACTACAAAGACAAAATACTTTAAGAGCTAGAGATTTTAATTCAGATTATGCACAGCATACCTATGCAGTTGGATAAGAGGACTTTAATCCTATTTGCCTTTCCTTCTCTCTCCATTTGACCAGGAGATGTAGCCTACCACTGTTTTTATTGCATCCCTTTGAAGTTCAAGAGGTCAGGAAAAATACTTATGATCAGCAGCCACATACTTCACAGCAATTCAATTTTTTGTTAACCTCTATACAATTTTTCCACCCACCTCCATAGCCTCAGAACATCAGTACCAAGAACAAACCCACATTTCACTCATCTCTGCAATAATTCCTGCTACATATACAGAATACTAACAGGTGTGAAAGGTGTATGGTTTGATGGGGATTGATGCAACAAGGGTGAAGGAAGTGCATAGCAGTGTATGCGTGTGTTTACATAATTTTTAATACATAGGCAATGGATACATCTATGTTCTCATGAAGGATTTGTTGGCCAGTCAAATGCAACAGGAGCAAAATTTAGAGTCTTGATAAGTTTGACTATTTATTTCATAAATCCTGTTATTTACCTATGCTCTGTTTGCTAACTCCATGTATTCCCCTATGCCAGGACTGCCATGCCTTATGGGGGTTATGAAAAAGCAGCCAAACGGATGACCTTCAAAGTGCCTCAGTTTGATATCTGCCCTTTGCTCCCAGAATCTCTCATGATATATAATCAAAATTTCAGCAAAAGACCCTCCTTCAACAGAACCCCAATACCTTGGATGCCTTCAGGAGACTTCTCAGAGTACCAGACTGCAGTCAATGTGCCAATCTGTGGTGAAACAGAAGAGCTGTAAATCCCCACTGCCAAGACCTTCTCATTTTCTCAGCCCTTTCTATTTGCAAGTTGATAGTGAGGAGCAGAAAAGCGCAACTCTAATTTTGTCAGCGCTTCCTTTCTTTTGCCCATAGCCAAGACAAGTCCCTAGTAGGTTCTAAACTTTTCTTCACTGTATTGTTAATCTAAATCAGACACAGTTGGAGGAAAGGGAGCTTTTTATTCATCAGCACATAAAAGGCCAAGACTAAGGAAGTGTTTTTCTGTTTAGCAATGCTACATGCTGCCTGTCTGATTGATAATAAACCTGTTTTGTCATATATTAACAAAAAATAAAACACCAAGATGAAAAACAGCTTTTGTGTTTTCTCCTTAAAAACTGCTGAAAGAATTTGGGGATTAGCAATAACAAAAGTTTCAATCTCACAATGAGACTATTAGCCTGGGATGAAAGATCAGGGACTGACAGGGATGGTCATAAGATCTATATACATCCAGATGGTTTGGAAACATTCTGCCAAAGTGAGAGGGAAGAATGATGACTTTGAGAGGAAATTAGAACAACATCAGTGATGAAATTGCAAGTCAGCCTGTCAGCAAAACAAACAGTTTAAAGTATTTCACTGTCACCTAGGATTCCCCAGTTCTCCAGAGAATGAACTACGTGACAGCTTAAGCAGTTTTTTTCTTTTTTTTACAGAGATCATAAAGTCAATAGGTTGGGAAGCAACAGAGGCACACCCAAGTAAGATGGCTTGTCCGTAGTTACAGAGCAAGAAAACAAATGCTTTAATAACAACAGAGCTAATTTGACACCTACCACAGTGCATTACTTATTCAAGTACACACCATCAAGGTCTATTCCATTTCTTGCAGCAGTTTCAACAGTGCCACACAAACAGGAAGAAAGGCAGGCGCTGTGGAAAATCACTTGGGATTTCATGGGGACAGCTTCCACTGAAGTACTTTTAATTTAGGAGTTTTTCCTCCTTGTATAGAAACTCCTGCAGCCATGTATTTAATTTTTATTCTGTTAGGTAGTTATATGGTTGGCATCATTACACAGCTCTATAAGGCTATAGAGGGCTACTGTGAGATCTCTTTAAAATTGTGCTAATAATAACAAGCTGCAAAAGTAATTAACGAGTAGTTTCCTAACCTTTCTGCTGCAATGCTAAAGAACATTTATTATATATCTTATTAAATTATTAAGAAGTATCCATAACTCAGGTCTGTGACTAAACTTAAAAATATTAAGATGCTACTTTGATCCGAAGAACATTTCAACAAAAATGAAAAAGCTCTGTTTGAACTCTGTTTGGAGACAGGGTTGCTGTTTTCCAGTATTTTAAATCAATCTAGGTTTTTAATTACATTGCAACTGAGGAGGATGGATTTCTTTTCCAGTGCAAAAGTGCTTTAATACAAGAACCCAGTCCACAATGACAAGGCTAGAAATTCAGAAAGTCAGAGGAAATGTAAGAGAGAACAAGGTGATGTTAAGCAAAATATTCTCCCACTAAATAAGCCATTTGTTGCCTCCTCTTTTCTGACACATGTTTTAGCCTACCACAATATAGAATTATGTGATTTTTTTTAAAAAAAGTGAAATACATTATGCTTTCATGGTAAATATGTCAGGAATAGCAGAAACAAGACAGTTTGGTAGCCATGTGTCAGGATCTATTTTCAGTGGCAGGTATTCCAGATCATGGGCCAGTTAAGGCATGTCAAGGTGCAGAGAGGACTGGCTGTTCTGAGGAGACATTGCCACAGTCACAGCACAGGTCTCAGGTCCCCCCAGCAGACAAGAGTGCAGGCCAGCACCCCTACAGCACCTCTGCAAAGGACCCCAGGCCTGGGTCTGAGCTTAGAAGAGATTTTTGGGCCATAAGTGGGGTGAAGGTCCCAGATGAGATTAGTCAGGTCAAGGAAGGGCTGCACATAGGACAAGGACAGCAAAATGTTTGAGGATTCCAGCAGAATCACAACAACCACTTGAGTTCTACTGTATCATAGAAAAAAAGACTGAATAAAATAGGTCCTTAAACACGCAGAGACAGGTAAGGAATACAAGCAGAAATAGCACAGTGCTCTCTGGTGGCCTAGTCTCAAAGCTCCCAGGTACAAGGAAAGCAGCATGATCCTGCAGGCAGCTAAAGGGCTGGGCATGCACCCAAAGCTCTCTCTGCTTCACAATATACTGTTGGACAAGGGGTTTTGTCAACACACTCCATTAACCCAAACCCTAAATGGGAACAGAAGTTGCAATGTCCTTGGAATTAGTACTGTATCACTGCAAATTATTAATAATATTCATGCTTGTAAGCCATTTCCTCCGTTTTGGTACATTTGCTTAATAAGCAAATAATAGCTCTTCTTTTGCCAGAGCACTTTCAATCTCAAATCCTGTCAAGCAGGATTTATGTGCTTTTGTTTCTAGTCCAAAATGAGAAATACGACACTACATGTTGTAGAACAATTCAGACAACTATTGTCTTGTTGTTTACACAGCCTAAATTACATGCTAGTTTAGTCATTATGCAAAGTAACATTACAAGTGAGAGAAAAATCAGTAATCCAAATTCTGTCTCAAAAATAATTACTTGGAGTAAGGCTTTCAGCTATTGTTAATCAGGGCAGAAGTTTGTCCATAATGATCAAATATTTAAAAGGACATAAGAAACAGCTCCTGTTCTTTGTTTTCCCTAGGCTGTGATGTAGACTCAGGGGAATTGCCTATCCCAGAGGATTGTTTATATTGGGAAGTAGAGGATTTTATTAGATTTAATTACAGTGGATTTTCTCCCACATAGTAGAAGCTACAGAATGGAAAGTCAGTCATCTGCTATTAAGCAGGATCATCATAGTTAGAGATAAAAAAGAACAAATTATTGAGCTCATCATCTTGAAAAGGCTACAGTTCCCTTATATAGGATATACAGGATATTAAGCTTATACTCCATGGAACAGCAGCTAAAAATCCATTTAATAGAGAAGGGTTGACCCTTGAAAAGCGGATTGCGGAGAATTTTCAGTGACATTCAGATCTTTCATTCAAAACAAAATGCTCTCACATTTTTAGTTATTTACACTGTCATTTCTAGGAATACTATTTCACAGTTTCCAAGCTTTTAAATGTTTCTCTCATAAATACAAATTCTATGATAAAGAATCCAAGCCATGCTAAAAATGCATTTAAAAACAGTGCCCACATATTAATGTAAAAGAAAAGCATTTTAAAAAATCCCAGCAATGTTATCCAGAAATATGGTCTCAGATGTTTTAAAACTTTGCCTGACGTTATAGCTGATGGCATAAATATTTGGCAGGTAGTAGCACAGTCAGCATGCTTCTCTGTGTTGTGCAGAAAACCTTCCATTTGACTGCACTGTATTCCCTAATCAAAGGGAACAGTTTGACACATCACTGATGGATCATTTAGAGGAGATGGCTTTGTCATCAGACTTACTCTCTGTGAAATAAAATCTGGAAGAGTTTCAAGCTCTTAAAGAGAATATGTGCTTTGCCTTTTTTACTTTTTTTTTTTTTTTTTTTAATTATACTGTGAAAATATAAAACTTATCCACTTTTCTTATTACAAGATGTCAGGCACCAGACAGCCTAGAGCCTGAATATGATATTTCTGTTATGGAGCAGAGGTCTGCATGTGACCATCCCTCCATGGGAAGCACAGTTTTTTGGCATAAGGCTTGAACATTCACCACACTGAGGTTTTTTCCCCTAACTATCTTGTCTGCAAGAATGTGTTCTCTTCCACAGACAACTGCTACAGGTGTGATCATCTGGAAAATGTCCTACTTCAAAGGACTGCCCCTTGGCACAACAATCTGCTATCAACACTGCTCTGGCAATTTACAGGGGCCACTGCTGCCCACTAACAGCACATAGGAGTCTCTCTTGATTCAATATTAGAAGTTTGCAAGCCATCCTGCTGTCTCACAGCACATTAAGACATTTATATGCAATCTCATCTATGGCCAAATTGCAGGCTATAAACTAATTTAGACAAGTTGCCTATTCTGTCTTGCAGATGTGCCTGACCAGGGCTACAGATAACCAAGAAGAATTTGCAGGCAGACATAGAAGCAAGATTGCACACATTTTGTGGAACTCTACAAGTTTTGTGGAATTTGAAACATTATTATATTAATTATAATCATGTATCTACTAGTAAAAGTCTCTTCAGTTAATGTAATTAATTAGCAGTGCCTTTATGTTCTTGCTCTCTATGTATTTAACACACAGTAAGTGTTATCTCTCTGACGATCATCTTCTGTTTGTAGGACAACTTACATGAAGCTTTAAGGAGTGCTCAGATATATTTTGTGTTATTTAATATATGCAGTAAAGGGAAGAGAACTACATAAACAACCCTGAAGCAGTGCATTTAAAATGTAACCTAAACATCAGTCAGCTTAATAAACAAATTCTCAAATAAAAACTCTTACTTTGATTTTCAATTATACTTTTTAGAAACATTATTTACATCAAAACTTTTAATGCATATTGTCCAACTATTTTTAAGAAAACCTGCAGGGTTCTTTTTTGTGTGTTTATTTTGATCTTTTGATTAACAGTAAAAGAAACAAAATGTTTTGTGTGAAGAGTTTTAATTTTAAAAGTCTGTTTTTCATTTAAACAAAATGTCATCTGAAATACTTTCAGAGAGAACTGATATAAATAAATTTGCAGACAAGGGACCACTATCCTCTAAAAAAAAATTGGAACTGAAGCAGTTAGGTATGGCTCAAGCTAGAATGGTAACAAACATTTGCCTTTCAAAAATCCAGACTGAACAAATACATGCATAATATGAGATTACTTTATGGTTATAAGTTCTTCAGGTGCCAAATCAAAATAGTTATTCTTCCTGGTTCTTGCAACAAGGCTTACTGGGGACAAATATTTTCTGGAAATTCAAAGAGACAGTGCAACTGCACTACAGAAGGCTGACAAAGGTCTCAATTCTTCCCAGGTTCAGACATCATTGTTTTACTCCAGGTTCCTGCATTTGCAGCTAGGGAGAAGAAAAGGATACAAGGAGGACACAAAGAGCAGTGAAAAAGCTGGCCACTAAGCAATGCTGCTCCAAAACATCCCTGTGCACAAAAGGGTAAATAAGGACTCTGGACTTCTCGTTCTTACTGGGAGAAGTTCCTGCTTTAAGCAACAATCCCATCATACATCGTTCACTGCAGGGAAAACAAAGTGGTCCCTGGAAGGAGGGACAAACATGAGAAAATGAGAAACTTTCTGCTGGCCTGCCTGAGGACTCCCTATGGGCCTTGTGGCACCAGACCTCCCCTGCTCACAGATGCTATACAAATTCAATTACACCGAGGAGTGCTTCAGTCAAAGCCTACAGTGCCTGCCTCAGACATGCAATTAGTTCCATATTCTGTTACAAAAACAGCCATACTTTCATGGCCCTGAAGCTAGCACATATTCAGGGCTTCTTTATATCTACTCTCTCTAAATGTTCCTCTTAATTAGCTGTGGTCCCTAAGAGAGGCTTGAGGCCTTCCTCATTTGCTCTTTTTTCCACTAGGGTTGGTTTGAATCCCAAAGCAAGAGACTGAAATCGGATGGGAAGACACAAGCAAACAAATATTCTTCCAAATGCACAAACTTTTTTTTTTTTTTTTTAGTGGTGTTAGAAATGCCGTATCAAGAGCAAGCTGCATGAACACTATTGCAGATGCATATTCACAGATTCTATGCTTTGTTTGCTCTAGGCAGAACAAACAACAGTCCCAGTCCCCCAGGCACATTCCATGCATCTGGTACACCACTAACAGGATACCTGAATTATTGGAAGCTGGAAATTCTGGCATGTATCTTTTAGATACAGAACACTGTGCATCAACTCACTTCTCTTATGTAAAAATGGGCTCAACAATTAAGTAAAAAGAACTTCCTGTGCACTTACAGAGGTGGTGTAACTTCTCTAAGAATTGTTACAAAACCTGTGTTTCTCAGATGCTGGGAACACTGGAAATAAAAGAGCAGAAGAGAAAATATATTAACCCTCATGTCTTCATGTTTCAGTCTGAGTAATTATTGTTGTTTATCCAGGTATCACTGAGATACCACCTGGTCATGGAAATGGTGGTCACCACATTTACTCTCAGATTCTCTCTATATGCATGATCCTGAATTCATAGGGAAGCACGCATTTATTTCAGTGGGCTTGAAAAGTGTTTCTTGGGTGTCTTCAAGAAAACTATTACACCCCAGTTAATATTACCATCAGTCTGCACTGGTGACGGGAAAATCACAGATTGCAAGGTACGGTTGATGCATTTCAGGTAATGCAAATTTTACATGTTGTCTAGCGTTCAGAAAATCACACTACAAACTTCTGAAAGATCTTATTCAATTTTCCCTCATCCTGAGATGGTCTAATCCACACCTGAAGTATTCTTGGTGCCGAACACACCATATCTTTGCTCTAACCTGTCAGCTTACTCAGCTCACATGAACTACAAGCAAACTTTTGCCAGACATGACCGCGCCTGTTTCCTCCAGCCGCGTTTCGCAGCCCCCACGCCCCGCAGCTCCCGGGATCCCACCGCGCTGTGCCAGCCCCTGGTATTCCACCGCGCTGCGCCAGCTCCCGGTATTCCACCGGGCTGCGCCAGCCCCCGGGATCCCACCGCGCTGTGCCAGCGCCCGGCGCGTTTCCCGGCCCCGCCCCGCGCTCCCTCAGCGCTCTCGCCAGAGGAGGCGCCCGCCGCCGGCGCAGCCCGCGGCTCTCGCGGGAATATGGCGGCTCTCGCGAGAGGCGGGCGGCGCGGCTGCCCGTAGCTATGGCAGCGGGGGATGAGCGCGCCCGGCGGGACCCGCGCGCGGGGACAGGTAGGGACTGAAAGCGCTCCCGGAGTGCCGGGGATCCCTCTCCTCCCGTCTTGTGTCCTCAGGGGAAACTGCGGCCAGACCCCGCTGTTCACTGGCTGCTTGACCGTGTGCCCGGAGCCTCGCCGGTGGCGACCCCCGCTCTGTGCAGTGGCGCAGCCCCCGCCCGCCTCGGCCGGGCCGCAGCGGGGTCCGTGCGGGACCCGGCCGGGCCCGAATCCCGGCCCCACCTCCGGCGGGACTGTGAGTGAAGGGCCCCGCTGCTCTGCGCGCCCGCAGAAGAGAAAAGGAGTAGCAGGTACGAGGAAAAGAGAATGCCAGAGGCTAAAAAGGTATTTTATTAGCGGGGGTCTTTCAAATAACAAGGGATGTTGCAGTATCTTCGTTAATAACCCAGTCGTGATCAGCTACCGTCAAAACTTGAACTCGCATGGGAGCTGCTGTTGGTTAGAAGAACCTCCTCAGTATTTAATTTACTTCGTTAGTCTAAGGCAGGCAAAACCATGTGCTTTCCGCCCCCCCCCGCTCTTTTAAAAGAAAGCAGAGCTTTGCTTTTCCAGAGTCGGATTTCGCTTGAACCCTTTCTTTCACTAGAAGGATTATGAGTAGACATTCATGAGGATTACAGCCATAAATAGAAAACCATAACAATATACACCCTC
Source organism: Hylia prasina (assembly GCA_013397195.1). Classification (NCBI taxonomy): domain Eukaryota; kingdom Metazoa; phylum Chordata; class Aves; order Passeriformes; family Sylviidae; genus Hylia; species Hylia prasina. The sequence continues at coordinate 21,449 of VYXD01011151.1, read as the reverse complement.
TGCTTTCAAAAAGTTGCAGGCACAATGGCTTTCTGGTCTTTCAGCTACGTGAACTTCTCGTGAATACTGTAATGGCTCATCGTATGTGTTAAAATTCAAAAAGCTTTTCAGATTGCAGAACAAATTCTGACTGTTTTAATAATAGAAAAACGATGCATGTGAAAAGGGAGGGAAATAGTAGTGTATATCTCATGAAGCTTGAAAGAAAGATGTCTGTACTGAAAAAAATTTCTCTAAGCTTGTGCTACTTGTCAGACTTGAAGAATTTACAACTGATGTGCTGCAATATACTTGACACTCAGTAGCACCTTTGGAAAACAATAGCAACATAGATAGTCTTGTGCTTGCTTCAGGAGGGAAAGAAAGTACTGCTGTGCTGAGAACTCAGCTGGTAAAGTAACACATGACTTGAATATGACAGCTTTTAAAAATAATTAGAAAAAAGTATTATGGGCTAAAAAATATTTGTCAGCCTGTTGAAATCTGTTCTCATTTAGGAAGTGACAGAAATAATAACAGTTTAATTAGATAGGATACTCTGTAACTTCTGTTCCATCACCTAATCAAAGCTATATCTAATCAAACATGCTGCATGTCATTCAGACTGGATTGAATAGGAGCTTTATCATTTTGCTCATTAGTTTCCTGCTCACCTGGTAATGTCACCTATGAACTCTTTGGCCACAATGTTCTTGGGGTGCAGTGAGGAGTAAGGGTGTGTCCAGTGCAGACAAACTTACAGTTATCCCAGAGAATTTAGAAATTTTGGAGAGCTTTTTTTTTATGCTAGTGACAGCTGTAAAACATTTCAGTTCATTTCTTTCAGGCACTGCAGGTAAGAAATATGCCAGCTCTTCTCTCAGTTCTGGGTTAAGTGTCTATTTTGAGACTGTAGTCACAAGTTTCTTAAAAAGGATAATGGGAATTTAAATCCTTCTCTATCTAGTCTTGGAGATGTTATTAGGGATTAAGCCTTCTTAGGCGAGTTTTCATGGACAGTGCATAGAAGAGAAAATGTGTTTATTTCCAGTCTGTGGAGGTTCAAAAAATTTGTTACCCTGAGAGGCTCATTGAGTTTGAGGACTTTATAAACATACCTGGTAAAGAACAATTGTGGCTGTCCAGAATCACTTTTGGTCCAACTGTGCAAATTGCAACAGATGATGTATATTATATATATATATAAAAACCTGAGATAAGAGGATGAAAGAATAATGAAAGGTCACAACTATTGTTTGGGTTTGTTGGTTTTTTTTTTAGATCTGCTTACCTGTTGATTCTGTTGCTTCAGAACCAACAAAACTGTCTTATAGTTAACATACCTGTTGATACCTGTAGAACCTATTAGTCTTTTCATTTTTTCTCATGCAGCCTTCTGAATACCTTATACATCCTTCAGTTTTCTGACCTATGTTTCACACACATTTATTCAAACAGTTTATTTTAATTTTTTTCTCTGAAATACTTTTCGTTTGCTTTTTAATTTCTTTGTTTTCTGTCAATAGTGGCTGCAGGCAGAATTCCAAAGCCATCTTATATTCTATCACTTAAGGTCATTCCCTAGAAAAGATATGCAGAGCTTGATGGCAGAGAGGAGGAGAATGAAATTTTATTACTGACTGTCAAAGAATTTTGATTAGCTTGCTTGGATCTCTCTATTGGTCCTGTTAACTGCAAGTCAAGTAATAGGCACTCCCCAATGGTTAGAGTTTTGCCTTTTTCCCTTCATCTGTAGGCAGCCCCACTCCATGGGCTGTGTGTGACACTGCTGGGAGGAACCATCACCTGCTGTGGTCCGGACACTTTCTAAGACAAATGACACAAGGCAGGTCTCTTATTGTGTCTCTTGGTGTGCAAGTTTGGTGTGCAGTTAATTTCTTCTCTTTTTCTGTTATGTCACTTGATGCATGGTGTTTCTTGTTCTGGGACTGGGGGAAGTTAGGTTTGGGTGCATCTCACCAGCCACTGTCTATGGGACATGGGTCTGATGTTTGGCCAGACTTTGTGCTACTCTGGTTTTAGAGCAATAGATTATATACCAGCTTGAATAGGCACTTTGCAGCACTTATGTACAGTCATTCAGCTGGGAAGTTAACCTGTTGTGCCTTTCCTAAAGTTATAGTTTTATCTCTGGAGTTATTGGAAAAAGAAGGGAAAACTTCAGCTTATCAGCACCTTAGTAAAAACCAGGTAAGCTGCAAGGAAGACAAGAGGCTCTTACTTTTTTGATACTTTCCAAGATTTGTGAGTTGTATGTGTTCTGTTGTAATGTTAAATATTAGGAGCAACATTTCATGTTCATAGAGTGTAAAACTTTTGGATTTTGTTGTCTAGTGCCCTAAGTTTGTGAAGTAAAGGTGATCTTGAAGGTACTTTGTTAAAAGTTGGTGTGTCTATCCACTCCTGTAGCAGTGATTGCTTAGTAAAATGAAGAACTGTGGTATCTGCTGAGTGTTTATTGTGATTGCTCCCAAACCAGTAAGAGGCAAAGGAAATGGCTGGATGTGATTTTGAGGCTTAAAGACATTTTTGTTCAAATTAAGAAAGCATGTGGAAAATTATGTACTGTTATGGCATAATCCGTACTTTTTCTGTCTAACATAATTTTGAAGAAATACTGTAAAAATATTGCTTCTCTAGTATCATTCATGATAACTTGTAAATAAATCCATTGCTGAATTAAAGCTGTCTGCAAGTAGTAGAATACAATGTTGCTGCTACAAGTGGCATTCAAACATTTTGACTACAAATACATCATAACAACGTGGAAAGTAAATTTGATAGTCCTTTTATAGAGTACTGTGACCACTTTCTTCAAAAGCTTCAACCTTAAGAAACACACCTTTGAACAAGGTATCTGAAGAGATCTTTAAGCAGGACTGTGAAATTTCAGCTTTAAGATGTACATATTGGTGTCTGTCCTTTCTTGTCTTTTCTTTATTAATAAAACCTCTGAAAGCTTTATACTTGTACAGAGGAAATTATAGTTGAGTGTCTGAGAGTCAGAAGTAACCTTTATGCACAGAATGATGTGTTGTGCTCCTGGTGGTATGATTTTCACAGTTCCTCTGGCACTCTCCAGGGACTGGTCTGGAGATGGTACCTGAGGAGGAAGGTTTATTACTTCTGTTTGTTAATTTTTTTGTTATGTTGCTGGGGTTGTGTTCAGAAATGCAAATAGTCATTTTGAATTTTGAGTTTGATGAGAACAGGAGTGAGCCTGACAAATCAATTTGCAAAGGCCAGGGCTGTCAGATGATAATAGCTTGCCTTCATTACCCACCAGTTTGATTCGAGCCAATGACCTAGAGGTGAAAGGCTCAGTATTGTATTACGAATCCCCTGATCTAGCCATATGTTCTCTTGTTTAAGGTCCCTATAGTTTTCTTAAACAGAACATGCAGTAAATATTGAGCATCTTTTGCACTTGTAAATATTAGAACAGTGTCCATTCCAGTTGTCTGCTGTGCGTGTGAGGACACTGCAGTTAAATATAGTAACAATTTCTTACACTCTCTGGCTTTTCATGAGAAACCCTCATCCAAATCCAACCATATGGCAAAACCCAGCATTATCCTAAAACCATTAACAAAGAACCTTTTGCTGCCATTAATGGGAAAATGAATCTACAGCTCTAAGTAGCCTGCTGGGAGTTATTAATAACATCAGGCTACTGCTAAGAAAATGAACTTTAATAAAACATCGTTAGGAGCTGAGTCATCCCACCAACACTTCTACATGTTGTATCCAAGTTGGTATTTATCTATGAAAGCCTTTTCAGAGTATATTATCTTTATTACTCCTCTACTTTTTTCTTCATTGAGTATCTTTAATGCTGTAAAATATTGTAATGGAAAACCATTTGCATGGATTTCATAAAAGATATTCAAAAAGTATTTGAAATGTCCAGACAGCCTCATAAACTATTTTTCTATTCATTATAAGATGTTCCTAGGCAACCTCCTGAGCAGGAGGAGGTCAAGAAATGTAAATACTTGGGCAAGTGATTCTTGCTTTCTAAGGCTATTAAGTTACTGTCTACAAGTCATAGTTCCTGTGAGCTACAGAAATAATAAAATTAACATTTGTATGTATTTGGATTGTCTTTTTATCTCCTTATCCCTTCTCCTCCAATTCTTAATCTCATTCTACTTCATATCAACAGACACTGCTGTGTCTGTACTGATGGATCTGCTGCCAAGTCAAATATGAAGAGGTGAATTTCCTACTTTCCCCTTCATATGACAGCAAAATAGGTATTTTTCCTCTACCTGACCATTAATTTTCATGTAGTTTATAGGAACATAAGTTATTTTTGAGACCTCTGGGGCTTTTATTTCAAAATGTTGAAAATTGGTCAGCTGATTCAAAAGGTGTTGGTAGGAAACCTGTTTTGGTCAGATGCTTCTGTGGGCAACAACAAAAAAATACTGCTGAGTTACTAGTGAAACAAGGCATATGATTATGCTGTCTGATGTATCCTTGGTCCCATTTGTTTTCCTCCTCTAGAGAGCATCAGCTAGAGCATCCCTCTTGGGGCAGCATTTTCCTTTTTGTATAGCATTTCTAGTAGATGGGATGTGAGCTGTATCTTTTGTAATTTTTTTTCCCCCACTCCTTTGATGGCACTGCACTCTTCTTCCAGAGGTTCTGTCATTGAAAGCGAAATATCTGAATCCTTGGAGGTTTTTGAGAATTTGAGAAATTAGGGGTTTAAAACTCATAGATACAATTTATGAATATTTCCCTCTTTCAAATCTCTCCATACCTAAAACTATACCTTTTTTTTTTTTTTTTAAATTTGTTTTGGTTTTTTTGAATGCAGATAAGACTTCACTGAATTGGGGTTGTCTGCAAAAGCATGACAGAACATGAACCCTGGTGATATTTTAATTATTTTGCAATAGACTCTGGCTTGTTACATTCTGCCATAATTGATTTGTTGTGTGCATTTGGTCAAGCATGCAGTCCTTGAATTTGAAGGCTAGAAGTCTGGTTTTCGGAATTACTTTCCCCTTTTGTCTTTCACAACTCTGAAAATTCAGGCAGTTAAACTTCAGCTGCTTTCCCATCCTATTTAAATTGAAACAGTGAATGTAGGTTTATTGTAGACACCTGTTTTTAGAATGTAGTCAAGCTGGCTAGATGGTATAAACAATTTAGTGCCATCAGCTGGCACAAAAGAGGGGGTTTGAATGTGTGCTTTACAAATAAGCTGTAAATAACTACTGGTTCAAAGGTAGAAGCAGGTAGGTTGAACTGTAATAACCAATGGTCACACGTTAGTCTTGACTAGAATGCTTTTTTCATGGGACAGTTGGGCTCACCAAAATTTATGCAAGAGGTACATGCTGCATGTTGTGTGTGTGGTGGGAACAGTTCACACAGGAGAAGCCTATGGGATCAAGGGGAAATTAGCTTTTTTCTTTTTTTTTTTTTTAATCCTATCAGCTTGTTTATTTCTCATACTTGGTAAATGTAAATCAGTATTTGTAGTAGATAATGTTTGGTGGATGTAATTCATATGGTTTCATTTTTACAAAATGGTATGTGGTTTATGGTGTTTTGAATTTTGAAAATTATGAATGGACTAAAAATATGTAAGAGTGATTCAGACGTGGGAGATGTTTGAAGAGGAGGAATCTTCTGTAAGCATTTCCACAAAACATGGAAATAAATGTATTCTGGGAAACAGTTAATCAGTAAAGTGTGTCACAAAGCAGAGGGTAGCAAAAGACTTTATAATCCTCCAGCACAATGAACTTAGAAACGGATCAATAGACAACAGCTAATGCATCTCAGCGTGTTGGTACATGGGCTGTTACTGTGGCATGGAAACAGGTTAATGCCCTCAGTAGATCTGCATGTTATTCAAGAAAAGAGGTCATGGTGTAGGGGAAAGGGATGGAAAATTAAAGAGAAAAAAAAAAAAAGAAGTTGATTTATTTTACTCTTCCTGTTCATTAAAACTTTTTTTATTATGCTGCATCTGAAGTGTGCTAATGAATAGACAGCAAAACTTCACAAACATTGGGGTAGTAAACTGCAACACTCTCTGATGTCTGTTATGGACACTGTTATCACAACAATCTATGCAGTACTTGTAACAGATAATGTCTGGGGAGTTTATGTAAATACTTTTGAGGTATCTTAAAAAAAAGACATTGCCAGCAAAAACTTTAAGTTTCTTTGATTATGGATGCTTGATAACTTTTAAATAGAGATTGATTTATTTATTTTTCTCAAAGTGAATCAGGAAAAAATGCTGTGGCGTGAGTTTGGCGATGTTGTAGTTTTCATTTAAGTGCTGTTTTTAAGGTATTCCTAATTTGTTTAAATTCTTGAAGATAGACAACTTCCACTTTAAATACTTCTCTTAAAATGCATTGCTTCAGGAGAGGATGGAGAAGAAATCTCTCCTGTTAGCAAAAACTAGCTGGGTTTAAGACTGTAGTTTTATTATGGAAATAGCTGTCTTTTAAGAAATACCTTCAATTGTGCAAATGTGTTTTCTTTAAGGGCTCTTCATTTTCAGGAGAGATAGAGAAGTAGTTTAATTTTGTAATGTATTTCTTCAATCAGTCCACATACTGTTGTTAATAATTGTAGCAGTCATATTCAGCTGTATAATTATCACATAAATTAATATATCTACCACTTACCCATTATGTTTTCCTCTGTTCACTTTATGCATATGATGGATTCTCCTCTGTCTATCTATCTGAAATTGCAGCTGCAGCCTGGAAAGGTATCTGGGCAATTCCTCTGTACTTGATTGTTGCCTGGTATGAGCCAGCAGCAGTCACAGGCAGGAGATGGTAGAGTCTTGTTATCTCCACTAGAACAGAGACTTCTTCAGGCTCAGGGATAAAGGGGGACATTTTCAAATTGAAGTTGCTTTTTCTGATGGCATAGCTCCAGAAACATTGCTAGACAAAAGCAGCAGTACTGGGGAAATCTTATTTTTCAGGATTATTCTGCAAAGGAATACTTGAGATTTTGCTAGGTTTTGGGAGAAAAAACATGGAAAATGTATGACTATTGTAGTGTCATGCTCAACTGAATTGCATAATTCTGCTCTGAAATATGCTACTCTAGTACAAGTATTGATTACAAATTTGTTTTGTTCTTTTTGTTCTGATAAGGAATGCATGTACTGTTTGTACAGTAATTAGAATTAATATGCCATTTGATAGTAAATTTTAACCTTTGATATATTTTATGTCATTTATGTAGAATATATAAAAATATTTACAGTTGTTTGAACAAGAATCTAAAGCCTAAAATTAGACTTAGAATAAATCCTAAACAGTTTAAAAATATTTGGATTTTTTAAATTTGGATTTTCTTAGCAGAAAACATCAAATACTAAATTGTTTTAGCATTGTTCTACTTCAAATGTAGCTGTCTCTGTTTGGTCTGAAAATGGTTGTGGTAGTTGTAGTGCTTCCCTCATGTCTCTACTGTCCCACTTTAGGTTAATGGTATCAGTAAAAAACGTGCAACAGTATTCCAGGTTGTTCCTTTTCTGTCTTCCTCCCTATCCCAGCTTATCAGGAATTAATTTGAGTGATGACATATGTACTAAATGCCAGAGCCCATATTCGTATCCAAAGTTATGAATAAATCATGGTATTCATCTTTGGCTGTACTTGGGAATGGTCTTGAGTATTAGTAGCGCTCAAATTTTGATTGTTACTTCAATAAAACAGTTGAAATACTGTTCTTGAGGTGAATTCTCAGTGGCAGTTTCTTGTTTTCTGCATACTAAATTTTCAGTCCTTCTGTGTAATGCCAGCCTGTTGAACTGATACGGGATTGCCAATATGTCTCTGCTTTAAATAGGCCATAAAATGTCTTCACTTGTCCGGTCAAACTAATGTTCTCATTTGGTTTCTGAAAATCACTCATAAATAAGACATAGGAACTTTCGTCAGAAAGCATTTGAATTACCTTATCAATTTATGGACATAAATTAAAACAGGAAAGGTTCTGACTGGTGGTAAGGAAGATAGTTTTCCCCACTCCATTGACAGCCATGCATTTGAATGAGAGGCAATCCAGTCTACATCCCTAGAGGATTTCAAGTGTCAACTGGATAAAGCCCAGAGCAACCTGATCTGACCTCTCAGTCATGCTTTCGGTGTGAGGTTAGGAGATAGACCTCCTCTGGGATCCTTTCTAGCCTCAGTCATTCTGTGGCTCTGATTTACTTGTTGATCACACTCATTTTCAACATTCTTTCTTCCTAACTGCATGAGCTGTTCATTTGGGGTATTCAATAAATTCCTTTGGTAAGAATGGCATCATATGAGGCTGGGGAATTTGAGGCAGCAGCTCAGAGGGAAAGGGAGTGCAGGCAAATTGCTGTCCAACTGTCTTGATAAGCAGCTGCAGCTGTGGACAGATTAACTCCTGCTTTCAAGAATATTTCTGTGAAGATTTAGTCTAGGTTAAGCCAGTTTCCTTAGAGGACTTAACCAAACTATGAAATTCTTTGTTCTAAATTTTAATAAATTATGCAGGACCTTGACTAAACAAACATTAATTTTTGTTCAAGAAATAGATGATTGTCGCACATTATATAATGTTAAGAACAAGTTCTAGTTGTGAGTAGGACATAGCATAACTTGGATATTATACAGGCGAGAAGAATTAGAGGAAAGGAGCCAGCACATTTTTTCTTCTAATAAAACAGACAAAACTTCAGACCTGCCAGAAGAGTTTAGTAGGGTTCCTAAGCAGGAAGTCACCAAGGTATTGTATAATGTGCCTGTTGGTGAGATAGTTGCTGCAACTAAACTTATTTGGTGGGGGGGCTTTTTTGTTTGTTTGTGGGGTTTTTTGGTTTTGGGTGGGTTTTTTTGTGGTTTTGGTTTTTTGTTGTTTTGTTTTGTTTTGTTTTGGTTTTTTTTTTTGTGGTTTTGGGGGTTTTTTTTGTTGCTGATATAAACAAAGGAGGCCAAAAAGAAATTTTGTTAAATTGCAGTCAGCTGTTAAGCAGACAGAGCTGCATAAATGTTTTTCAAGAACAGCATTGTCAGTTACTTTTGATTCTTCGATAAGGCAGATAAGATGCATTTGCATTTAAAAAATAATCTCTTTAGGAGATTTCTTTTTGAGACTATAAAAAATCCTTTTGTCTTCAGAGTCAGAGTTATCATGAGGCTGGAAAAATTATAGAAACATTTATAATTTATGCCCATAAGTATAACTAATATCATTTTATGAAGAGGTTAATACCTGATTAAGGTTACAACGGGGAGAAAGAAATCTTATTTCTCTATCTAGTAGTAATATTGTTGTGGTAAAACTGGTCCTAGACTTAAATCAGGTCACTTTTGTTTTAAATACCCACTTTTTCATTTTAGTATTATCTTTTGGTGTGGGATGAAGATCAAATAGTTGATTTTCATGTGCATATTTTTAAAGAGAGCTCCAGGATGAGGGCCTGCCTGCCTCAGCGGAGCTGCTGGTGCTGCATGGGGATGTTCTGCATTGCCAAATTACTTCGATAGAGGGAGGTGATGGCAGTGCTTTCTAGTGTGAATGCCAAAATGAGATCCAGCTGCTTGTTTTGGACTGCTCACAGGTGGTACAAACTGAAAAACACTTAAAAAACATCTTGCCCCTTACTTTCCCCAATAAGGATCCGATATCTGTCCTCCCACATGATGACTATAGGCAATAAATAGAATTTTAGCACGTAAATTAGTGTTTGATTTTTCTTCCTCTGCCCACTCCCATTATTTAGGTGTGTAGTCATGCAGTTTTAATTCTGCCAACATTCTTTGTTCTTAGAAAAAAATAAAATTCCAAACAGCTACTGAATATAGAGAAAAATGGTGTCAAATGAAACAAAGAATCTTCAATTCTCTCCCTTTTTACGAATATCAACCAGTTTGGTTTGTGTGGGTTTTAAAAGATATTTATTTTTTCCTTGTCAAGGTGGGGAGAAGTTGCTTTGGCTGCTTACCAAAGGAATTTTCCATTTACTGATAATATTACCACATAAATGAGAAGCAGTGATCATGATTTTGAATCCGTTAAGAACTAGTGAAGGCCAATTCTGGGATGCTCTAAAGAGGTTGTGGGAAAATTCTTGATTTTGATAAACCTTCAGTCTCTTTTAATCAAGGCCAGCATTTTTATGTTATTATCCATGGGTGCCCTAACTCAGGAAAGCATGAAGACTTTTACTTACCAGTACTGTTCTTAATAGTGCTGTCCCTAGCTCTTCCTCTCACAAGCAGTTTACCTCCTCAGAAGAAACAGAAAAAGTAGCACAGTGTGCTCTTGGAACAAAAAGCGTGTTTGCAACAGTAGCTGGTATGTAGGTCTTTGTGGTTTTCCAATTAGCTTTCACAAAGGATTTTATTATTGATCTGATAAAAACATAATAATACTAATGGAACACTACATAGATCAGTCTAGACAAAGCCAATCGCTTGAATTCTGGCTTTTGAAACATGGACACTTGTAACTTTTTATATTTGTCAGAGCTTCCCAAAAAAGCTAATGGTCAAACAGGTGTTTGTGTCAATTTTTTTCTCCTGTTTGAGCTTTCTAAAATGAAGGGCACACCTGCAAAGTCTAATTACTTAGTACTTCCTTCAAGTGTTCAGCACTACTTGCAGGGTATAATTATCCAACTGACTTCAGAAAGGGAAAATAATGTTTTTCTGCCTCAAAGGCATTCACTTAAATGTCTTGGTTTCTGAATTTGGGGGCAGAGGGTGAAGCACGTGTATGTGTTTGCCTGTCATCTGCGTGTTCTTTGGGAAATGCAATGCCAAATCCAGTGCCTTCCTCTAAGCTTACCTGGATTTAATGTCACAACCCATTGGCAGATTGAGATCTTTGAAATCATGGTTTTGAAAATTGAAGGTTGAAGTAGGAAAATTATTGCTGCCAAAAATCCATTTGACATTTTTATAAAGAAATGTATGCAGGAGGAAATACTTTGTGTATTTTCAGGGCAGAATTGCTTTGGAGATTCTTTAAAAGGGTCATTAGGGAAATTTTTCCTCTATTGCATTAAGAATTTTTGAATGCATACTGGTGCTGTGAAAATTATTTGGAATTTAGACTAAGATAATGTAGAGCAAGATTTGTCTCCTTTTTAATGATGTCAGTTCAACTAAAGTAGCCCCTTTCTTGCAGACAGAAGTTTCTACCAGGTGAGAATTTCTGTGATTTCAGTGTCTGCTGCTGCCTTAGGCAGCAACCCATGGCTGGAATTGCAGACATGTTTACAGCTGGAATACATCTTGCTTTCTTAGGCTGTTGAAATTTCAGCCTTGTGAGCCTTTTTATTCCCATTGAATGGCATAACAGGAAGATGTGTTTACTGGTACTTGCAGATTTCAGGTTGTAGCCAGGATACCAACACTGAAAGCTTTGTGGTATGAATGACATAGCTTTTATATGTCACTTGATTGCATGTTTAGGTATGTTTTAATTAGAAATATAACTCTGCCTAGTAGAAAATCAAATAGAATTGCTAGGCAAAGTATTAGAATGCATGTTTAAAATATGCAAGATGTAATAATAAAAAGCAACAATATCTATTATGTAAGTAATTGGGAGATAAATTGATGTGCATTGCATGTTTAGATTTATGGAATTTCTGCCTCTTTTATAAAGTCCAGTGACATCACTTGCTTACTCAGTTCTTCTGTATCCTCTGCAGTAAGGAGAATTAAAATACAAAGGAAAATTCAGTCAGGTGTTTTGATTCCAGACATTTGTGAGCCTTAATACCGAGTCTGCTGATTGCATTTTTTGCAACTGTTTTTTTAATTTGCAAAGCATCTATCAAAGGGAAGTAAATATAAAGGAGAGGAGGTTGGTGGACTGGTAAATACTTAAGAAAGGAGTAGGCACAATTTATTTTGCTTCAATAATGTCTCTATCTTTAGCTTATCTGTTCAAATAGTAACTCTTGGTGAGCTGATACCATGGAAAAGATGATGGCAGTTAAAATTTTAGAGGGATGAGAAGGGGGCCAGCACTGCATTAGTTTCCACCAGGTACTTATTACATCAGCTCCATTGCAGCCTTCCCTGTCGAATTGTATGTAGCTGTTACCCAGGCATGGTAATGCATCTGTTGTAGTCAGGATCAGCTGCTTTATGTGGCACCACTCCCTTCCTGCTTGTGAGGGATGTCCACAAACAAGGCTTCCCCTGACAACCAAAGGGTTGAACATCTATTTCTTGTCTTTGCTACATAAGCAGGCAGAATTCTTTTTACTGTTTGAAAATTCAAATTAAACCTGGTGAACTGAGTTCTGGACATGTTTTTTAGCTTTGTTTTTTTACTGGAATTCTGTTTCAAGTCTTTCAATCCTGATATTTCAACAAAATTAACTTTGGCATCATATCATAAGTAGCCAGAATTGATGGGCACAGAGGCTTGGCTTGTCAGATGATGTTAGTGAGAACTCGGAATAAAATTTGGGTGTTCTGGCTGTTCCGGTGCTGTCACATCCCCAGTTCAGTGAGAGGAGGAACCAGATCTTGAACTGTCTGTCTTCTTACAGAAATAGTTCTAAAATCTGTTATGTTCTACTGGGGTGGAAATTCTTGCCTCCAAGAATTTGAAGTAGCATAATGAAACATTACAATGAATTCTTCTGGGTTAGCAAATGATTTTGCTAATGTAACTTGTGTACATATCTATACACAAGAGACATGAATTAGATTTAATTACAAAGATCAACTGCACAGAACAGGCTTTCTCTGGACAGTGATCAGCAGTAATTATTTCTTGTTAGGGGTCCTGACCATATAGGCAGGATGCAACTGAGCTTGCAGCTGAAACTAAGCATAAACAACCATTGTGAATAGACTGTACTAACTGTTCAAATTATGTTAAGAGAATTATTAAACTAAATATATGTTTGTATTAAATTCCAGTGTGGTTGTGAATAGGACAGATGTGTTCTATTCACATGCTATCATGTAGCAGGCAGTGAACTAAATAGGAGAGAGTTCTTTCCAAGTTTAAAGGTAATATAAGGAGCCTGCATCTATGTGATTTTTTCTAGCCATAGCTGTCACATATATGAGGCAGCAGTACAAAGTCTGTGAGCTGATGTGCCTCTTATCCTGCAAATTTTCCTAAACATATTTAAGTTCTTGAGCTCTGAGTTGAAATTATTGTTATGGGAACTAGTAATCAATCTACTTCATGTAAAACAAAAATCAAACAGTTAGTATTTAATATCTGTTCCAAAATATACTTAATGCCAGCTCACTTCAAATTGGCCAGTAAAATGCTATCTCATTAGTGATTTAGTTGTGATTAGTGACTAATATTAGTGCTCAAGATTAATATAGTTTGTAACATTTTTACTACCTTCCAAACATTAATCCTTTAGTGTGCCTATAGCAAAAAAGCAGATAAGGAAACAAACAAAATCCTCCTCCAAACTCCCACCAGTTGAAGCCTGAATATTTGTCCTTGTAAATTACTTTACCTCATCAGGAAAAATGAGATAAAATGTAAATTAGTGACTGATCAGTCTCAATCTAAATTTTCTTTTGTTTTATTGTCTGAGATTTCACTGAGTATATATAGTTAATTCACTAGTGGTTTATACTAACTTGTTTTGCTTCTCAGGGTAATTGGACTAGAAATGCATTAGTCAGTTAATGAAGTTCAGCTGGTGGTCAGTATCTTGTTAAGTCATGATAAATCACTGTTTTAGCCTTTTCCTTCTGAGGGGGATAAAGCAGGCATGTCTGCAATGGTATTTTTTTCCCTTCAAAAACATTAGTTTTTGCATTTTCAATGAAATAAAGTCAGATACTCCCCAACAGCTAAGCATTCATTTACTACATTTATCTACACAAATAGTATTTTTACTCTTTTTCTTCCAATGTTAAACTTGTTAGCTTTTCCTCTGCTGTTTTATAAGGCATTGTCATAAAATTATAGAATGTGTCAGATGAATTTTGGACAATATTAGGGGAACTAATTAATCTTGTAGATACTTTTGCATCCTAACTATTTTTATTAGTCTGCAATTGTATTACACTATCTTACTTCTTTTGGTCTCTGATGTTTTGGGGAAGATTAAACTTCAATGAAGGGAAGGGCTAGAAGGCTTTGAGTATGCTTAGTGTGCATGAAAGATAATGAACAGTTTTTCAGTTTTATGTAATCATTGTATAATTCTTGTGAAAAGGAAATAAACAATTCGAGTGCATGGTGAATAACCTTCAATAAACTTAAGAAAACAGGTATTAGTTATCTTTAACTCATGTATTTTAAACATTTTCTTCCTGTTCTTTGTTGCTATTTTAAAATAATGTAATCAAACGTTTACATCTTAAACGGCCACATACACATGTACTATAATAAGGACATTATGGAATTTAATTTTGGGCAAGGACAGCAGGTTACTAACGTTTTAAAAGTAATGGTACAACAATGTAGGAACGTGCAGAAGGGTTGCTGGGTTTGTGTGCTGCGCTATCAACGTTGTGAGAGCCCGTCCTATCTGCAGGATCATTTGTGTCAGGCTTAATCCTGTTTTTTATCTGCAATCCCTTGCTCAGTGTATATGCATGAATTTTGTTAACAAAGTAGTGCGTGTGTGTGTCCCATCCAACCCAGCTCCATCTGCCCGGCTGGGTGTAGAGACGGATTTCGTAATTGACACAGAAGCGACGCTAATATGCTGCAAACGATCTGGTAATTGGTCTCCCCTTGCTGGTGTGATTGTTAAGTGGATTGCAGATCTGGTTCTGTTCCTGTCTTAGCGCAGCTCTGCTGTGCTGTCACTGCACTAGAGGTGGCCGCCCCAGGGGGAAGTGCCCCTTCCTTCGGCAGGGCCCTGTGCTGACCTTTCCAGGGCGGCACAGCCCCGGAGCCGCGCTGCCCGCCGAGCTGCGCTCACCGCCGCGTCCTCCTGGCAGCCCTGGAGCCAGGGCTCGGTCATGGCGGGGTTGATAGGCAGCACAGTTTTGTAAGAGGGACTAGAAGTAAGAACTATGAAAATATCCTTAAAACATTAGCAGGAAAGGAGTATAAATGAGCAGCAGTTTGCACAAAGAGGAAATAAAACCGCATACTTTTTAGCATGCAAAACCTACTGTGGTAGGTTATTTGTTAGGTTGGAGCCTGATGACATGCGTCCTTTGACTGGCTAAGAAAAAAAAAAGTGATGGAAGCTGTCTCAGTACAACTAGTTGCCCTTTG
Source organism: Hylia prasina (assembly GCA_013397195.1). Taxonomy (NCBI): domain Eukaryota; kingdom Metazoa; phylum Chordata; class Aves; order Passeriformes; family Sylviidae; genus Hylia; species Hylia prasina. Next base: position 6,239 of record VYXD01011151.1, on the reverse strand, counting down.
AGAGGCTGGAACACTTGAAAATGTAAAGAGGGTGGCTAAAGAGAGGAAAGGTCTGCAATTTCCTGTCTCTGATCTTCCACATTTTGAACAAATTCTTGCAGAAAGTGTTAGCCTCAGGGAGACTACAGGAACATGAGGCACAAGCATGATGAATTTAAGAAGAGTATAATAGTCATGCCAGTCTAATTTTCTCCTGTAACATGGCAATAAGGCCAGTGAATTGACAGGAGAAGTGTGACTGTTAGTATTTTTCATGTTAGTGAGTTCTTTGGCAGTGTTTCTTGCTATAATATTGCAAACAAGGGAAGAAATGTGACCTGAAAGAAACTCTCGTAGAGTAGGAGCAAGACTTGGTGGATGACTGTGCCTAGTAGGTGGTTACTAATGATTGTCTGTCAGAATGAAATGGTTGTATTGAATGTGGATCCGCCACGGTCTGTTGGGTCTGTACTCATTCTGCTTCATTTCAATCTTCTTGTTAATGACCTTGATGATAGAATAGAGAGTGTGCTTACCAAATTCATTCACTAAAAATGCCCCTAGAACTTGGAGGGAATATATATACATAGGACAGAACTTTATGAGCACAAAATTATTTTGAGAAAATTAAGAAAATCTTAGGAGATAAATAGTGACAGATTGAAGTTCTACACTTAAGAGAAATCATGAATACACAATTAGACTGTAGGGAACAAGTAATTAGATGATAATTCTCCAGAATTCCTGATGTAAAAGGGCAAATGTTATACCAGGAGGGATGAAAAGATACAGAACAATCTTGTTTTCTTCTCTGTATCCATGAGTAAGTCCTCTGTTGAAGTGTTGCATGTCGCTAGGGCAAATGCCCTAAGGAAATTGAGCTCACCTGAGCAGAGTTTGGGAGAATAGTAATCAAATAATTTGAGGTCTATAAAATGAGGCCTAATTGGCCTCAATTCAACTGAAATAATTTGAACTAGGGAGAGGAGTGAGTGTACAAGTGCCAAAAAGAGAACCAGAAGGCATAACTTTGTGTGTATGTGGTAGGCAATGTCAGGAAGGTAGGAAGTTGTTTGGTGTAAAGTCCATCCATGAGAAAAAGCGAAAGATGAATGATCCTAAAATGTTGCAAGAAATGTAGATTAGGTCTCATCATGAACAAAGGACCAGTTGCTGAGATAGCTGACTGTTCTTTTTCCTAAAGAATTTTGTTTAGCCCTTTTTTTGAACAACATTATTTTAAGATTGATGAACAGTACTTATAGACTTTTTGGAATGTTACTGAGTAAAAAATGAACACTTTGTACATGGAGACAATTTACCCTGAGACAGTATCCACTTGACAAAATGGTGATGCAATCAGTCTCCAAATTGCCAGTCCTTTGAGTTTTAACATCCTCTAACTCAGTAGCCTCGTCTTTTTTATGTTGATATCTCACTGTGCAAGTAAGAATTGTACCACACAAGTTTTCAGCTTTTTTTTTCCTTTTCAGAAGCCTTTAACAAGCCTTTTAAGCCTCAGTGGGTAACTTGTATTTCATTCTCATAGTGACTTCAACTTCGGTTGTTTCTCCAGCACTCTGGGTACTGGACATATTATTAGCATATGAAAACAAGGAGTGTAGTGTTGGTAATTGTTTTGTTTATAACATCTTGCCCAGTTTCCATTGTCTATTTCTCCGCTAAGAAATGATACAAGCTTGAGTTACCTGGGGGTGTAACATGTGTTGTTACTATACTTCGAGTCTCTATTTGCCTTGTTACACCCTAGCATACGTGTCTTTAATCATTACAGTTGGAAATTACCTTACTTAGCATTTTTAGTTTCTGTTTGCTCGGAGAGATTTTGTGAGTCAAAGCCATGTGTACGGTGTAGCCAGCCAAACCTGAATTTTGTGCCTGAGAATGGAATTTGTCACAGCTCCAAGCACTTTTTAATGGAGCTTTTTTGTTTAAGTAAATGTGAAGGGAATTCCATCATTTCAGTATTCCTTCTCTCTAATAACTTATTAAAAGCTGCTTTCAATTTATGTTTTTGCTTAATATTTCCCTTCCATTTTCCCATGGAGTCTTTAAATACAGGGCAGATATCTGATATGGAAGCATAAGGAGTCTAGCATCCTGCAGAGAGACACTCTGGAGCTTTTAAGAGATGGAGGGTTTTGCATATAACAGAAAGGATCAGGGTGACTTGAAAATATTTGTTTTGGTTTTGAGGAGATCATTTGAACTCCTCTCTCCTCTGCTACTACTATTTTGCTTCTCCATCACATAGAGAATTGGGGCTAAATGCTGTAAATTCTATTATTTTTCTTGCATCACGTACCTTGCCTTCCTAGATGGATGTTTATGTTCATATTATCTGCAAGGAAAGTTACTGTTGACATTGATTATTCAAATACTGATAATTAGCTTTCAAATTTCCAGACAAATCTGTGTGAAAAACTCACAGGTTGGTGACTTTTCAAGCTCTGGCCATATTTTAATGGTATTATTTTTAACCACCATAGCCAGAAACACTTGCTTTAAAGTAGAAAATGCAGAGTTAGCTGTATGGATCTAGTAGGTGATACATATACCAGGAATAAATAGGAGGCTCCTTACTGCAGTGGAATGCAAACTAAGACAGTTATTGTCCATGAATACTCAGTGATAAAATAATCTTTGAAAAATATGCCCCAAGTACTAATTCTTAGAGAGAATGCCAATAGCATCTGCCACTGGAACTGGAGGGTAAGATTCTATGTAGGAGGAAAGTGTAATGAAGAGATGCTGTAGTATAGAACTTGCAGGATGTTGCAGCCTCATCAACCAGCTCTAAGTACTGGGTGTAGGAGGCCAACCAGCATTTGGTGTGATTCAAATGATGTACTTAGGAAGGCCTGGGGTTTGGGAGTGCTGTGATGCTGCTGAGCTGGGAGCTGAGCTCATGCCAGGGCCCGAGGTTAGGACACTGGAGCTGCTTTTGCTTTTCCCTTGCATGGTTGGAATGAAACTTACGGCAGCAACTGGCTGCTCATCAATGGATAATTTCATGTTGTATCTTACCTGTTGTTTTTGAAAGCCATAGGTAGAACAGAAAATTCATGCCTTTATGTTTTCCTTAGACCTGGAATGTACATGCCTTAAATAATTTAGATTTCTGGAACTGGAGTTCCTTGTTTAGCTGCATTTGCAAATCTACTGAGGAAGCACAGACCTGTCTTACTGCTGCATTGTGTTATACTTTCTGTGCTTGACTTAATGAAAATAATTAACTTTGGACCAACAAAAACTACTTTTGCTTTGCCTTATTTGCTAGAGGAAGAATGCTGCTCATTGTGGAATGCTGGATTAGGCTGTTGGATGCCATAGTACCTAGTATTTGTCTGTCTCTTTGTAGAATAATATTAAAAAGCGTAATAGAAGCTTTATTGATAAGCATAACATGTGGCGTTATAAAGACTCTGTTAGCAGAATTACTATCCAAACTTGAAATTTAGTGAGAAGGCTGCAGCCCCTTTCACTTGTAAAGTGGACTTTGAATTATCTTGTTGCAACAGAAGTAAATGAAGTTAATGTTAGAGTAGAAACTTAGTAGCTAAGTGCTACTTAGCAGCTAAGTGACATCAATTTATTTAGAGGACTAAAAGTACGCTGAATTTATTTAAGCCACTGAAATGTGGATAAAAATCCAGTGTTCCATACATAAAATAAAGTTCAGAAGTGATTTTGTGATGATTTCACTGTGCAAGACAGAACTGAGCTGTAATTTTGCTTATTAAGTCTTGCTTATTCAACGCTGATAGTGAGTTAGCTGCGTTGGATGGTAATGTGTGTAAATATGTTGGTTAAATTTAATAGTTCTAGGGGAAGGCAACAGGAAGGCAACACAATAGTCTGGATAAGCAATAGCACTGCAAACATGTCACAGACAATAGTCGATCTGTCAGCTGTGAAGAGCTGACTTCCAGGCTCCAATTGAAGTTGCACAGACATCTCTCTAAGGGTGGGAGCTCTGTGATCAAAAAGACACCAAACAGGATGGGTAACAACCAAACAAGGGATTATTTTTTTCACTATGACATTTTAAACTGATTAAAACTACTTTTATTTAGGGAAAAGTGTGTTTGAGTGTCATTAAATTCCACATTTATTGTTATCAATAATTAAGATAGTCTGTTCTGAATATACTTTAAAATAAGATTCCACTACATGTTTGCCACTAAAACTTTAGAAAATAAGGTGCTGAATTGAAACTAGCAATAAATGAACTGGCAACCTAGCTTTTGACAATAAGTGGAGTTTTTTAATTATAGTGTAGTATAACTGTTTTGATAGTTCCACACACTTTCTCACCTTAAAATGAAAAATAAAAAAGCAAAACATTTTCATGTTTAAATAATAGCTTAGGGAGCTGAGGGGATGAGGTGCCTTAGTTCTAGAAGCATTAAGCATTTACTTTTTTTTAAAATACCTAAATAAAATAAGATTGTATTACTTCTGTCCACATGCAATCTGAGATGAATATGAAAGTGAAATTCTGTTTTAGAAAACATGCTGTATCACATTCATCATTTTCTGGAAAATAGTCCAGATTATTTAGTAATCTTAGGCAACTAAGTTCACTAAAGCAGAAACACAGATTTTATAAGTACTCAGCGAAACTGGGAGTAGAAAAGGGGTCTAAACATCACAAGAATATTTTTGGACATCTGGGTGCCTACAAGTGTCACGGGAGGGGGGAAGCCATAATCTCTATAAGGGAAAACGAGAGTCGAATGGAATTGAAGTATTGGATTACCTGTATATTTGTTGTCTGTCCTTATTGACAAAGCAAGAAGCAAAAGCTTATGTATGAGGTTATAATATGTTGTGTTAAAGTACAATTCAGCCTGTTCTCATATGCACAGTAGAATTCTGTCTCTCCTCTTTTCTGAATGCTGCACTTCCAATGGCCAACACTGTTTTTGATGAGTGCTGGTATAATTGATGGAACCCATGCATAGAAACAAAGAAAAAGGGGAACTTTTGCAGAATCAAATAATTATTTGGAAACAGCTGTAGAAGGTTAAATAAAAGCTTTTTGATACTAGTTGGACCATGAGTGACACTGTGCTCTATTATTACTTCATGTTTGATGTCTAAAAGGAGGAACTATCCCTGCAAGCACGCATGAGAATTAGGATAGTAAGTGTCATTTGTCCATTTTACAGATGAGGAATTGGAGCAGACAGAGATGAATTCATTTGCATGAAGTTGCCCTGAAAGTTGGAAGACATGGTGGTTAATCCTGGTAGTCTGTCTAGACTGATGGCTGATAACAGTAGTGAGAGAATTAAAAAAGTGCCTGCAGCTTGAGAATTCCCAGCAACCTTCTTGAGGTTTAGGTGAGAGTGATGTATTTTCATGTCTGGCTATGTAAGAATAGTATTTTTCTGTATGGATTAGATATAAATCAATATAAATAGATGTGGGTAGATCGAAATACGAAAGATGACTGTATAGAAACTGCCATGTTTCTGTTCAAAACTGCTTTTTGAATAGGAACTTTTAGTATTTGTATCTTCCATTTCATTATCCTCTCTTCCCCATTTCATGTTATTTGCCTGTCTTGAGCTGAAGTGATGCAGATGCTGATTTAAAGGTCTCTTGTCCTCCAGCACATTTCCTTAGTAGAGAGGATCACTGAGCAGGGTAAGAGGACAATTGATTTTGATTAGGGAAGAGGATAGTGATAAGTTTGATTTGCCCTAATTGCATTTTGAGTGTGTCTTGTTTGCTGATACAAACTAAGTGGTTATCAGTTTTGTGTCCTGTTACATTGGCTGATTTCTTCCGGCAGAAACACAGCAGTCCTTGTTCAGTATCTGGTTCTGAATATGACGCTGAGAATGGTCAAGCTGTCCTTGACCAATGGGCAGGCTGGCATTGCGGTTCTGGGGTAAAAGGGGAAAGCTGTGGCCTTCAGGTTCTTAAAAACTGTAGTTGTTTGGATTTTGGAATGGGGAGAATCAGAGGCACATCCTGCTGTGGCCCCGGTCGCCTCCTAAAAAGAGATGTGGAAAGAATGGGAAAGGATTTGAAGCGTGTTGCTAAAATCCACCAGGTGAGTGGTTTGCTCGCCCAAATTATTGACATAATGGGCACCCTGGGATTGTTCTTTCCGGGGAGGAGGGCTGCAGGGGTCCAAGGGCAGGGCGCGGCCGAAGGGTCTCTTGGCGGTGCCGAGAGGCGGCGGAAGGCGCGGGGCGGCACCTGCGGGGGAAGGTGGGCGTTAC
>VYXD01011150.1:6194-32917 GCA_013397195.1 Hylia prasina | reverse complement strand
TCCATCCATCCGTCCATCCATCCATCCATAATCCATCCATCCATCCATCCATCCATCCATCCATCCATCCATCCATCCATCCATCCATCCATCCCTCCCTCCCTCCCTCCCTCCATCCATCCATCCATTCATCCATCCATCCATCCATCCACCCTCTGTTGCTTCCCCCAAAGGCTGAAGAATGTTGCTTGGAATGTTGTGGCTGAGCACAGCTTGATGCTTTTCCTGGCCTTGGGTCACATATTTCCTTTGTACAGAGTCTCTGTATCATATTTACTTTTCATAATCTTCTGCTTTTATGCCTTTTGAAGTGCTCAGCTGAGGGTACTCTTTGTTTACCTTCATTTTTTCACACCTTGTGAGGACTTTTTCTATTTCTGTCTCCTTTTCTAAGTCCAGGGGTAAAAATGCTACAGCCCTTGAATTTTCAACAAGCTGATCACCCTCTTGGTCTCAGTGCTTTATATTCCTGCTGGGATATTCAGGGTACTCACAACATCAGGCCTTGCAGGTTTCCTTGCAGGCAGACTAAATGAAACTGGATAGGTACTGGTAAAAGAATATGAATAGAAGCACTGCTGAAAAAAAATCTCTAGTTTCCTTAAACTCCTCTGTTTTGCTTAAGTTCAGTTTCTGTGGTTTAGTATTTGCATAAATATGTCCTTTATGCCCTTGACATTGGATGTCTCATAGGTGGTGTTAGGGAGGAAGGAGTGTGAGTTATTTCCCCAATATGGAAAGACAAAGGGGTTTTTTTCCTTGACCTTATTAGTTTAAAATATGTATGACTATATGAATAATTCCTCTGAACAATAAGCCATAACTCAGGGAAAAAGATAAAAAAAATTCCTCACTTAAATTAATTACATTCTGGAGCTCAGCATTTTTTATATTATTTTACCTCAAGTAATCCAACTGAAATTTAATTGAAGGATTGTTTAATTAAAAGTGGAGAAACAAAACAATTGCAAATTTCTTTCCAACCTCAAAAAATCTATAGATATATTTATTTTGTCTCAAGAAAACCAGTGAGAAGGAGTTACAAAAAACATCCACCCCACATGGCTATTTCGGCTGTGCAGCTAAATGGAATAAATCACAATCAAAATTTACTCATGTCTTGGAAAATGCATCTCATTTTTCACCTCAGGGATCTGTATGAGAAACCAGTGCCAGCAGTAAGACATTCACAGCTGCACAGTGGTGTCACACGTGAACCCTGATTTCCACACGCCTGTCCATTAAATGCCAGCTGTCACCTGTAATGGTTGGCAGATATAAGGGAGGACACTAAATGCCTAAAATTTTGGGTACTCGCAATTCCTTTTATAAATAAATGTGTATTTCCTGTGTCTGTGGGAAGCAGTTTATGCACAGTTCTTGCATTTTCAAAGTGCAGCTAAATCTTACCCTCATAAATGGGTTTTCCTGATGGGATTCACAGCTTTGGACCTCTGTTTTGTTTAGAACTTATTAGACTTCAGCTGTTGGAGCATTGGAGCACATAATGATATGTACTTCAGTTATCATACCCCAAAAAAGAGTATAATGCCAATAGCTCCATTTTATGTTATAATCTATGGCATGAGAGTTCCTCTTCTGTTCTAAGCACCCCAGCTGAAACCTGCTGGAAGCATTAGACATCTCCTGTGGCAGCTGTGCAGGGGTGGGTCACTCTTCAAAAAGACAGGTACAGAAGGAGGAAGCAGCATCAGGTAAGAACCCCTTTCTTTCAGGAAGACACGTACCAAAACCAGAGGTGTTCTAGGTTTGAGCTCCCCATTGGGGCTAATCTGGATCCCTCCACCTTTCAGGTGTGTTCATTAGCAGAAGTAGAAGGAAAAACCTCTCTTTTTCTGCTGACTTTGTGTCATTTCTAGGAAATAATTTTAAAATGTTTTAAAGAAAAAACTCAACAGCTTCATATAAAACTAGAGTTAATGTGGATTAGATGTGACTTAGAATCAGAGAATCAGAGAATCACAGAAGGGTTTGGGTGGGAAGGGATCTTAAAACCCATCCAGTTTCACCACCTGCCATGGGCAGGGTCACCTTCCACTGTCCCAGGTTGCTCCAAGCCTCAGTGTCCAACCTGGCCTTGAACATTCCAGGGAAGGCGCATTCATCTGGGCCCAAGTCTCTGTGAACACAGTTCTTAGGAAGAAATGGAGTCATTGGACATTTTAATGTATGTGGCAAATATAGTTTTACACACACATCCCTTTAAAGCTTCTGCACTGGTTTGTCAAAAAGGTTTCTCATCCACTAGTCCCCACAGAAAAGTGTTTCCACGTTTAACTTGCTGGGGGAGTCACACAGGGCTCAACTTTTTGTGCCTTTTGCATGAAAGCTGACTGTATGATGAGCTTAGGATTCCTGCTGAACAGCCCTTGGGGGGACAGACTGCTGAGGGACATTAAATCCTGAAAAGGAATAAGGGAGTGATGGTTCTGTATTGCAGAAAGAAGAAACTAACTAGAAAACAGAAGGTTATGAAGAGATACTGAGTGGGGAGATCAGCACAGAAGTGATGGAGGAAGAACTTTCCTTGGAAATGTGTAAGGCAATTGGGGAGTAATCTGAATCCTGCATACAAAATATTGAGGAATCTTATCCTTCTGATGAGGAGAGGATCCAAAGGTTATCTGGTGAAAGAGGTCAGCTCCACTTACTCTTTCCAAGAGAAAATTAAACTTTAAAAAAAGGAAGTCTTACTGGCATATGCTCCAGAGACTTGTTGCCTCTTTTAGGTTTGTGAGAGATTGATGCTTTCGATGTTTTTGGAAGCCAGAGAATGTCTCATCGTCAGATGCTGAGATTATTTTGTACCGAAAATAATAGGTATAAAAATAGCACCTGATAAAGCACAGACGTCTCCTTCACTCCCACTGCCCAAAATGGCAGGGAAGAAGCTCTGTGATGGCTCCAGCTATGGTGTGACTGCTCCTGAAAGCCGAGACACATTCAGCCTGCACAGCTCCTCGGCTTCGTCAGCGTGACTCAGATCTTCAGTTACGAGGGATGCATTTGCAATGTTCAAGGGTGCATTTTAAAGTCAAAGCAAGCTCATGAAATGTCCAAATTTGTATATGCAGAGCTGCCTTGTGTCGTGTACCTCCTGCTATCTTCAATTACACTAATAAAATTTTCATTTAGGAAAAGAGGTTGGATATAAAACTGGATAAATTCTTTGAGTCCTTTTTTCTTTTTAGATTATTTATTAGTGATAACAACTAATGTACTGCTTAAGGGTAATGAATCTTATTAAATGCACTTTAAATTATCTCCTAAATTAATACAAGAGTGCAGTTCCACTGCTAAAGACCCACATAGGACTGGCAGAGGAACTAATATTTGCTTCTTATGAAAGACTCCGCATTGCCTCCAGCTAAATTATGTATATCCAATCAAATTCTTGTCCCTAATACAGATGTAACATATGTAAGCAGATTAAAATGTTATGTACTCCTTACAGATGTCTATAGATTTCATTCAGAGAGTCTGCCTCTTCACTTAGTGCAGCCTCTATGTGATAATTCATTCTTTATATTTATTTTTTAAACTATTTCTCAGCATATTCATCATACCTTGCTCCATGACGCAGGTCAGTGTAATTATGTTACATCAGTATGAGTGAAGGGATTTTGTCTTCAGGGATAGAATTGCTACTACCTTGAGATGCAAATTTATTTTGGAGGTGAAAGCCAGATTTCTAAAATTTAAGCAGTGTGTGCACGTAGCTGCCTTAAGAACACACGACTTCATATATTCCCCAGCTTCTCCAGTTGAGCACAGTACCTGCCTAACTCTCAGCTACTCTTCTCCTCTCCTACCTCTGCTCTCATGAGCTTGGCTGTGGCTCTAGGGAAGTATTAGATGTGACTATAATAAGAGAATATTGATGGGAAGGGTTATTTGCATTCCCTTTAGCCTGGGTATCCCATTAATATTCTGTCCATCAAACACACTGCCAAGTTTGAATTTAAATGCATCGCTGTGTCTCCTGTGCACTACCAGAGGTGTGCTACCACAAAAAGTCAGTCTCGTTTCAGCTCCTGAACATTAGAGAAAGAGATTTAAGGGAGGATTATTAGCAAAGAAAACTGAGGAAAAAGTCTGGGAAAGTGAGAAGATTAGTGGTCAGGTTCTCTACTCAGAAAGGTTTCCTTCCCATATTGATGGAGTGAATAATTTCCTTCATCTCCTGTCACATGTAGTAACATTTTTGATGACACAATGATCTTTTTTAACCAACTTCTCAGCAGTGTGGAGGTTTCCTAAAACTCCTGTGACCAGAGGCAGGCTGTGCCTGCTGCCCAGGATGCTGCTGAGTCTCCTGTGATGCTGAAAAAAATTCAGGTATTGCAAAGGAAGGCTGACAAACTTGTTGAACACAAACAAAATTAGCAAAAAATACATCAGGTGAAAAAAGGTCTGAGAACTTTCATTTCTTCAGAGGCCGCAATGGTCCAAGACTTTGGTATGAGATGAGATTTCTGTACTGACTTTAACTGTAAACTAGTAGCTAACCTATAATGCACATTAGAAATTCACTGAACGCATTTTAGTGTTTGAATAATTTGTATAATTTCTAGTCTTTCTTGATGCTTAAAATAATCTCTCCCTTGAATATTTCAGAAGTAGGTTACTACCAATATTCTTTGGAAATTGATTTAGTTCTTGTAACAACAGTAAAGTTTTCTTTCTTTTTGTTAAAGTTTTCTTTAAACATTCTTTCATGTTTTCACCTTTTTCTTAGCAGTTGTTATATCACATTCAAACTTGTTTGTCTTATGACCATCACTGTCATCAGCAGCCAATGTATCTGTTGTTTTTTCCTCTTCATAGTGCACAAAGAAATTTCTTTCCATCTTGAGCTGTTCTAGCAGTACACATTTAGAACAGACTAATTAGAAATACATGGGCAAAGCAGCTGATAACCAGACCTGTCCCCTCCTTGAAAATACCCCCTTTCATTTTCCATGATACATTTTGCACCAAATTAAGAAGTCTGTGAGCACTTGCTCTAAGTTCTGTGGGCAGCTGCTTTCTGAGCCGTCACATCTGATCACACACAACCAGGCCCCTCCATTTTTATGGTTTCTTGGTTTTCTTCACTGCCTGACATACAAAATTTTGTCACATATTGAGCTCCTGTTGAGGGCTGGTGCTGAAGCTCAGTGCCCAAGGCATGGGAAGATCATTAGATCATAGAGTGGCCTCTCTGTAACAGAGCAGAGGATTCTACCCAGGGACTCCTCTGCAGGGCTCAGCACTCCAGAGCTCGCCTCACATGAAGATTTCTGCAGAGCCTGAACTGATAAACAAGAAAACAAGTGAACTCAGTGATTTATTTAATTTTTATTATTATTGTTGATTAAGACTGACTGAGAAATTTGGGGCTGTTCAGCCTGGAGAACAAAAGGCTTCAGGGAGACCTTTTAGCACCTTCCAGTGCCTAAAGGGGCTCCAAGAGAGATGGAGAGGGACTTGGGACAGGGGCCTGGAGGGACAAGACAAGGGGAATGAGCTCAAACTGACAGAAAGCAGAGATTGATGGGATACTGGGGACAAATGTTTCCCTGTAAGGGTGGGGAGGCCCTGGCACAGGGTGCCCAGAGAAGCTGTGGCTGCCCCTGGAAGTGTCCAAGGCCAGGTTGGATGGAGCTTGGAGGAACCTGGGATGGTGGAAGGTGTCCCTACCCATGGCAGAGGGGTGGGATTGGATGATCCTTAAAGGCCCCTTCCAACTCAAACCAATCTGTGATTCTGTGGTTCCTGGAGCTGATGGGAATCAATAGTTCCAGTAGGAGCTGTCCATGTTCTGCAGTTCTGAAAATCAGGTTTTATTTAGTAGCATTACTTCCATGCAGAAGTAGGTTTTCATGCACAATGAAATCATCAAATTTCTATGAAAAATGATAGATAGATTTCATAAAACCTTTTTTTTTTTTTCTGTAAAGCAAGATAACATCAATCCACACAAAAAGTGCCAAAAGAATTTGAAGTCAGCATCATTAGGATATAAGTTGTTATCTCCATACTCTAGTATTTATGGGTACACTGATAATTTTGATTTATAGTAGTGTTATCAGCCAGATGGAATAACACTAATTTAGTAAGAGTATCCTGTAACTAATAAAATAAATATTTGGAAAAAAAGGATCTCCTGAATACAAAGTACCATAGGACAGGCCCTCCCCTTTAATGGTACAAAAACTGTCATAATGATTTTATCAATAACATATCAATTAATAAGTAAAAATCCATCATTTATAAACTGGAGACTCAAATAAGTCTTTTTTTAGACTATAATGACACCTTGGCAATGAGAAGAACACTAGATGGAGAATAATGATTGATCAAATTGTTAAAAATGTGAAAGTGGATTAGAACAAGAAAACAAGTTGCAGTATAATTGCAAGGGACTCATCCTACAAACTGTCACCTAGCTTTTGTGCCTAGAGAGGAATAACAAGAATAAGAAATATGTGTTTATTTCTTCCTCAGTGAGGAGGTTTCTGATTAAAAAATGCTCTTTTTTTCTTTTTCCTATGCCATAATTTTTAACTCCTTTGCTGCTGTGGACCAAATATTTACAATATGCTGTTACTGCAGATTTGCATATGAAAAGCCAAGGGATGATTGGGAGATTTTTAGTGTGGACAATCAAAAGAATTTCTAAAAGGGATGACTTTAAATATCGAGTTTGAGAATGTAAAATGATTACCAACAGATACGAGGAAAATGTATGGGGGAAGAAGAAGAGAGGGAGGGAACAGGGTGGGGGAAGGGAGACAGATCTTAGCAGGGACAGCATCCCACACACCACAGTGTCAAGCCATTTACCTTTGTCTAATTCATCAGAGGCAATGTTGCATTGCATGAGCCCTGTTAAATTTCACTTAGGTTGTTCACAGACTCCTTGAGCAGACAAGACTAATTTTATGGACTTTCATTAACCAGAATGTGGAGACTGGATGAGATGATGCTGAAGAAAAGCCAGTTGTTTTATCGCTCCATGCAGTTTTTACAGAGCAGCTGCTAACACGTGAGGATCTCAGGCAGGGTGGCAATGAGACACAAAGACACCCCTGAGTGGAGATTTCTCATCTGGCTGCAGCAGGTGATGCCATGAAGGGTCCTGAACTCGAGGAGCAGGATGCTCCCTGGAGGATGGGGTGCCCTTTCACAGCTTGCCCATCTGGTGTGTGCTCAGTGGTCAGCAAGGAGAGCTGGACTTCTGGCTGGTCAAGTGCCTTGGCTGAACGTAATTTTCTCCTGGTAGATCAGCTGGTCACTTGTGCTAATATTTGTGATAAATTTATACTACCCAGGTGCTGCATTCAGCATATTTTTCATTCCTCATGGGCTGTAGAGGGAGCCTCTAGCATTATCTGAAAATAGACCCCTAATGGTAACAGGGAAAGAGATGAAAACCTTGCGCAGCACCACTGGTTGAGGAGGTTTCAATTTTTCCTCGCTGTGGCTGGATTTAGGCAAAAGAAGCTTGCAGTTCAGGGTGTAGCTTTCAAAATTCTGTCCTTTCCTAGAAATGTGTAGATAACAGTGTTTGCCAAACTTAGAGCAGTGCTTTGACCACGTCACAAAAGACCTTAGACACAAAATATAAATCATGTTATATGCTAGGCCTCCACTACATCTGCATTTACAAGAGATAGCAGCACTGTGCACACCCAGTGCCCTACAGGGACATCTCCCAGCTTGAGATCCTCACGTGCTAGCAACTGCTCTGTAAAAACTACATGGAGAGATAAATTCTCCCTTTATGAATTCAGGCAGTTTTTCAAACAAAGCATGTATTATGTATGCAGCAAGGGAAATGTCTGTTTCAGAAAAGCTGATGTCTCGAAGGTAAACATGTATAAATGTTTATACATTTTTTAACACATATTATTTACCCAGAAGAGCACAACAGCTGCTTCAGAGTTGTTCTGGTCTCAGTGGTAAATAGGTATTTTGGCAGTTGTTAGAAACAGAAATGATTCTTTGGTTCCATTCCATTCTAGCCTCTCCACTTGTTATTCTAATGGTTGTTCCAAAGGAATCAGGTGTTAGAGGAGATTGATTTCACTTCATGTGAAGCTTTGCACAGATTGGTACCTCCACAAAAACCCCTGAGTAGAAGACACCTTTTGTTTTTCATTCTGAGTCATAATTTAGTCTCTGCTCCCCCTTGAACCTGTGATTTGCGTGACCTTCAAACAGAGTTGAATTCTTTCCTATTCAGCCTCACCTGGGAATATTTGTGTAGGTGTTCACCAACTACCCTCATCCCAGCTAGCAGCAGCACTCCAGCTGGGATGGCACAGCGCTGTTTAAATCTGATGACTTGCCCTGGTCACTCTCCAGAAAACCAGATGAGCTTGAAGGAAATCTCACTGCTTCTGTCAGTGCTGAGACAGAGAGACCAAATGCTCTCACACGCACTGCAGTGGGTGCACTGCTGGCTGGATAGACAAGAGTTGGCCACATGCTTGAAGACTTAACTAGATACTTCCTCATCCTGCAGGAAAGCAGGAACCTGCTCCCTCCAGCCTGCCTCTCACAGCACTGGGACACAGGGCTCCAGTGCCTCCCCAGTGGGTAGTTCACAGGTTATTTTTACATTCAGGCCTACAGCCAATCACTAATTAAGCCCCAAGTGCACACCATGTGCATCACTAATGCATCTGTGTGTTATATTTTGTGATTCTCCTGGCTATGCTCATTTGTTATAACATCAGCTCGCTTTCCTGGCTAAAATCCTCTGCAGCACTAGAGATGGTTGTTAGCTGGGATTAGTCCTGATGTGTTTTATGCCCTGAAGTTTATCACAGAGATCTGATTTCTCTGGTCTGTGGTAGCTGTTCCAGGTGTTTCCCCACAGCTTTCCAACCTTCCAGTATTACTGGGGCTTACAAGAAAACTGAAAAGGGACTTTTCCCAAGGGCATGGAGTGATAGGACAAGGGGGAATGGCCTTAAAATAAAAGAGGTAAGGTTTAGATTAGGTAGAAGTTCTTTACTGTGAGGGTGCTGAGCCTTGGCACAGGTTGCCCAGAGAAGCTGTGGCCGCCCTTGGATCCCTGGAAGAGTCAAGGCCAGGTTGGACATTGCGGCTTGGAGCACCCTGGGATAAAGAAAGGTGTCCCTGCCCACGGCAGGTGATGCAATTGGATGGGTTTTAAGATCCCTTCCAACCCAAACCATTCTATGACTCCATGACCATCGTGGCTCTAAATAAACCACTTGAACTAATGGGAAGGAGTAGGTGATACCACCTCTTTTGCCATTTGTGTTCATCTGTGCCAAATACAGTTTTATTTTGTGTAGAAAAGCAGTTATCTTTCATTTTGCTCCACTTCACAGACCACCACATTAGTGCAAACTCATTTTCACTGTGATTATAAATTCAGCTACAGAATGATTAAATGCAGCAGAATATGCATTGGGACGTTTTCTCTTAGCCTGTGTTAAGGGTGTGAGAAACTCCCATAGATGGAGACACAGAGAGCTGAGGGCTCTTATATTTTAAGCTGCCACAGAAGATTCTCCAGAGCTCATCTGGAGAGCTCGTCTTTGGAAATAAACATGATTCATTAAATCAACCACCAGAGTAAATGTTATGACATGATGTATTAAAGCAAAGTTGCTTTCTTACATATCAGAACTCAGAGGAAACAAAAATGTCACTGAATTTATAAAAAATGCACTTTATTGCTATTTATTCATGAGCTATCTTAACATTCAGTGGTTTCCTCACTGAATTGTGTTAGATTATTTTTTAGCATTGTTGTGAGTATGGCAAATAATTAAAGCAAAAAGGTTCATAGTGTTAAAAGGTGAGATGGCTCAGAGAACTGGTGATGGGATGAAGAAGTGATCATCGTGAAGTCACAGACTGAACAGAAAGTCATTGAGGATGTTCTTACACCAACTACAGTCTCAGGATGTATTTTAAGTTAGTTTTGTAGCCTTCCTTAGCAGTCAGTGAAGAGCAGTAGTCACCTCCAGGAAGTAACTCATCTCACCCTTCGTAGACATTGAGAATGGATGGATATTGTTCCAGGGGGTGAATGCCACCCTGAAATTAGTTTTCCAATCAGAGTTCTTCAGTAGCCAACTGATAAGGATGTAGAGTCTTCAATGTGAGTTCATGCAGCGTTCTGTATTCACAAACCAACGTTACGTTTGCTGACAGCCTTAGATGAGATGAAAAGACAAGGCAAAGTGAACAAATGGAATATTTCACTACTGCTAGAAGAGACAGATCAGGAGAGATTAGTTCCCCTTGCTCTTAAAAGAGAGCTGTAGTCCTGTGTGCAGTTCTTGACAGGTAGTGTAGATAGCTTAATCAGTTTATGTTAGCTAGAGAGATTAATTTATTAGTGTTTTAATTTTCCCTGCACCAGCAGCACATTTACTCACAAAACAGTATTTGAAGGACTTTGTTTAACAGAGTAGTTACTGGAATTTGGCAAACAAGGGCAGTGCTCATCAAATGTGAAAGTGCCTGGGAGTATCTAACGACTGATCTGCATTTCAGGGAAAAATGTGCACTGTATAATTATTGTTTGTATCTGGATTCAAGTGACAGAAATCCTTCTAGAAGGTGTTTATTAGACAAGAACTGAAGGAGGTGAAGATGTTTGGGTGGGAGATGCAGTAAAATATCTGCATTTTCTGTACTATACTGTCAGCATCATTGCGGAGGAGCAGTCTAGCCTGCTTAGGAGCATCTTTAATGGAGATTTTATTGCCTTTTCTGACTTTTCTTGGTTATAAATGTCTTCAAATACTTTCTGATACATTTTAATTTGATGATCTCTTGATGCTATATGTCTTAGTTTTTTATGGAATCCTAAAAACAATTTCCATCTGAGTTCAAAAGGAAATTCCAGTTATTGCAGTCTCAGTCTCCTGGAACTTGCCACACCTGACTCCAACAAGTCTTCTATCTGAATACATTTCTGCTTCTGTCTACATTAAATATCTAAGCTTCTTATGGCTTTGAGATGATCACAACTTCCTTAACAAGCCCCAGCTTTTTTCACAATTTTATTTTGTCAATCAGATCAAGAGAATGGCTGGACCTCATGCAGCATTAGGTTCAGTTTATGTGTCTTCAGTGGTTAATTCTGTGTTACAGATAAATTATCTTTATTCCTAGAAACTTCTCATCAGTCTTAATCAACCTTTCTATTAATTCATTAATCCTAAAGTTGCCTCAAAATAGCTAATGTCTTCTTCTGAATTCCTTTCTAATGATCTGGGATCACAGTTGCTGAAAGGTTTATTACAGCACTCTGAATTTTGAGTTCCTTATCCCATCTGATGGATCTTTTTCTCATGTGTCACCCCTTTCAGCCCATTCTGACTCCAAGTCCCATCTTCTTGGGACCTTCTGGCATGGAATGAAAAAATACTCTAATCCTTTAAGTACTCCATTATCACTTTTATCCATAAAAGATAGGAAGGAATCAAAACTCTCCTCTTTTAGAAAATTTCAAAGGAAAATATTGCTGATCTGCAGCTCAAGTTTAATAGCCTGGTCATCACAAATTAAGTGAAGACATGGGCAAAGTTCCCAATGGTCAAAGAGAAGGATGGGGTAAGGCTTTCTCTCAGCTTTATCTTAATTCATCCCATTCATTTAATACTTAGCACTTGAATACTTGAATCTGGCTTTTATCCTTATAGGCTTTTAGAAATGTTCATCACACAACTTCCCTGAAATAGAACCAGACTATTTCTGCTTTACAGGAAAGGATTCATCAGGGAAGCTAAATGAATAGATGAAGATGAGAGATCAAGATGAAAAAATCAGGTTGACCAAGATATCTAGCCACTTTCAGTATTCCTATTTCTATTTATTACTATTTCTGCTCAAGCATTATCCTTTCTGTATAATGGCCTTTGTTTGATACTGTTGTCTATGATAAATGCAGCTAAACTGAAGTAATAAGATACCACAGTGGGATCTCCAGTAACTATTTTGTATGCTGAGAAAAATCAATAACTTTGGAGTTTAGGACTTGTTTTTGCTCACGTGTCCTTGAGCAAATCAGTTTGCTTTCAGGGAAGAATCCTTCAAAGCTGCAGAGCTAGAAGTAGAGTTTGGGCTTTTGCAGGAGCTAAGCATAGCTGTGAGGAAAAATACCAGGCTTATTTCCTCTCCTTTGTTTCCTTGGTGTAGGTTTCTCATCGGCTGCTTGGTTCTTAAACCCTCATTCCTTGTTTATCACACTCTCCTTTGGTCTTTCCAAATGCAGGAAGCTGCAGAGGACCCTGGCCAGGGGTCTAGAAAGGGACAGCTGGAAATGAGTGGCAAAAATGCTGATTCTTTTCGACTCCTACCTCCCCTCAGCCCACACACCTCCTTAGCTATTACTTTGAAAAGAGGCAGCCGGAAAATATGGTTGGTTTATGGTCTTGTTAAGACCTTGCACAACTCACTTTTTTCATTCAGCCGTTTATATCCAGCAAGTCCCTTTTTTAAGGAACGTGCTGTTGCTATGCAACCAAAGGAACCATATAGAGAAAGGAAGCAGGAAGGATGAAGGCAAGAGGGACGTAAAAAAAGAAAGATGTTTTTGGGGAAAAAAAGAGGGAAGTCATAGACTATGATTTGAAAATCAAAGATAAGAAAAGCTTTTCCTTTAGCTGGGTGAAGGCAAGACACAGAAATGAAGGAGATCTCCCTTACCCTCCACTCCTTTTCTTGACCTTGTCCAATCACTTCCAGGTTGTGGAACATGGCCACATGATTAAATACTTGGAGAAATGGCAATTGAAGTGGTTGGAGTGTCTGACTGGGATTCAGGAGGTCTGTCAGATATTCCCTGCTTACTGAGTGTCTTAATGGGTCACCTAAGGCAAACTGTTTAATTTTCTGTCCTAATTTCCTTCCTCTAATAAAAGGATAATGCCTTTGATTTCTGCCTTGTCATTTTAGACTAAAAAACTTTCTTAATAAGCAATGAATAGACACCCCAGTGAGGTCTCAGGGTCTCTGCTTTAAAGGATAGATATTAATATTAAAATAAGGATCATCACACCTTGCTCACCTTCCCACTCTGATGGTGCAAAACATCTTATAGCCCTTAATGTTGTCACCTTCCCATTATGTCTTACCCTCCACATTTCAAGGCTGTGCTTCAAATGCAAGAGGACTTAAATCCACACCAGCTTACTACAGGCCTATGCAAGGAAGTATTTTGTTCCTTGGAAACCCAGGCCCTTTCTGTACTCTGTGGATATACTTCTAGATCTAATTCACACTTCAGAAATGCCCGTTTTGCTTTCTTTCAAACATCTTCTAGCAAAAGTCTAGGGGGAATAGGTGCCTGAGTTAATTCTCTAAAGCTGAATAAGATGCATTCAGGCCACTGTGGTTTTCATCTCCTTTATGTATGTGTTTTATTGTGTGGTGTTTCCACACAGTATAAATCTTGCCTTCCCCCAAGAAAGAAAATTTCCAAACAGAGTAAGAGGAGCAGCAGAAGGTAGAACTGAGCCTTGCAAGAGAACTGACAAGATGATGCTGCCTCATTTAGAATTAATTTGTTTGTGCAGGCTTGTTACAGTGAAAGTGGCATTTTGTTTGCTCTGATGAAGGCAGAATTAATTTAACTACGATTAACATTTCTGCTTCTTATAGATATTCACTGGTGCTCAGCTTTTTTGCCTGTGACAGAAGATCATTTACAAACACAATTAAGAGTAAAAGCCCTCCTGCCTGTACTGACATGACAGTGTTTCCAAATACTGAGGTTTTTTTGTAGAGCTTTGAGGTTTTATGCAGTTTTGTTTTAATAATTGCTGTGGTTGATGTGCTGGTCACTCTCCTTGCAAAACAAGGAGAAGTTGTCATTGGTCATGAAATCAGCCATGGAGATTATTGGTGCAGATTGCTCCTTGCTGTACCTTGCAGTGGTACATGCATCTTCATGGGGCAAGTCAGCTCACTCCTGATTACCTGGAATATCCTTTATCCATCTAATCTATTCAGAAAACTAAGTCTTTGGTGGAACCTGAAAGCTCAGGCCTTAGGCAAAGGATTAAATAGCCAAGCATCTAAGGTGTCTTGGATCAGGAGGTTAAGATTTATTTCATATTTATCCATCTCTAAGTGGGTCCTGGTTAGGATTCTTGTCAACCTTAATCTGATTAGCTCAGGGAATCACTTGGTTCTGGATAAAATTGATCTTTGCTGTGTGTCTTCACAGCCACTATGATAATGCAGAAATTGCACTTCCAGAGACAGAATTGGAAATTGGAATTCCCTTCCCTTCCCTTCCCTTCCCTTCCCTTCCCTTCCCTTCCTTTGTCATAAATAATGTTGGGTATAGAAAGCCTGATTATTTGAGGTCATCAGCAATTAGCAGGTGATTTTAATGCAAGCTTCAGGCAGCTGACATTAAATTTTGTTTTATCTTCCAGTGATGATTAAGTGGGGTCAACAGCCTTTAACTAAGCACTGAAAGTTTCTGAAGACTGTTGAACTGTGATCCTCAGTTTACATAAAGTATTTTCTGTATCATAATGAGATTTTTGACAAAAAAAAATTAAATTATCTGTCAAATGTACCTCATGCCTTGAAAGTTTGTGATATCTCATGGGAAAAGGAAAAAAAGAAAAAGGAAACCCAAACTCTTTGACCTCAATTTGAATTGCCAATTGTTTATGTTGGGCAGGGGAATGACCATAAAATGCATCTTTTTAGATATACATTTCAAGTTTTGTAAAGATATCCATGGGTTTTTTTACTTAAGAGAGTGAAACTCTTGCCACAAGCACAATGAATTGTGTCATGTATCTGCTGTGATGGAAGGAAGATTGACTTGCTGCCACACTGTTGTTTAAATAGCTGCCAAAACCCATGTCTGATGAATGCATTGCTATAAATCATCTCCACTTTTCACATCCTTCTACAAAGACCTTGTTAGACAAAGAGCTTATCTCCAATACTGCAAAGATTTAGCAATATCTTAGTCATGTGTTATCCTGAATCATAGAAAACACTTCAATTCAATATATATTTAGCTTTTACGAAGTAAAAGACTAAGGGAATTTGACAGCAGGTAAAGTGATATGGAGTTTTGATGAAAAGATAACTTCAATTAAAAAAAAGTGACAAAACTTGGCCCATATTCCAGCTATCTATTTATACTGTTGGATGCAGAAGGAAAGATCACAAGCAGAACAATCGCTGTTGTTTTAAATCTGGACTGATAAAAATTAAAAAGGTTTTGTTAATAACTGAATATTCTGAGAACAAATTTAACAAAGATCACCTGAAGTCCTTTCCTTCCAGTACCTAAAGGGATTTACAAGAAAGCTAAAGAGGGACTTTTCATTTTCACAAGGGTGTGTAATGACGGGACAAGAGGAAATGTCCTTAAATTGAGGAGGTTTGATTCAATATTAGGAAGAAATTCTTCCCTGTGAGGGTGGTGAACCCTGGCACAGGGTGCCCAGAGAAGCTGTGGCTGCCCCTGGGTCTCTGGAAGTGTCCAAGGCCAGGCTGGACAGGGCTTGGGGCCACCTGGGATAGTGGAAGGTGTCCCTTCCAATCCAAACCATTCTGAGATTCTCTGATTATTTGCAAGCAACCATTCAGATCGTAGAGGGGAACTTACTTTATAGAGCTGCAACAGCCCTGGCACAAGCAGGTGCTTAACAATGCAAAACTGTACAAGGCAAGAGAAAATGGCCTCAGGTTACTCCAGGGGATGTTTAGATTGGAAATTATAAAAAATCTCTTTCCTGAAAGGATTGTCAAACCTTGGAATGGTTTGCCCAGGACAGTGGTGGAATCACCATCCATGGAAGGATTTAAGATGTAGATGTGCTGCTTAGGGGAATGATTTAGTGATGAGTTAGGTTAAGGTTTGCACTCCACAGTCTTAGAGGGTTTTTCTAGCCTAAGTCATTTATGATTCTATGAAGTTGATGACCAAAGAGATTTCATCTATTCATAGCTTCACTCAAAATTCCCTGTCCTGGAACAAGGGAAAATTACACAGACATTAAACAAGCTCTGGATTCCTGAGCAGACAATATCACAAACACTGAGCAGGTACAGAGCCAATAAAGCAATTATTGAGATACCATTTCAAAAAAAGTCCAGAGTGACTCAGGCAGCCTTGTCTATTTCTGTGAGGTTCTAGAGGTAAAGGGGGAGAATTAAACAAAAGACACTTTTGCTTAACAGCTCTGTGTCTTTGGCCTGTGTTACTGCCAGGATCTTGGCTGCATCTGCCAAGTCTGTCAAGTGTGGAAGAGAACATTTGCCTCCCACCTCTTCTTCTTTGATCCATGCCTTCAAGTTGTAGCCTTTCATCCTGGTTTTCTTATGAAAGAGAGCTATTTCTCTTCATGAAGTTTTCTCCTCTTATATGACTGGAATGGATTATCCTGTACTTTCTGCATCTGGTGTTCAGAAGTGACCTTTCATGGCACGGAGGTGTATTCTGGTGCTGATCCCACTGGAATGCCTTGACATGCTGCCTGGCTGCCAGGTGCTGCTTCAGGGACATGTAGGGGAATGGGAATGGCCCAATCCCCAGCTCATACATCTTCCTGACATCTGAGACCTCTGAAATCTTGTAGTGCCTGAGCCTGTGTGAGGGAAAGGTGAGTATTGTGGGGCTCACATGTAGATTCTTGAGAAAAGAGATGTGCCTTTTTCAGTGACCCTTTGAGATGGATTCTTTCCCTTAAAATCATTATTCAGGACTCATATTTTAGAATCATAGACTAGCTTGGTTTGGAAGGGACTGTGAAGATCACCCAGTTCCATCCCCTTGCCATGGCCAGGGACACCTTCCACTATTCCAGATTGCTCCAAGCCCCATCCAACCTTAGACACTTACAGGGATGGTTCAGCCACAGCTTCTCTGGGCAATCTGTTCCAAAAGGAGCACATAATCATATATAAAATAATATAATATATGTTTTAACCCATTTCTATCTGCTGTGTAGTTTATAGCCTATATCTTTTCCTGCAGTGATCTAAAATGTAAATGCGAATGAGAATCTGGGCCCTAGTTTTGTAATTTTTAACTAAATAACTAAGAAAGTTGCTTCAGTTAATGCTTAATCACTGTTAAAACTTTCAGAGACTGTGAATACTTACCTCTTCCACTAATTAAGCAGAACATATTATTGAACAGGCCTCCAGAAAAACAGAACGTTCAAGTGCCTAAATTTGGAAACCAAATAGGACTGATATGTTCTCAGTTATGTCTCAACTCACCTCCTAATTTATATTGAATAAATAAAAATAAATTTATTCACTAATCTGTTAAGATGCTTTCATGACAGGTATGACTAACAGCATGATCTTGCTCCTGTCCTTCTTTAGCAAAACTTGCCACTATCCTGATTACTTGCTTAGTTCATTATGTTATGGCTAAAATTAACCTGAAAATTGCCTAGTACAAGCAAGTCCCAGCACAGATCTGATTCCTGTGAAATACTTGAAAATGCTAAATGCAGTGCTAATAATAAAAGTGGGGTGCTGTGAAACTTAGTGAATTACTTAATGTTTATAAATTATTTTGGAATGCTCAAATGGGGATTGCATTCCTGAAATGGTAATAATGTTTCTTGCAGTTGTGCTTTTTGTAGATATCAGTGCTCTCCAAACAATGTGATCAACCTGAGAGGAAAATCTTTTTTTTTAAAGGACGCTGAGTGAGATTGTGAATCTGTTGTGAGAGTTAAAGATATCCACAGAATGTGGTATTCAAGGAGAAGGAACCTTGTTGCAGCTGCCGCTGCTGTACTCAAACACAGATCCCACTTCCAGGGGATGCCTCACCTGTGTAACCCCAGTGAACCCACCATGGTGCACACACTGAGACGTCCCCCCCTCATGCTCCAATTTCAGCTTTGGGGGGCTCTGCCCTTCTGCCAGACACGGCTGTGTGCCCATGCTCAGCCCACAGGCCCTTCCCTGTGCTCTGCACAGAAGTGCAGTCAAGTGCACCATCAGCTCAGCTCAGATCTGTGCTGTGGATGATCCAGTGTGGCACCACAGCTTTCATAAGACATCATTATAGGCATGAAAATTATCTTTTTTTTTTTTTTTTAAGTGTGGGTGATTTAGCTCAATGCGATGGGACAAAAATTATATATAAGCTGACTGGTTTTATGAGCTAATCAGGATTAATATAATATCATCTATCAGCTTTGTGAGATTCCTCGCATTTTTGATAAGTATGAAACTGTGTCCATCTTTTCAAACTACCAATTTGAGCATGGGCTGATTTCTTTTACAGCACTTATGATGTGGGAAGAAAGACTCCATTCCATATATTGTAGCATAATATACATGTCGTTGTTCACATTACTCTGAAACAGTGGCTGGGAGCACTGAGCTGCAAAATGTGTATTGTTAATCATTGGGTCATTAACCTTAACAATGTCAATGCATTCCCCTATCAGATCCAACTAAATGACTGCCTGAGGTAATAGTTAAGAGAACATTTCACACAGATGAACATATTAATGCTTTATTTGGTTCTAAATGCAGTGTGAAGGATTTAGGTAGGAGCTAATGTATGTGAGGAGGAATAAGGAAGATGAAGCACAATTGAAAAAAAAGAAAGTTCAGCTTCCCAAAAGAAGGAGAGCAGTCCTCAGTTTTCTGCAGCTGAGAAGTGCATACCTATCTCCCTTTAGCTGCAGTCATTCAGGTAAAAAATTGTGTTAATTTGAAGAGGAGCTAAAGTACTGAGGTTTCATTAGAATCCTGAGACTTTTCTAATGTCTAATATCCAATTTCTGTATCTAATGTGAGTTTTGTGATCTGGTCTTTTCACAGCAAAAGGCAGATGATGAGACTTTAGTTATTTGATTACAATTGTTAGGCTTCTGCCTGAGCTGTGCCCTCCCTCCATCAGGCAGATCAAATTTCCCTTTGAAATGAGAAGATGCCACTACAATCCACCAAAATCTACTGCACATATCCAGTACAGCTGACCACAAGGAATAAAACCTTTGGATCTTGGATCAGAGTCTGGGAAGACATCACCCAGCAGCAGACTTCTGCCAGTGACTTATTTTGCAACCTGCTCCTTGGAGATCCCTGTCCAAGGCATACCCCTCAAAGCCAGGCTCAAACTGAGTGGCAGCCTAAGGTAAACCTGATGCTGATCCTGGATACCATCATCTCCAGGGACCTGAAGGAAGCCTGCAGTAATTTCCTCTTGGTCATTTCCACATGAGCATCTGTCACCTTGTGAGGTGGCTCAGAAAGCCAAGGGCACAAAGTAGCCTCTTGCCACTGCCTGAAAAATCCATGTAGCCAGCAGCCATTTCCCAGGTTGCACTCAGGAAAAAGGCTCTAATAATGCACTGGAAATTGGAGGATTGGTTCTGGTGGCCTGAAAATGGCCTGGAGGCTGTATAGAGAAATAGTCAGATTGAAGGACTTCTAAAACAACTGCACCAAGCTTTTTCACTGCAGGTCCTTTCCAAAAGCCTCAGTTCTGGGGTTTTCACACTTCACTTGTAAGGTTGAATACACAAAATTACACATTTCAAAGTCTGTTCCTATTAAGCTGTTAGCCTAATGATTTACTCCTGTAAACACACAGTATGGACTCACATTTCCTACAGAAACCAGTCCATTAATGCTACCTCACCTGGCAGTGAGCAAGAACATGGTACTCTATAAATACCTGATGTGTTATCAAAAAACAGATTTGGCAATTAATTAGGGACACAGATTAGGAAATGTGATTTTGCTTGGTGGGTGTTAAGAGGATGGGGCCACTGAATTTTCTAGTTTTGATTTCATTCCCTTACTTTTAGTTATGCTCCCCTGAAGGACTTAAAATTTTACTTTCCTTTCCTGATATACTTTGTGGATGGTTATTGTGTTCTCTTAGTCAGCACTTAGCAAAACTACATTGTTTGAAATGGCTGCTTGAAAAGTGGAAAATATTATTACACAAAGGAGTTTTTTGTTGATAATATTATGGAAAAGTTCACCTGCTAGTTTTGTTGCTTCTCTCATAGACATGGCTGTAAATCAGTTGTAATTCCTGGTGGATAAACACTGATAATTCTGCAGGAATTGGGCCTCTGTGGTTACATGGTCTTGGAAGGAAAAATTTGGTAGCATGTTAATTCTAAGGAAGCTTTTTAATGTCCTATTCCTTTTTGGGATTAAGGATTTGGATGCTGATGAGGGGGAGTGAGCTTTTGTCATCAATTTTAATGAGACATTTATAATCTCTCTTGATTGTATTTAGGGTTTTTTATTGTTGCTATTTTTTTTTATTTCACTCATTCAAGCAGTCACTCTGTGAAAGCTTTTTTTAAGTACTCCAAATCTATTCTGGTAATGAAGAAATGAATGTCAAGCAAAGCAATTTTTTCTAAATTTACAACTCATTCTCTTAGACAAGATCAAAACTGACACAAAGAAAATATCCTTTATGTGTAAAAAAAAAAAAAAAAAAGACCAACCTGAAACTCCTCAGTTACCTCCACTGGGATATAGTTAAGGTGGCATTTTTATCCATTACCCTTTGTCTCATCTATCCCAGTCATTGCATGTCACATTAGTTTATCTGAAGATGAAAAAGTAATAATATTTTATAGGAATGAAGCTTCTGCAGCTGTTGCTAGGTCCATCAGGATTCAGCTACTATTTCTGTGCATGTTCTCAGCCTCCCATCCCACTTTCTCTCTCTCTCCAGGTAATTGGAATTTGGCCCAGTGAAGCTAAAAGAAAAGAAGAGCAACTAACAGTAACATGCAAGCCAGGAGTCTGAAAGGAGAGAGCTGCTGCAGCAGAGCCAGCTGGCTGTGGAACTGGCATTATAGTCTTAATATTTACATGTACCACTGACATAAATGTGTGTGGGACAAATTCTCTCTTCTCTTCTTTTTCAGTATAGCTTTGGTGTTTCACTTTCATTCCCTTTTCCAGAAGAATTCTGACTCTCATCAACCCTTTGGCATCCTGCAGGCAGTGTAACCTGGCTTTTAGAGGAGACTTGAAAAATCATGAGGGTATGCAAGGCAAAGCTTTGCCCCACTAGACTAATTTTCCTCTCTTTTTGCAAGGAGGTACTCAAAGTGCCTATAAATTCCGTTCTGGAAGATGTCATGCTCTGGAAGTGCAGTAATAACCAGGACTGACTGCTTCTGTGATGAGAGTGGCTTGGTCTGGGAGTACTTTGCTTTCCTTCCATGCTGCTGTTTATCTATCCCACAGCAGAAAGGAGGAAGCTGTTGTAGTAGATTTAAACTTTCAATCCCTCCTAGCCCTATGGATAAATCATTAGGGCCTTGTTCCAAATCCAGCTTCGTTGCTGCAAATCATCTCTCTGCATGCACGGCAAGCCTGGCTCCTAAAGTTGATCTCATATGTGCTCCTCGTGGAGCACAGATGTGCTCAAGAAGCATAATGAATGGGGCTGTGACTGGCAAACAAATAAGTGATACTGAGCAGGAGAAGCAGCTGTAGCCATACCTACACCATGATAAGGAAAAGGATCAGAGACAGCAAGAATGATGCTTATGGGTTGATGTTCAGATGGGGTTGAATCCAAGTCCTGGTGACATTATTTTAAGGGTTGCTGAGATAAACTGTTCCAGTTACTGTCATTGTTGAAATACATGCTTTTGCCTGATTTTTCAAGCTTCAGGTTTAGATTGGATATTAGGAAGAAATTCTTCCCTGTGAAGGTGGTGAGGCCCTGGCACAGGGTGCCCAGAGAAGCTGTGTCTGCCCCTGGATCCCTGGAAGCGTCCAAGGCCAAGTTGGACAGGGCTTGGAACAATCTGGGACAGTGGAGGTGTCCTGTGGACAGGGGGAGTGGAATGGATGAAAAAGTTGATAGATGGATAATGGATGATTTAAGGTCCCTTCCAACCCAAACCATTCTATGATTCTACTGCAAGTATAAAATACATTTTCGTTATGTGTGGTTAAGCCATTAAAATATCTCTGTCTAAATGGCAGTTTTTCCTGAGCATTTACATAACCTCCACCTACTTATAACTGTCCCTCTTCACTGATGTACTTTGTCCCTATCTTTCTTGTAAACAAACAATTGTGATTAAACAGTTTTCATTTCTCTATATGAATATTTATGTAGTGATCTACAAATGACACTGTAATACATTGCTGATAATCTGGTGCACTGTTGATTGGTTCCAGCTGCTTGAGAATACCTGGGCTGACAAATTTGTAATTTGTACTCCAGATAGTTTTCTTATTCTACTCTTTAACCTTTTATATACTTGGCTCAGTCTTCTTTCTAAGGTAGTACAGAAAGCAGGATAATAATCTGGTAAATCAATAAATGCTATTGTAATGTTTCTAAACTTAGCAAAATACCTAAATTCTAGGCCACACAATTAGGGTGAAGGTATCCATGGGTTTTTTTCCCAAATAGTCCCTCATCCTATAGTTACTCCACTCTTCCAACAGGGCTCAAAAAATACAAGCATTTCATTTTCTTTTGCTTAAGTTAGCACATTTCTCACTGAAGGCCCTCAAGGGAAGTGGAAACTCTGAAATTCGAAATGCGATTTATGCTTGCCTTGTAAAATGCCAAGGAAACTGCTTTAAGACTGTAATAACCCTTGCTGCTCATTCCATGAACATGCTTATAGAAAATGTTAATTTAATCAACAAATTACAGCTTCACACAAAGCAAGAAGTGTGGAAATACTGGCAGAGGAGGAGTAAAGGTCTCATAATTTTTATGTTTAATCATGAATTTGAGACTCTTTATTATTTCTGCATAAATGAAGAACTTCTCCTAAATGGATTATGTTGCACTTCCCATTCATTTTCTCTCCTGATTAACATCTACACACACATGTCCATTCAAACTCTGTGAGAACTCACTCATGCTGACAGGAATGCATCTTAGCAAAACTGTTGATAATTTATTTAATTTTTTGCTTGTCAAATATGCTGTTTGAGAGAGAGCTCAAACAGAGAGCTTGTACTTTTAGAGGAAACCCTGCAGCTTTCACACTGGTTTCTCCCAACATTTTTAGCCCATGGATACTGATCACGGGATGCCTGACACAGTCTAAGTGTTCCCTGCCAAATGTTGAAGCAATGAAGTTAGAAATAGGAATATTGGAATGAAAAGGGCCAGAAATAGATTTCTACAAGTCAGCTTAAACATCCATTTGCAGTAGGGCAATACTACATTTTTCAAAGGCGTATATTAACTGATTAGATCACCTGCAAATGGAGTGTTAATTAATAATATCCATAGTAAAGTGCAATACAATTACATTTGCAGGAAAAGCTGACAGATCTATGTCATTAAGGCATTAATCCTAAAGATAATGGACCAAATTCTGCTCTGTGTGGGTTTTTTTCCCATCTTATATATGGAGTAATTCCAGGGGCACAGGCTGGCTGTACCTTCATGTGGCTGAATATTGAATTTATCCCATTATCCTTTAATAAAAAGCTTTCTGAAAATACCTGTCAGTGAGACACACTTGGGCTCTTGCCATCTGTTTGGATGATAATAATTCAAAAGACAAAATACTTGATCTCATGGAATGAGAGGAATGCCATGAAGGGGAAGACAGCAGCTCGCAGGCAGTTTTACATTCCTCTAATGCTAAATTCAAGTAATCCTCATTTCATATTTTTATTATTATTATCTAATTCATGTCAGCTACATGAAATCTGCAGGTAAAAATTTTGCACCAGCAGTAGATGTACTTCCAAGGACCAAAAGCAAAAAAAAAATAAAAACTATGGATTACACTGATAGTCTGATGGCAAATAATCCCATTTGTCTTTTCAGGGATATACTCTGCAGTCAGCAGGGAATGATCTGGTTTTTGTGGAAGAGGAATTCCAGGGTGTACACCAAAGCTGAAGTCAGGTCAGAATCCATCTGACTCCTGTGCACGCAAGGTGCCACCTTGATTGACAAAATGGGAACACAGCTAGACAAGTTTTTGGTGGAAAATCTGATTTACTACAGCGGGAGATTTTTATTAGGGTTGTAAAGGACTTGTGCACTCCATAACTGGTATAGAAATAGATGCAATATAAGAAGAAAATCCTGTTCTAAAGCCCATGTCTGCCTTACAAAAGAACACAGAACCAGATGTTCTAACTTCTGCTGTGTTTGGCATTTAGGCTAAAGGGCTGTGAGGACAGGGGAGGTGGAATAAATTGATTAATGCAGTTATTTTCCCCAAAGAAATGTTTCTAGACAGAGAATAAATATCCACCCTGCCTCAGTCTGGAAGAGGAACCTGCAGCAGTGTTGTGAGGTTGGGAAAGGGCAGAGGAACAATGGGGCCAAGCATGAGGAAGCAAGAGATAAAGTGACCAAGGGAGAAATGTGTCTGTTGGTCATAACTGTACAACTTCCCACAGTCAATAGAAAATATTGATTTGATGTACTCTGGAGGCTGCTGATGGCAGGAACACTCCAGCACAAGTCAGCACTGCACAGTGGAACTTCTTGGTCATCAAAGATTTATTCCGATACTATTCGGGTGTACAGCCAACAGCACCAGTAATTAATAGTTTCCTGCATCTTAAATTTGTGTTGCAACCAAAGTTACGTGACTCTAAGAAGACTCAAAGGTCCCAACTTCGTCTCTTACCCTCCTGCTCTCTGCTGAGCTATGCCCACAGTAAATTTTCTGTGTAGTTCTTCCCCAACAAAAGAAGTCATGGAATAGCTCTCTCGATGTGTAGAACTATTCAGTGGGTAAAAAATTATGGGTTTGTATCCTAAAAAAAGTCACCAAAACAACACACTCCTCACTCTACTTAATTAATATATGTTCTAATTTGTTTTTCTTATGGAAACATAGAACCATTTAGGGTTGGAAAAGGCCTCTGAGAGCCAAACCATTCCCCCAGTACTGCCAAACTACCACTGAGCCATGTCCCTAAGCACCACATTTCTGTGTTTTTTGAGCACTTCCAGGGATGGTGACTTCACCACTCCCTTGAGCAATCCATTCTAATGTTTGACCAGCATTTTCGTGAAGAAATTTTAGTGTCCAATCTTATGTCAAAGCAGTTTCACCACTTGCAGTGTATGCCTTCGGCACACCCAATATTTCTCTGCAGGACAATCATTTATGAATTGTGTATTCCAGATGTTCGTATCCATAAAGGTGTGAGAGTACAGAATGGGATAGTTTGCTTTGTTCTACAGGGGATTTTGTAAGTCCAAGATGTCCTTGGGGAACTCCTAAAATTATTCCTGTAATTTCCATATTAATGTCTTGTCCCATTTGACCTCCATGGAGGATGTAGGCAACGTAAAATATAGGAGAAATATGATATTGTCTATTTTATGGTGAGTTTTTTAATTGAAGCAGGCAGGCTGGGAGTGCCCTGGAGAAGCTCTGGATAAACTTAACAAAGTCAGTACACTGTTTTTTTGTCTGTATTGAACAAGCGCTTCTTAGTCTTTTTGATGTCTTAAGAGCTTCATGTGTCCCTCCCGCATTCTTCCTCTAGAAGGAAGAAATTTTTTCCACCTCAAAAAGAAAAATAAAATATAAAACCTCCTATTTCCTACAGAATAGTTAAACAAACTGAATAACTGCATAAATGCTCTGGCAGTAATAAATGGAAGTTAACAAGGAGATTGCCCATGGTATTTTCGGGAATCCTGAGTGACCAGCCAGCAGTTGTGTCTGGTCTGGCTTCAGCTTCCTGGAATCTGAAACTGCTTTGGGTTTGTTTACCTTGCAGAAGGAAACACATATTTTTCCTCACATGAAAGGAACTGCAATCTTTTGTTACTTGGCAAACACATCCCACAGATCTGGATGTGAGTCTGGTTTTGAAGTGCTTTTTGATCCACACATCTTTAGAAAGCTTCCTCAGCTTTTACTTGTGTACCTATTTCTTTATTTATTGTCTCAAGCAAATAAACCAGACCTTTCTGATATATGTCCCCCACCCTCACTAATGAATTCCATAACAGTTCCCACCACTGTCTGGTTTGGGGTTTTTTTAACAGTTCTCAGCTTGCTTTAGTCCATTTCTTCTTTTCTTCTTCCTGTTGCCTTTTTTGTCATACCCTGCTGAGCACATCACAGGTTCCCATGATGATTCTGATCTGTGCCACTCTTCAAGTGGAGATTGCTGGACTGAAACTCCAGAGCACAGTGTGCTTTGGAGCAAGGCCTTCTCCTTGCCAGCCCTCCAGAGGACAGATGCCAGCACTTGTACTGAAACCCAGGCTTGATATCCAAACAGCCATGGAGCTGTAAGGACTGAGGCTGTGGTGTCATAAACCATAGAAAGGAATAAAAGTATATCCGCCAAGTTACTTGGTCTACTCATCATCAACTGCATTATTACTTGGGGTAGTTATTCCTTGAGGGAGCTGAGATTTACATATTTAAAGTTACAAGACTGAGGCAGCTGGGATTTAATTATCTAAGGTCACAGGTCTTCCTCTAAAACAATTGGTAATTTTTTGTTATAAGCTCAGTATACCAAAATTGTTATAAATATTAATCTTAATTGCATCACTCAAGCCTTGACTGTAGCCTTAAGAGCTTTAATCAAAGATCAATGCATAAGAAAGAGTGGTGCAAGGGAGAAAAAAAATGGTGTTTGTGGTCTTTGTGTCTACAAGAAGTATCTGGTGAGTTATCCCAGCAGTAAGACACAAATTTTGATAGACACTGAGAAAGCTGTGTTATTAAAAAAAAAAAAAAAAAAAAAAA
>VYXD01011149.1:0-91087 GCA_013397195.1 Hylia prasina | reverse complement strand
TTAAACTATAATACAGTGGGAGTAAAAATGAACTGAGAAGTTTCTGCTGCACAACAGCGAAGGAAGCTCCCACATAAATGTTTACCAAATATTTCCTTCTTTTTTCCTGTGTCCCAGGTTCCATTCTTACTCTTCATTTAACTGATTTTTTTTTTTGCCAGAAAGTTGATATCTCAAGTTTTTCTGTTATTTCAATTCCTGCAAATTTGTCTGTGTGTACAAATTCATTAGCTGGAAGTTCCATCCTTGGCAGCATACAGTGATCGTAAATTTTGAACAACTTTATTAGTCAGCTTATTAGCACTCGTTAGAGCAATTTTTTTGTAAATAATGTCTGACTCTTTAATAGTGTCTACCCAAGGCACCAGTTTGCGGCCATCACGGCGCTTAGCCTCAGTCCAGGAGCCACTGTAGGAGCCTGCCATCCACTGAACACTGAAGCCATTGCTGGTTTTCTGTACTACTCTTGCAATTTGTGGTCGGTCTTTGTACTTTGGACAGCAAATAGCGATGACATCCATGACATCAACACTTTCATTCATCTGTGCTGCCAACTCCGTAGAGTCTGAATTTCGTTTTGACCTTCTCAATGACTAAAACATTGGGGGAAAAAAGACCAAGTGTTACACAAAAGAACTTTAGTGAAATTATTGCTTTTATTGCTTTTAATCCCTTGACGCCGGGAGTTGGGATTCCCCGGCACACATTCCATTGCCGGCAATGAGACGCACCGTGACCGCCAGCGCCAAGGGGTTAACATATCCTTGTAAAACCACATACTCTTAATTTGTACCCGTGTCTTTATCTCTTATTGATATATAAAATTATATATACACATGAATCATAAAGCTACATAAAAACTTGGCAACAATAAAAAGGATAACACACAGTACATTCCAAAGGAAAATTAATAACTTTTTATACGGGATAAATCTCATTTTCTAGTTTGGTTTTTTTTTATTGTCTTTTCTGTTAAACTTTCTACAAAAGTTGTATAAACGGTTAAGTAGAGAATCTCTATCTACAAAATGCTTTTTTTTCATGTGGATTACATTACTTGGTGTACATTTAATATAATAGACTGACATTTATAATCGCATAAAAATAATTTTACGTAATACGCTGTGAAATACGTTGACTCCTCCTCCGCCTCACCCCTGAAGTGCCTCCTCCTCTATCCTCCCCATCACTTTCATCGTCCTCTGTCTCAGCTGCATTGTTTTTAGGGCTGCCTCCTCCAAGAAGTGAGGTAATTGCTTTGTTCCGAGCATTTGTGCTAGCTGACACCTCTCCATCTTCTTCCTCTTCATCAGGATCCAAATGTTCCATAAGGAGCTTGAACTATTAAAAAAAAGAAAAAAAAAGATCAGTTCACTTTGTAACTTTAAACACAGGCATTTACATCACATAACATTATGTTAGAAACAACTAGCAACATAAAGAAACAGAGTAAAACTAACAGCAGACAACTTGAACAGCTTATGTTGTGTTCTACACACTTCCTAATTTTTTCTTTGTAGATCCACAAAAGCTTTCTTCCTGTGTTTTCCAAATGCCAAGTTTTCTCTAACTGTTATTGGTGCAGGGTGAGGGACAGTTAATAAACCACATCCAAGCTCTGTTCCCATGATGAAAAGAGTCAGGAATACAGTGAACAAGTAATATGGGAGAGGTATACAACAAGGATACCAGAAATTGGAAAATACTCCACAAAGAAAAATATCCTTTAGCTGAAATTAATTATTGTTGAGTTTAAACTCATTAGAAATCTTTTAAATACAGTCCTGCTAAATATCGTGAAAGGAAGATACACACATCACATAAGATAACCAGGAACTTAACATTTTGGAATGTACATTCAAGTTTATATTGTGTTAAATGACTTCAGACTTTCTGCAAAGCAACTTTACTTACATCTAAGTACTGTTTTACTATACTCCTCTTCACTTCTTCAGTGATCTTAGAATTAGCCATATCACTCCGCAGAAAATCCAGAGTTTGTTTTGGATGGAAATGCACTCCTGTCTTCCTATTTATAGCTTTATCATAAACTTTTGCAGATTCAGATGGAGAATATTTTTGAATTTTACTGTTTAAAGAAAACAAAAGAGAAGACCTTTTAAGGGAAGTCCAGAGTAATTTGAACAAAAAGCTTTTAAAATCTCCAACCTAAATATTTATCTTTGAATCCATATACAACAGATAGCCTTGTAAGAAATTAAAAAATTGGGTTTTTTAAAGCCAAAGTTCAACTTAATATTTTTTTCTCTATTACACAAATATATTGTTTAAACAAGTAGTTACAATCAACATAAATAAATGGAAAAAACTTCTAAAAAACTCACTGCACTAACAAGTGTCCTACTACCTAAATAGCCTTACCTATCAGAGAATCCACAGAGGTTCTTTAGATGCTGTTTCAGCATCAGAAGTAATAATATGCCTTGGGAGACATTAGCAAATTCAATTAAAGGAGCTGAATTTTCAGGTAAACACTTCATCACTGCATTTATATCATTTTCTTCATCAGAATCTGAATCAGAGTCCACTCGTTTCCGTAACCTCCGAGGCTTGGAAGATTCCTCCTCACTTTCACTCCCACTACCGCTGTTACTGTCGCTCTCGGTCTCCTCACCTGATGAAGGTTTTCTTTCCTTTTTTTTGTCTTTCACCATAGACTGCAAGACAGACAAGTTAATTCACATTCCAAAATTAGGGTAAGTAATATCATGTATGTTCCTAAAATAATCTGTCCAAAATCATTACTAGCTTAAATTAGCAAGAATTCCCTGAATAATGCTATTAATTTATAGCTTGATAGTCTTAAAATTATTTATGCCAAAGAAGATACTGAAAAATTTATCCAAAACCCAGATTTTCTTGCAAGGCATATACAGAAGGAACTGAAGCAACAAGCATTCCCCTGGTATGTTATCATTGAAAGACTGCTGAAGTTCATCAGCAGTGACAGCAAAATACAGTAGAAGGCCAAACACAATAAATCAGGAAGAAAAATCTGGTTTTCTTTCACCTGAATATAATTTCTGTGTATCATGGAGAGTTCCACATGTACTTTGGTGTCTCAGCTGGTTTTAAATCCTTGTCTCTTAAAATTCTATGATACTAATTACACTGATGACAAAAATGATCATATTAATAATGAATTAATAATGATTAATAATAATCAGCCACCCTATGCCTGGCAGCACTCAAGGCCTGGCTGAGTGGGGCTCTGAGCAATCTGATCTAGTGGAAGGTGTCCCTGCCCCTGACAGAGGGTTGGAGCAAGGTGATCTTTCAGGTCCATTCCAACCCTAGCCATTTTATGATTCTATGATTAGTTCTGTGATTACTTGTAGATGTACAGAATTTTACATATGCATTATTACTGCACATAGTATGATTTTTCAGGACACAGACCTAAGCAGGATCTCATCCTTTTGGTGCTGGGTGCTACACAATCGTTCTCAACCTGAAGAATGTATCGTCTCTTTCTAGCAGATTAAAAATCAACTTTGGTAGGGCAAGAGTTTGAAGCACAGTACTTGACAGGCAGTGAGCTTTAAGGTATCAACTCTGTATTTATTAGTCAAACTGGACATTCTACAAACTGGTTTGCTTCCTGACAATTTGCACCTTCTACTGTAATACTCATTCAGCAAAAGAAGACACTGAAGTCTTTAAGAAGCAGAGGCCTCTCACTTACAGGCTTGTGTGTTGCCATAACAACAGGTGCTGCTTTAAGAAATACTGCCCACTCCTCTCTTGCAGTAAACAATACATTTTAAATCTCTCAGGCAACGCAAATGCAACTGCCATCAGCTACTTCACAACAAAATAAAATGCCAACTAGATTTTATTATTAAATTTTACAAACAACCACAACACGATGGTATTCCACAATGATTCTGGGGTCCTGTACTTTCAGATGCATACCATTAACTGTTACTCAGCCATACTGGAAAATTATATAGATTTCATCTCAAAATTCATCATTCTTTTTTAATAATATAAGCAGCAATGTAAGTAGAGTTTTTGACTAGTGTCTGCCAGATAAAGGTAAGAACAGACACTGTCGCTGGTTTTTGACTATTGTTTACATGCCAAGTAATGCAACTGGTTCACACAATAATAATGGTACTGCATTCACTGAAAAATTGACCACATTAGAGAGAAACTTGTTTCCACCATCATAAATGTACTAAAATATACATGCACATACCTCTTTAAATGACTGTAGTAGGTTGCTACCAGAAACTGATAGTGTAATGTCTATATGATGCATTATAAACAGTGGCTCTTCCTGCGTTTGATAAGGAAAACAGGCTAGATTGTCTGCTATGTACAAAAGCATATTGACCTCTGTTTTCTGGAAGTTAAAGAAAAGATTACACATAAATACATGTAGAAACATCCTGGATTCATATACTTCTGCAGGGTTCCAAACAGTCTAGAGCAAAAAACATGATCACAATTTTTATTCTATATAGCCTCCAAACCCAGTCTTAGCAACATCTATACATGCAAAATTTAGTCATACCTGAAGATATAGTATTTCTATATTAGATATATATATGTTTTACGTTAGTCCAAACTGAGCATAAAAAAGTACAAAGTGATGCAATATGCATTCTATTACACAGCTAAATACCTTATATTAGAAAGCAAAAAAAGTACATTGGGGACAAGGTTATCAATAATTACAATAAAAATACATCATAAAAGGAGAACTTAGGTTTGTAATGCTGCATTTTAACTTCTTTTTAAGTGAAGGAAATGTGGTGCTTACTGCAGTATCATCAAAGAGGTTGAGTAAGGAAATTAGAAATGCTCT
Source organism: Hylia prasina (assembly GCA_013397195.1). Lineage (NCBI taxonomy): Eukaryota > Metazoa > Chordata > Aves > Passeriformes > Sylviidae > Hylia > Hylia prasina. The sequence continues at coordinate 86,253 of VYXD01011149.1, read as the reverse complement.
TCTGTGTTGACGGTTCCCTCGAATCATGGAGTATAGGTGTGAACACAATGCATTGGATGATTCATCATGTCTAAAACCTCTCACAGGATCTTTTGGGCAGGTATTAATTGCCTGTTGTACTTGGTAAGACATCTTCATACCAGCCACTGCTTTCATCTGAAATGGAAATATATATTTATTTTTATTCAAAATATTGCTTCCAAAACAGTACAACTAAAGCCTTTTAAAGGGATGCTCATCTGAAATTTAAATTTAAAACATGCACTGAGGCAATACGACCTTTTGAGGTGGCAAACAGATCTGAGCTGTCAAACACAACTTGTGGCAGAGATCAGAATGTCTTGTGAACTGCTAGAACTGTAAATTCTGCTAAGAACATACAGCTAATCTGTTTACCCACTACAGCCAGGTATTTCAATTTAAATAATTTTCAAATTAAAATATTTTCATACATGAACAGAATATTTTACCATTTTACCACATGTATATGCTTGGTATCCCCTGTAGTGAAACCAGTAACTGGATCCATATGAGTAAACTAGGACTAACAAAGAGAAAGTCAGTGTGCTGGTTTGTTGTTGGTTTGGTTTTTTTTTCATACATCCAATGCTTTCCAGTTGGTTTTACTCACTTCAATGGTCCTGCTCTAGTTTCAGAACAAACTGAGTCTCTAGTTAACTGCATAGCCAACTGTCCTCATATCGTCCTTCGCTGCTGTTCAGCAAAGTTGTCTATCTGTCTATACCCTGTCTTAAATCCCAGCTGCCCAACAGAGCAAATTCCAACTGCTAACCTTCACTTAAAGGATGAGTTCTCTGTTTGGATGCCATTAGCAGTGCAATGCTCCAAATGCACTGGAATACAAGGAAAGGTATGTGAGAAGTCCTACAACATAGTATGCACACTGAACTTAGACTGGGATCTTCCAAAATAAGGAGAATGCTACAGCTTAATTTCAGATCTTAAGCAGAACTGGCACTATGCCTAAACTCCACAAACTCACATAGCCCTTAATTTTTCCTTTCAGCAAGATTCATCAGATGCAAACAGCTTCCTATGCTTCTTCTGCTTAGATTGCCATTTATAAAGCCTTGGTGTCTTGCACACTCTAATATATATATTCTAAGGACTTCTGTTGACTGTTACATGGTGTTTTCTAGTCCACTGATACAGGAAAATCACTGCTAAACATTATGTGTTTGTCACTTGTCCTTACCTCTTATCAAATAAAGCCTCTTTAAGTACTCTTTAGTGGGAAAACTATTACTATGAATCATAAATTAAAGGAAATTTTGGACTAGAAGAGACACTTTAAATTATATTATCCTTTCTGTTTCTCAGAACAGAAATCTCCAAACAGGGGAAAGAGTCATCTTTACAACTCCTTACAGTTATTGTTTATCTTTTTACTTTATACTCCCTTTTTGAAGCTGAAGCATATTCAACTGTTAAACCACTAGAGAGCATAACAGCATTTTGTAAAATATTAAATTAGAATTACTTACGTGAATGAACCCAGCATATTTTTTGTCTATTTCCACCAACTGTTGGTCAGCTTTATTTCGCATAGAGGGCTCTGGATCTGTGCCCATAGCAATTAAGTACGGCACACACTTGAAAAACAAATGAAATGGTTATTCAGAGGCATTGTATCTCCTCTTTCTCAGTCTTTGTTCTTTGCTTCTACTGCACAAATTAGAACTGGAAGGTCTATGCAACTTACTACCCTTTTTTCAAATAAATAGAACAAAATACTACGAGATACCAGCATTCTAACAAAGTTGTGAGGTTTCAGGTAGTATTTATCTTTTTCTCAAACAGTAAAGTCAATTTAAAATAGAGAAAACTGCATTTAAAAAAAACCAAAAAACCCATTTATGACTGAACATGTGAAATGGCTGCAGCATCAAAAATTAATTACAAAACATTGTGCAAGCAAAAAATGATGGAGATGATGACTGAAGTTCTGACACTGACTGTGGAATTCCATAGTGTTTGGAGGATATAGGGATTGAGGTAGAAGCAAGCTGACACAGGATAAAGAACTAACTAAATAAAACATTTTGGCATATACCTCAAAGGTGTAACAGAAATATGCTCCAATGTACATATCTACATACTGCCTGGGTTTTTACATCTTAATCCCAAAATAGATAAGCATTTGGAACCTTGTGGGCTAACAACATAAAGCAGATATTACAAAATGTCCCTTCTGTAAAGGCCTCTTGCTACAATAAGAAACTACTTTAACATAAGTAGAAGAGAAGACCTGGAAATTCATGTAGCAAGTGTGAAAGCCTCTAAAAACATGAATAAAACGAAGTCCCACCACAAAAGCCTATCATACCTGAACAGGATGGATGAGACCTTGGTTTAATGTCAGTGCAATGACATTTAGAGCAAAGTGGCGTACATTGGACTGGTTATGAAAGAAAGCCTCAAGGACCTGTTTGAGATACAGCTGCATGATGGAACTACTCATCCCTGAGGAAATATCACCCATTTCTTTCAGGTCTTCCTGTTTTGCTACTTTTTTCCCTGTAGAAAGGACAAAAGCAATAGCATACTCATCATAGTATAACCACTTAGTTTGCCATCACTTGATATACGCTAATCTTTAAGTTTCACAATAAATACACATTTCAGCTGTCTTAGAATGGGTTTATGATCTCATAAAACACAGAACAGTCTAATGTATAAATATATATCAAAAAATAGACAAAATTTTAATTCAAGTCTTAATTCCTTACTAAAGTATTTTAAAAAATGTTGCACTTATTATTTTTTATCTTCAAATTAAACTTAGAGGGCTTTTTGATAAAAAACATTATTACCATAATTACAACAATTATGAATTCTGGACTGCTTCCAGTATGTATACATCTTGGAAGTAAATAATACATCTATGCATATACCTCTTTTTCAATCATTCTAAAATACTTTGGGTATAATACTACTGATCTGTTTACAATTTTAAGCGACTCATCGCAGATATACAGTAACTGTATGCAACAAAGTCAGGTTTTGCAAGCTCATGAGCACAGGAAAACTCAGCACTTACAGTCTCTGTCTGCCTGCTGCATACGTGTATCCTCCTCCTGCAAGTAGGTCTGGAGGTTTTTTAACACCTGGATTTTTAAGTTTACTGAACAGTTCTTATCTGAAAGAATGCTGTTGTACAGAGTCTTCACTTCTTGTTCGAACATTAAACTTGGGTGCTGTATAAATGCAAAACCTAAGAGTGGAGAAAAGAGGAAATGGTTCTCATTACTATAATTTAGAAACTGTATTTCTGCTTTTGAAGTTCTTCAGAAGATAGGTATGAAATTTATTTCCTCCCAGCGGCATTGCTTTTTCTAGTGCAAACAGTATTGTGCTTCCATACGGACACCATCCGTTGCTTACAAGGAGTTCTGATAGCCATGACAGTTCTATTAACCACGACTCTGTTTGATGGATAAATGGAGTGCTGGCCCAGGGCAGCTGCGCTGAAAGTTATACCTGGAACCAGGTCCAGTGTAGTGGCCTGCATCTCAATGACCACGAGCTATCATATGAATGAGAAAGGAATATTACCAAAAATTATCTCTTATTTTTCTACTACAGACATTCTACATCTAGAGACAAACATTTTGCTGCAACTGTAAAATGTGACTTATACGGATGCAGAGAAAATGTGAAAAGATTGATAAATACCACGAGTATTTAACATCATAAGAGAAAAGGTAGTGAACGGAGAAGATAATAAAATTCACACCTCTTGCTTTCATTATTCATATACCTATTGTGGTCTTCTCTTGAAGATTATCTGAAGTGTTCCCAAGACTATATGCTTTGGAAGATACACACTACAGAAGAGCTCTTAGCTGTAGTCTTACCCTTGCCAATTAACTGTCTGTTCTTAGGTCTTTATTTAATAAAGACTTTTCTAAATTACTGGCAGTATATACTATTTTACATAACGTTCGTAGATTTAGAAGTGCTGCTGTCAAAGTCTTAGGGAGTATCTTAAAAAAACAGGAATGGGAACATAACATCCTAATTTATATTTAACTACTTCTTCGTTTTTAAGACTGTTTAGGAAAAGCAGACATTAAATGCATTTTCTATGACCACAAAAATTTCAGATTTTAAATGGGCACACAGAGAAAACAGGAACATAAAAGAAAAATGGAGGAAAAATGAAAGCAAATAAAATTATGCAAGAGCAATACATAAAAATAGCTGTAACAGAGGGAAGATTAAGCCAAGTTTTTAAAACAGGCTCTATACACACAAAAAGACAGTGTAGGTAAAGGCTAAGTCCAAGACAAGCCCTCAGTGTGTTTCAGATCTCATTTCAGTCAAACAAGAAGCAGAGAAGCAGGTGAGAGAAAGGGAAAAGAGAAGAAAAAGAAATTATGGTCGTCTTCAGAGTATGTGGTTATGACTGTGTAGTCTATACAAGTGTGTATTGATGTTTGTAACTTGACCACCTCTGTGCAAAGTCCAACTCAATTCTTATGGTTAATTTTAAAAATGAAAAGCACACGTACATATTCGTAACAAATCATAAAACTTTATCTTCACTCACTTTAAGAAAACTAAACCACAAATATTCTCAGGGAAATTCTTACTTTTCCATCCCCAGTTAACTTGGGAAGAAATCCTATTTGGCAAAACAGGTTGTTATAGTAGATGAAGAAAAGGCACCTGATGTATTTTTAAGGATTGAGTTCACATCTCAGATGTGAACACCATTTCTCTTCACACCTTTGTTTTCACTCTTTTAAGAATCTTTAGAGTAAACACTGAACTTGGTTGAGTAAAACATTAACTGTTAGGTACTTAAAAGCTTAGCTAAATTTACTAACAAGTTTATATCCTCAACCTGTTTTGCAAGTACACATCTGGAAAAGAAGCATAACTATAATTATTAACCTTACCATTAAACTAAAACCTTTAACAAGCAGTGGCACATCCTGAGGCAAAGGCTAAAACTTGAGTGTCTGTACTAAAATGACAGGCTGATAGGAAAGTACATTCTTCACATGACCCTTTTCACCATATATAAATATTTAGTTAGCTTGCTAGTCCTTTTCACCATACTGCTGCTCACAAAACATTGAATGAGTTTGACAACTTTGCTCAGCCTGAGGTGGAAATTTGCACTGTCTACCACGTCTCCATACATCCAACAGCTATCTTCAGTATCAGAACTTGGATGAAATCAATATATCACTAAAAACAATGAAGTTTAATTAAAATAAAGGTTGATATGCTTACAGGCAGAAAAAAATCTGAAGAATGACTACTGACAAAACAGATCACAGTCCAGTCTATAACTGAGAAAGATTTTTGGCAAATGTGACATACTCCATATCCATGAGCAGAGTGATCATGTCTATGGTTAGGAATAGAGACCCTATCCCACATAAGATATTCTGTAGAGTGTGATTAAACTGGACTGGACTATAGGTAAGCATCATGCACATTGACATAATGCCTAGTAAACTGCAAGTAGTCCAAAGAACCACAACACTGCTTCTGCAACATAGACAACTCCAATGCCATTAGTCCTGCTCAAATGTCTTGAAATGGTTTCTCATAGAATATGAATTGAAGATTCAGTCTTGTTCCTTATCCTCAGAGCCCTCCCTAGCCTGTGTTAGAGTAGGATATCTGAAAAGTCACCCAATCAGCAACATAAAGAGGCAAATTCTTGTCCACAATTAAATCATACAATGGAGGCTCTCGTGCCTTGGAGACAATTTATTTTAGACCAAGCAATAACCATGAATTGAACACTTCCAGACACCAAGACCTATCTGCCCAAACAAGATTTTCTCAGATGTACAATTTTTGTGCCTCAGTGGCAGTTCATTTTCTACTGCAAGTCACTAAAATGCCATACTAATCTCAAAAAGGCCATCCAGCTACTATCAACAGCAGTTCCCCTGACTCCTGCAGAAGGTGTGCTCCTACCACTAAAATGTTCCAAGTTTTTCTGTCCTTTTTTACCTTGTGCACTGAAAAACAAGGTTTGGAGTCACAACATACTTGTATGTGGAACAAAAAAATAGCATCTTCATTACCTTGGGAATTTGCTGCCCTCTACAACTTGGTCACGCATCAAAAGGCATTCACTGTCAAAAGCACCCAGGCTGCTGCAGACTTAATGCAACTAGCAACCCTTTGAGAGCTTTGCTGTGATGAGTTCTCAAACAAAATATGCAGTAAGTTTTGATTTTAAGCAAATTCAGTGACTACATAAATATATGAACTCCTACTGATACACATGGATTTTTACTAGAGCAGAAGAATAAAAAACTATTGCTATTTCTTACCAAGACCAATAATGGCTTTTGTCTGTACTTCTTCATCTGAATGCTTTGNGTGATCTAAGGAGGGCTGGTTTATTGGCAGTAAGTATTGTACTGTTGGGGTCTTCTTGGTGTTGATTTTTTAATTTAGAAAGTGCACCTGCAGTAAAATAGAAGTTTTTATCACAGTGTTTAATTGTGGTGTATCTCTCAGATAAGACTTGTACTCAAAACTGAAAAGTGACCATTATGTGTTATGATTTCGCTTACCATAGTATCTATTAAAACATGCCCACACAAATTTAAAGTTTTGAGTGACCTTGTTCACAACAGCTCCAAGACAGCTCACACAGTGCTGAACAACCTAGGAGCAAGAAAGAACAAATAAATTATCTACTCAGAAGTTCAAGTTGAAATTCTTGTGAAGTTATGCAGGAAAAAGCTGTGCTGAACTAAAATTAACAATCAAACAGATAAAATGTAATGTCCCTCCTTAGACTGCTCTGAGAACCAACTCAAACTCAGTAAAACACNGAGAAATATAACTTTACTGCATAGTCCTTGCCAAAATCATGTATTTAAAGACCAGAAAGCTATACCATATGCATTATGGAAAAATACATACCTTTGCGGGACTAGGAATTATGTGCTTTCAAATTCAAGTGGAACATTTATTATACCTAAGTCATGGAGATTAAATGAAAGCNTCACACAGTGCTGAACAACCTAGGAGCAAGAAAGAACAAATAAATTATCTACTCAGAAGTTCAAGTTGAAATTCTTGTGAAGTTATGCAGGAAAAAGCTGTGCTGAACTAAAATTAACAATCAAACAGATAAAATGTAATGTCCCTCCTTAGACTGCTCTGAGAACCAACTCAAACTCAGTAAAACACAGAAAAACACGTGGAAACCCTGGTAAATCAAGTACACTGATTTTTCATTACTCAAAAGTTATCTTCATAATGAAGACAAGACTGTCTTTAAACCAAAGACATGTGAAATGGAATCAATAGAATAGTAGCAATTAAAAACTTACTGTCATGCCATATTTGATGATGAGTTTCATGAGGTCTTCCTCAATAGTGGCAAGAAATGTCTCACTTGGGTGTTCCATTAGTGGCACTACAAGTTCTAAGATTTTTGCAACATTGCAGATCACCATGAAATCATTCTGGGTCTGAAACAACAGCATTTATAGTGTTCAACACTTCCGGTCATGGATAAGTCAAGTACTATTAATATGCACTGACAGTTAAAAACTCCAACCTACTTAAGATATTTGGTAAACATCTAAAAGAATATTTATATATTTTACATCCGCTATTAAATTACATATTGTTATGAAATCTAGTTCTGTTTACTACAGGCACTCTGGGGGAAAAAAGTTTGTATGAGCAGAATTTCACCTCTTATCAAGGCTGTGTCAGACCTGAAAACCTTTGGGTCTGACAATTTTCTGGAGTCTTACAGGAAATCTAGGAGCTCTTCCTGAGATATGGCCACTAGAGAAGACACAACACCTGAAAACCAGGTATCAGCAACAAAATGAAGCTGTGCTATGACTTAATGCACCTTAAACAAAAGGTAATGTGTACAAAATACAACTACAATTACTACTGGTTTGCATTATCATGACTGTATGTGTATTTTAAGTGTGGAATCTATGGAAAACACCTGTTAAAGAGACATCCTGCTAGAAATGGACTTTTGACAAATCCAGCTTGCTATCAGGACAGTATAAATCCTGAATGATAGTATCAAGTTATTCAACATGTTCAAGATGTCAGTGATAATTCTAATTCATTTCAACCATGAGATTTTTTTTACACATTTATTTTTGTGCAAATACAAAACAAACCATTTGCAACCCACTAAATGAGCTGCAGCAAGTAAATATTTAGATAAGTCTTTCCTACACCATTTATTCAAAATCAGCCCTAAGAGCCTCTTGTAAATGTGCCTAGATACTGTGGAAAATGCCAGGCTGTATCTACAATCTAAGTTGGTAACAAGTACCCCTTAAGCCTGCCCTGGGCTGCTCACTTATTGAAAGGCACTGCTGCCACCCTCATGCTCCTCATCCTTGAGCAATGGGTGCATGATCCTGCCCTGCTCTAACAAACCAGGGTGCCAGACCAAAATAGCAGAAACCAATAAAAGGATTCAGAGACCTGAGTGGGGGAGGATTACAGTGTTAGAGCTCTCTACAATGTCTTACAGAGCATTAGAGAAGTACAAGAGCACTAGAGTTAGAGAAGTAAGAAATGAAGTCTAGAAGAGGATGAAATAAGATGTTTTTCTTATGTATTCGCTCTATATTAAGTCACTCTATCTTATGGAACCTTATCCTTAGTCTAAAAATTCATATGTTAAACATTAACTACTTTTAAGACTGTGACTGTTAACTAAAACAATTCTAAGAAACTATTTCCTGAAGGGAGAAAAACTGGGAAAGAGGCAGCAAAGGTTTCAGTTTCATTTGGCTGCAAAATATGGAGGTAGAACATGAGGAAAAACATCCCAAAAGCTAAAGGGATCATCAAAAGGATCTAGTAACTTCCAAAGCTGTGATGCTCAGGAAAAAACTCCACAATTTTAAATTTTCTTTTCCTACCTTAAATTTCATCACACATACAAGACAGATGTTAATTTTCATGCTCAATTATCTATGGAGAAGACTGATTTTCTTTACTTACACTACATTTAGTGGTCAGGTATGGCTGCATGGTCATGGCATGTTTGACCATTAGCTGGGGCCTGATTTTGCTGAATAAGAACAAAGTGGTTATGCAAGCAACCAAGCGACCAGAATTCACACCTTTATTGTCAGAATCTGCAAAAGATTAGAAAATACAAAAAGGATAGTAAGACCAAGTATTGTTTAAGCAATGAAAAACATATGGCCTAAACACTTCTTGAGTATCTCTCTTTAATGGCATCTCTTTAAAGATCAAAACAGAATGTACTTATTAGAAATGGGAATATAATGTGTTAATGTGACCACAAAAGACTTGAAAAAAGAAGCAGAGATGCCTCAAAGACATCACTAGTTTTTAAACTCCTTACTGTAAATGTTAGACTAACCCAGCCAATGATTCCTATTACAAATGTAGAACATACCAATACAAATAGAATTTGCCATGTTACTTTTGGTTTTAGTGATCTGAAAGTTCAAACCAGTTGTTTTAAAAGTAGTCCTACTATTGTGGTTAGCTAGTGAAGATTAGGGAAGTTTTATTATTACACAGAGCTTAACATTTCATCATTTAAGAACAATAATTTATTACAATCAGCTTTTAAGAGGAATTCCAGAACAGTAACTTCTTGCAATTAACTAATTTCAACAACTGTTACAGTATCATAAAAAATTCAAAGAATTTTAGCTGAGTTTTAAATAATATTACCTGATAAAGATTCTTCATATTTAAGAATGTGCTCGACTAAATTGTCAACAAGCTGAGTACAGGCCTTCTTCACAGGTTTATATGAAGCATCCTCTTCCGACTTCAACAGCTGCAGCAGATGAAACAGAAAATGGTTCAGTGTTAATCTGCATCCACTGGCATAGGATACATGCTGGTCTTAAAACAACAACTACATATGCACAAGGATTTTAGACTACAAAAGTATTTAATTCTCCATAAAACTTACATGGTGAAGAAAAAATTATGGGAAGTAACAAAACAACATAAGAAAAAGTAACTGCAATAAAAATCCATAGTAGTTCTGATTTTTTGCATCTGGATGCAAGCTGCTTTTATGCATAATGAAATAATGCAGAAACTAACAGGCGTCTGAAGATTTTTAAAATGCTTAGAGAAATAAAGTGCAAATTCAAAACAAATGTTTTTGACATTAAGCTAAAATACCAAATAAGGATCTAGCACAGCTGTATATCAACACTTTATTTAAAATTTTTACATATGAGTTTGGATACTATAATTGTGTCCATGAAGATTCTTCTAGGATCTAAGAAAGACTGAGACCATATTATAGCCTTTTCTTCAGTCAAGAGGCTCTCAATCAAGAGGTTCTGATTTATTTGATAACCTATTTTCATGGCACGCCAGGCAAGAGCAGAATTAAAGGACTTTCTTGCTTAAAAATTAACCAGTGCATGCAAGATGTAGAGAATGATAACAGGTTAAGAGATATAACAAACCAAGCTCAATTCTTAGAAATATTGGTATTAGATATAAGTAGAATATAATCCAGAAGTAACATTCTACACTGCTTCCATAAATTGTGTAGAAAATACATTGGATGTGAAAATACACTTATCTACTGTTTAAAAAACATTGACATAACTAGATACTTTATTTCAGAATTAAGTATCTTAGCTGTAGGTTTTGTGTTATGTCAGTCATTACTGAAGAACTAATGAAATTAAATGAAACTCCTCTCAATACCAAGAAGTGAAATATTTTCAAGAGATCACTTACAAAGACAGAAACTAATGCCAAAGAAAACTGCACTGAGAAAGACAGAAAAAAGATCAGATGTTAAAGAGCAGGAATTGAATTTGTCTGTTGTAGGATTGCTCTTGGAGTTCCCCTTCTATGTGTTGTAGAAGCAAAAGGAACACTAAAATTCTGTCAGTGATTGTACTATACATATACATTCAAAATTCATTACTTACATTTTGAAGAAGCTGCTCAAACCAGTCATACCCTGTATCTCTACAAGCTGCAACCTATAAGTATTTTTGAGCATAAAAAAACTGGTTAACAAATAAGGCATATGAGGAAAGATACTTCAATTCAGATGCCATCTCCAAAGATCAGCAAACATGCATACACTTCTATATGCATTAAGAATAATGGAGACCAGAAACAGTCTTCTGCATTTGAAAAATAGTTCCCACCATTTAAGTGACTCAAGAATTTGTACGTCATACAACACAAAGCCTACATGCATTACTGGAGATTGCTGTCTCTAATGCAAGGTAAGCTTCCATTTTATAGAAATTTTTGCACAAATTTATGTATAAATACAATCCTGACACTTTGAAAATGTGTCTGCAATTAGAATTGTCCACTTTGGAAATGGACATGCATGTGTATCTTAGAACCACAGGATCTCTGGAGTGGGCAGGGGTCTGCAGGGATCATCATGTCTGACTCCTGACCTTGCACACACACCCCAAGAGTCACAGACCATATGCTGGAGAGCATTGTCCAAATCTTCTTAAACTTTGTCAGACTGGTGCTGTGATCATTGCCCTGGGGAGCCTGTTCCAATGCCCAGCCACCCTCTGGTTTTTCCTGATACCCAACCTAAACCTCCTCTGACACAACTTCAGGCCATTCCCGTGTGTCCTCGGCACCAGAGAGAAGTACACACACACACACACATTTTTTTAGGTGTATAGATACACACACACATGTATTTTTATATAAACAAACCAAGCCTTCACTGGTGTCATATGTCACACAGGTGGTTCAAATTAGAACAGGCAGGAGAACTGAGAATTAAACTCAAGTCAAAGTGACTGACTTCTCACACAGGAAAAATGCAATTTTTTATAATTTTTTTAAATACTGTAAAGCAAAATGAGGTTTACCTATAGTTGTAAGCAATGCAGTGAATTTTTTATTTGAGATTTAGATCATTGAATTATTGCTATTAAAACATCTTTTCAGCACAGTGGTTTTATACAATGTATTTTCACTACAAATTAAAGCATTTTTATCTGAAACACATTTTGTTATTTTGGAGATACACTATTTAATTTGCTGCTCCTAAAAAGTAAGATACAATTATGCAGACACCATTTTACTCTGAGTAAAAACATGACAAACCTTGCCAAATAAAGGTTATCAATTATTTGAGGAAAACTTTCTTTTAAGAGAAAAGTTTTTAGGCAGATTTCATTATACACTGCTAGTAGCAATTCCTGTAGAATGTTACACATAATAGAAATTGGTTGTGTTTTAACTGAACAAGTACTTGATAGAATCTGAATATAGTTCGGTAGCATTTATTATTGCCAGCAGATTAGTGAGCATTTAAAATTTCCTAGAGCCTGCTAAATCACATCAATATTTTTGGCATACATTTCATGCCAGGAAATATAAAAGGGAAACCATCTGATGTATTATTGTGTTAAAAAAAATACAGATAATATTTCTAAGATACTAAAAAAAAAAGATTTTTTCACACAACTCAAATTTAACATACCACATCAGTGATGTTTAGTATCTTCCTTGTCATTGCTTCTTTGTCATGGTGTGGAGTTGGAGTAAACCAGAGCTTCTGGAATGTCTCATTTACTAATTTCTGAAGGAAAACAAAATATGAGGAGAAATAAATAAAGTTACATTGTCACATAAGTATTATTTCTAATACATCCATACAACAGATATGCTGATGATCTATGCCTTTTCACAAGGAATTATGCAACTTAAAAGAGACCAGTAGGAAATGCTGAGACACACCCAGATCTACTATTACAGGACTTATACTGATCTCATGTCAAACTTCAGTAAAATGAAACAACGGGAACTGATGCTACTGATGAAAATAAAGTTACCACCTTCCTGCATTAATTAGTATTCCTCAGAAAAACACAGCTGAGAAGCTGACAACTGAACAAACAATCCCTACAGCAGAACTGCACCAGCAGCGGTAGGCTCCTTTAGTTTACAAAACAGCTGTGACAAGGTTGGAAAGAGAGAGAAGCCAAGTCTCTACACTCAAATATAGGAAGTATGTTATCTTCCAATGTTTTTGTATGCAGGACAATGAATGTATGTGAATGAATAGAATGTAAGTGAACAAAAATTATTCCAAAATTACTTCTCATTCATGGAATTGTTAAAAATGCATTGAAGTTTATGCCTCATTTTTTCTTATTGTTAGAAATGTATGAGGAAGGAGGGGAGAAAACATAGTCATTCTCCCTTTCCAGCAGCACCTTGGCTCTAGCTGTTCATCTGCTTGTTGATTAAGAGTCTTCTCAGAAAGCCACTTCATCTTAATGTAACTCAAGAGGTAAAAATATCTGCTGAAGCTTTAAAGTTTTCAAATTTTACTGAACATGTGATACAAAATTATTACAGGTGTGTCTGTAATTACTCAATAGTTTTAAAATTATTTTGTCAAATTAAACAAAATAATCACTGTCAGGTTTATGATTTAACACATTATATTAGGATTGTGCCCTTCTACAAATACACACTGCATAAAGGGTACAGTATGAGCACATAAGCAACATTTCAGGAGGAATAACTGCCTCACTGAACATTCAGAATTAATACAAAATTAGCACACATTAATACTTTATAACTTTAATAGTTATATATGGCATATATGAATGTCAATTAAATACATTTTTACTTTAAATTCATTTAATTGCAGAAATCAAAGTTTTATATGACAATTTTACTCGCTAGAAAAGAGAAGCACCACAGGAAATACTTGGAAGAAGAAAAAAAAAATCTCTGGAAAATATTTAAAATATTTTGATTGTCAGCAAGAAGGAGAGGATAGAAAAGAAAGAGAAGTAAGTCAGAGAGAATTACAGAAAGCTAAAATATCAGCTCTTAAAAATTTGTAAATCATAAATATTACAAAGGAAAAATGAAATACTTTTTTTGTCAAAGTAAGGAAACACTAAAGTAACAATAATTAAAGTTCTGAAGGGTATGTTTCATTCTACCTTAATGCCTTCTTCATCATTGACTCTCCGAATCATTTTCACACACATTTCTGTAATTTTGGGAAAGGTTGGTTGTTCAATGCAGATATCCCTAAGTATTTTTATGACTCTTTTTCTGACACTGATACCAGTATCCTGTGAAGAGAAAAGAATTACACTCTTGAAAACAAATCAGAAACAGTAATTTATGTTCTATATGAATTAATATTTGAAGATCACCCAATGCGACCTGCAAAATTTATTTAGAAAAGTCAACTAAAATCTTCTGGAATGTATTTATACAAAAGCTCAGCATAACTTGTTCTAAAGGCTTCGGTTGAGTTCTCAGAATGCTTTCAGAATGAAACACTTTCTCCACCTATACCCTTCATCTAAGAATTCATGATGTTGCAAATGTATATTCCACTTAACTCAAGAACTTACAAGCCAGATGTGGTGATGCTTTTAGCTACTTTATTGGAGGACACAAGATTCCCTATAGATTTGGATAGTAATACTTTAAACCTTTGGATAAAGCTTATGGATAAGATATATGCAGGCAGTTATTTCCATTTTACTAGGCTTCATCTAAGGAGATGGATGAGGAGCTTCAATTCATATCACCTTACTTAAAATCTGTTAAATCTGAATGTCAGGTTTACTGTATACACATGACCTACCTATCTCCAAAATCCTTCAGAAACTTGTTTTATCATGTAACTATAGCAGATGTGTAGTACTTGACTAAAATCCTGACACAGACACTATAAGCTAATGTTATCCAATACTTAAATTAACATTGAACACCTAGACAAAAAAACCTAGTTTTTTTTGTAAAAAAACTAATAAACTTTTCAAAACACTAAAAATAGCATAGAAAAGCTGTCCTCAATGATCCATATTTCAGACTTCAAATATGCAGCAAAAGGTTAAAGCTAGGGTAGAGTTAATTTCTTCTCAGTAGCTGTTACAGTGCTGTGTTTTGGATTCAGAGTGAGAATAGTGTTGATAACACACTGATGTTTTGGTTTTGGCTAAGTTACGTTTATCCTAAGTCAAAGACTCTTTTTTTCCTCCTTGTCTCATGTTCTGCCAATGAGCAGGTAGGCAAAAGAAACTGGGAGGGAGCATACCAGGAGAGGTGACCTGAACTGGCAAAAGGGATACTCTACAGAATGCCATGCCTGGTATATAAACTGGGGGGAGTTATCAGAAAGCACAGCCAATCTAGGTTTGGGAACAGGGCTTTGGCATCGGTCAGCAGATGGTGAGCAATTGCTTTGTGCGTCAAAGGTTTGTCTCCTTTTTATTATAGTTATTTATATTTTTTATTTTGTTTTACTTTGTTTCCAATTATTCAATATTCTTATCTCAACATGTAAATTTTGCTGCAATTCTCCCAGGGTGGGGGTAAGAGATGGAGGGGTTAAGTGGGCAGCTACACTGTGTGAGCTAAACTTCTATTTGGGCTTAAACCACAACACAGCTGATTAATTTGAGCACTAATAATGGAATCTAAAGGACTATAGCCCTCATCCTGATGCACTAAGACTTTCTGTAGAGGTTCACCTGTAATAAAGCATCCCTGGAAGCAAGTGGTGCATTTTAAAAGCACTACCTAAAAGCATGATGACTTATCATTCAAACAATTCCACGTTATTAAACATGCCCAGTTAAAAGTAAATTTTCCAATGCCACTTATTTTACCATGAATACCACAAGTCACCGTACCAATATTCTTTCAATCAGCATGTCATAATACTGCTCAGCAAGCTGAGGACGACAGAGCACAAATCGTCCAAGCAGCTCCACAGCTGCTTCTCGTAC
This sequence comes from Hylia prasina, assembly GCA_013397195.1. Taxonomy (NCBI): domain Eukaryota; kingdom Metazoa; phylum Chordata; class Aves; order Passeriformes; family Sylviidae; genus Hylia; species Hylia prasina. The sequence continues at coordinate 70,483 of VYXD01011149.1, read as the reverse complement.
ACTAGTGGAGTTATCCATTAGCCGCCCATGAACTCCTCGTTGCATATCCAGCTAAAACAAACATATGAAACAAAGACTCAGAATAAGAAATAAAGATTTATTTTAAAGGTGATATGTGCATGGTAGATATTTTCTTTTTTTACCCTGGCTAGAATACTGGGGTCTACAGCAACAACCTCAGACAAACACTTCATGGCTTTTGTTCGAACAGCAATTGCATTTTCACCAAGTACACGCAGAATCTAGGAGAGAACAAAAACAAAGATTCATTTGTTTTGGGAAATAATTAAGAGCAAAAATTCAGCACAATAACATATGATTAGTATTCCTAAATTAATAATAATAACTAAAAGCTGAGTTTGTCTTCTCAGAGAATAAAAAGGTGCATGCAAGTGATGGATATTTACTATGATTTGCTACTTCTCTAAAATGGGTTGTATGGTTTTTAACTTTAAATTCTACTTTTGTCATTCACTTCTGGCTTTCACCATGGTTCCTTTAACAGCAGAGTTGGATGTGGGCACTTTAGGAATGGCTCTGTATGCAGATCAATTAAGTAGTGCAACCTAAACTAGTACTGAATTTCAAACATGTCACTATGGCAGTGTTAGTGCCCTTCTCCCAGAAAAAGTAAGAAATTACACTGGTCAAACAGCAGCTTCCAAAGTGACAGCAACATGCACTGCAAACAACTGGCCAATCTGAGTTTTACTTTCAAATCAAATTAAGCTCAATTTCATGAGTTAATCTTACCAAAGCAGCAAGCATCTTACAGAAGCTGTGAAAATTATCTCAACACTTTGTAATGATCCTCTGCATACAGTAATTTTGCCATTGCCATACATGAATAAATAAAATAATGTGTGCACATTACCACATACAAAACACATGCAAGAAACCTTATCACTTATGCCATCAATACAGAATATGAAAGCACATGGTGTTATCATGGCCTGTAAATACCTCTGCTCTACAACAGACAGATATAGCACGTGGCTGTGAAAGTGTTTGGAATCAGAATCCAACTGTGTCTCACTATACTACAACTTCCAGTCGCAGTTTACCTGTGTCAAATAAATATCGAAGCTCTGGGCAAACGGCCTCATAGAGGCCAAGTAGCGAACAATCAAACATGCATCTTCATAGTCCACAGTATCAGAATTCATCCTGAAATAAATTCCATATGTTAATCAGGACACGTTCCCAAAAAATTATTTAAAACATCAAATGCATGGCTAATAAAGAAGTAAGTGGTACTGAAACATACTTTAATATACTGAACTGAGATGGAGCAGTTTTAATGATGCTGCGAAGAAACTTTTTGCGACTTTCTGCTCTATGCATGATTTGTCCTGTGGTCTCAACATCTTTTGCATGATGAGTTCCTTCAGATGAATCCTCATCCTTCTGAGATTTAATTGCTTTTTCTGTCTCCATAGTTGTATCACGGAACCACTGAGCCACATAAAACTTCCGAGAAAACTGGAGAAATAGAGCAGGATGCACAGAAAATAAAATCAACAGACATAGAAAAGAAAACATATTTATAATGAGATTTAGGGAACCTAATGCATCAACATTACTTTAGAAAACACATTCAACAGTATATGTTAGGCTGACAATTTAACTGAAGCACTAATATATATAAACAAAAATAATTTTCTTCANCAGACTAAGTTACTTGGTTCGTTTTCATTCTATGATCTTGCATGAGGACCCTCTGTCACACAAAAATAAAAAAGGGTGAAACCCAGAAACCACTCTTATTTCCTCAGTATTATACTGAAACACCCAGATCCTTGCAGTTGCTGATGTTACAGCAGAAAAAGGTATTATTCTTTTACCCCAAAATGAACGAGTTCAAGAGTTCAAAGCATGCTTACAAGACATACCACACTTATTTATTTAACACTGATGTATGTGCAAATTGTGAGTAGAAATTCTGGCCTTTGACAAATTTGAAATTCTGTAGATAAGTGGCTTAATATAAGGGGTGCTTAACTCCTAACAACTTTCAAACAAATAAAAATCCCAGAGCAAACAAAGAGAACTGTGAAGCCTATAAAAAATCATATTCAATAATCAAAATGAAAGCAGAAGAATAATTTTTGGCTTTAAATTCTCCAGCCAGAAAAAAAAATTTCTTCATCAGCAGAGAAACTTCTTACTTATAACCATCTTTAATTTCATATTAATAGCATTGACTGAGAATCTTGGCACATATGCAGCATGCAAAATAGCTTTCAAACATCAGCAAGCGGGGAAAGGCACAATTAACAAGTCCAGAACATCAGTGTATCAAGAGATAAACTAATGAAAAGCATGCACAAGTGTTCAGATAAACTAGACAATCTATTTCTAAAAAAAATATGCTGCTTGAAAATGTGAAAACAAAACAGATTTTCTTCTAAAACCTATTTATCAATCATGGGTCCAAAATACAGTGCAAAGCACTATGTGCATTTATCGATCATTGACTAATATTGCGGTAATGAAATCAGAGTGCAAAAGAAAATATCCAACAAAAGTATTCAATTTAGCAGGAGAGAAAAACTGTAGAGGTGTGAGCTAATTTTTAAATAGAAATAATAATTTCAGTTTCTGATGACAACAGCTACCAATGGATCTTATTTTCTTGCCATTTGAACAGGAAAGTGAGGGTCAGCTGTACTGTACACATCGTTCTTCTCTTACAATTTATAAGTAACACAACAGTCTATCCTGACTGACTGTACTGCATAGTACACACCTTCCACAATGCATGGACGGTACTTTCTATCGTTACTGATGAAAACTGAAAAAAAAAAGTTTTAGCATTCAACTGCCCACAGCAATTTTATTTTCTGCAGATGCCAATGCCTAGCAGCTACCTGATCCAGTAAAAACCCGAAACCAAACAGAAAAATTCAGGTCACCACTCAGTAATATTTTTCAATACTATTACAACTTCTGAGGATAAGGAAAGAGAAAAGGATTCTTCTGAAATGAAATACTTCCTCACTAAGTATAATGTAAAATTGTCAGAATCACTGTCAACAGTGGAGAATTATAATCCCTTATCATACAGAAGTATAAATTACTTTATGGCATGGACATAAAAATTTGACACTGTATGTTGTAGAATAGTCTAATCAAAAGAAATTATGAGAAGAACCAGCCTAATAAAGGATTAGATGATTTTTACTCTAATTGAATGCCTGAAAAGTATAGAAGTTTTTCCTTCAATATAAATCAAATGGTCATAATAAAGTATGTGCAATAGATCTGTAGTGTTTTCAGGGAAGTGGAAAGGAACAGTTAGTTCAGAAAGACATGTACAGTGTCCATAAGAAAAATGCAAGACGCATTTGTAAAAGGACACACGGGACATGAGATATTCTCATATTATGCACTGTATAGAGCCCAAATGTATACCCCACTTTAGCATATGTTGCCTGCCACTCCTGCAGATCTTGAGCAGCATTAGCAGAAATCCAAATATAGACTCTATTGAAAGACTTTGCATGGCCTGGTTTTGGTAGTGGAGGAGCTACAGGGTGGCTTCTGTGAGAAGCTGCCAGAAGCTTCTTCCATGTCCAGCAGAGCCAGTCCCTGGCTCCAAAGATGTAGGTGCTGCTGGCCAAGGCTGGCCTAATTGGAGATGGTGGTAATGTCTCTGTGACAACATATTTTAGAATAATAAAAAAATTATTTTTCAGATGTAATTGTGACCAGAGCAGAGCGGGGTGAGATCATGTGAGCAGAACAGCTCTGCAGACACAAGGTCAGTGAAGGAGGTGCAGGAGGTGCTTCAGGTGCCAGAGCTGAGATTCCCCTGCAGTCCCTGGTGCAGCCCATGGTGAGGCACCTGTGCCCCTGCAGCACAGGTATGTCCACAGGGATGCAAAAGGTCCACCTGGATGAGCCCCCCACCAGAGCAGACAGGTGCCTGAGAGGAACCTGTGAGCCTGTGGGACACCTGTGGGAAGAGGGNGTTTTTAAGGGTTTATTTGATTTCTCATTATCCTGCTCTGATTTTGTTCATAAAAATTCACTTCATATCTCTAAGCTGATCCTGTTTTGCCTCTGATGGTATTTGATGAGTGATGTCTCCTGGTCCTTATCTCTCAATCCATGGACCCTTCCTTACATTTTCTCTCATCTGTGCAGCTGCAGAGGGGAGTCAGAGCAGCTTGGGTGAAGGTCTGGCATCTGAACAACATCAACCCACTACAGACACCTATGCAAGTTCAATAAAGAACACCAAAACTCCCCCAAAACCTCAAATTACACCAACATAAAAACTAACCCTACAAGACTAATAGATTAACTCTCTAAAGCATGTATTTGAGTGCCAGAAGCTCAGGTTCCACTGGAATAGCAAATGCAGGTTTGTATGTATTTTTAAGACCTCTTAAGATAGAATCCAACCGTTGCTCCATTATTTCCTCAGTATTGTCACAAGAAAACTAACCACTGTAATTAAATAATTTTTAAGATTACTACAGAAATGGTGCAAGAAGACATGAGTTAACAAATGTGATACTTATAAATTGTGAATATTTGATTCAGAAACCTAAACAGTGAATTAAGACTGATTCCTATAATGTCAATTTTTCAATATATTTAAAAATGTCAAGCATTTGAATGGACAGATCTCCATCCAGTTGCCGTGGATGTCTCAACATACCTGTTTGAGGATTCTGGCCAAAGATCCTTGATCCATTTTGCTAGTGACTGCATCTTTCCTCAGTCTTGCTGCTACAGTCCCAAGATAGTCAAGTGATGCAACTCTTAATGCCATTTCTGTAGATTTGTTACTGAACTGGTGAACCTAAGAAAAGCAGAATAGACATTTAAAAATAAAGACTTATTTATGCTACAGAGATTCTTCTTGAAAAAAATTGCTTTACCTTATTAAAATGTCCACATAACTTCCATTTTTTATTGCATAATTTTATTGCATAAAATTATGTAATTTACTATTATATCACACATTCATTAGATACTTTATATTAATGTTTATTTTTACTTGGTCTCTCTCATTCTACAAATACGCCTCTCAGAGATTTTTTAAAATATATATTTTCATTAAACAGACTGGACAACTAGCACAGTAGATCTCCAACAGCAGAGACTTTAAGCACCATAATGCTACTCCTCATTATTCATACAAATATAAAGCTACATTTTACCAAGAACAGGAGCATGCAATATTTTTTTAAGAAGCAGCTCTAATTACTGTGTTAATTACATTATAATCCTGAAGAGCAACACTCAAAAAACACACTAACAAAAACATTCTGTAAAATGTCATAAGCATTTGCTGTAGTTGTAAAAAACCAAACCACTAAGTTGTTTCCTGGTTCTGTGCCAAAGGAATAGTCCAGATAAGATACTCAATATAATTACAGCTACTAGGTTGACTTTACCCCAAATAGATACATGCACTTATTAGATATTATGAAATTATACTTTTTAATGTTGAAAATGTAATCAAATAGTGGAACTGAACTTCCATGAGAAATTATACATACAATTTTTAACAAGTTCCATATGAATGATCCTCTAACCAAAATTTTATTATTTATGTATCACATAGCAGTGATACATGCAAGGAAATCCTTATATGCTGCATGTGTGTCAACAATCAAAAAGCATTCCTACAGTAGTTTCAGCAGAAATAAACAAGTCTTCATTGTAATAAGAAATTAATTCATACAGTTAAAACCAAAAATCCCTTACCAATAGCCTTCCTAGTAGGCTAAGTAGCAACTCTGCAGCTGGCCATTCTGGTTTATTGACTGTGGAAAGAAGATCTTGAATAAAGTTCTCAAACAGTGGCCTGTAATCTTCTTCCCCTTGTTTACTGCCACACCTGTTAAAAAGAAAATGCTTTTTGTAAGCAAATTTAACAGCCATGTAATGTTTTCTTCTCATCTAAACAGAATTAATCCTGTGTTTAATCAGAAAAAGTAGTTTTATGCAGTTCCAAGAAAACAAATCTGAAATAATAACAGAAAATTTGTTTTGCTCATTTGCAGAGAAATACCTTAAACTGTTAGCATTCCAAGTTGCACTGGAAATAAAGCAGCTAATCCACGACAGCAGAATTTTGTTGCTCAGATTTTTATTTTTAGCTTTGCATTAAAGTCTGTATTAACTTGGCTAGACAAAGTAGGTAGAATTATAAAAATGAAGGTAGAGTAGGATATTTAAGAGTTGATATGCTTACATTCTTTAAGCTTGGTTTCATTTATCTGATAACACATCTCAGCATTATGCTTCACAAAGGTTACAATTAGAATGCCAAAAAAACCAACCAACCAACCAACACCACAAAAAAACCACCAAAAGTTAACATACCTGATACTTTTTGACTTCTATATATCATCCCTAAGTTTAACATCAGAAGCATGCAATTGCTAGATAGCTTATTAAATAAGATTTTCAGCTTTAAGTGTAGAAATTAATACAATAAAAACCTAAAGAATTGTTCTTTGAAATCCTATGGTTAATTCAGGCACATTTTTTATTCCTTTTTGAGCTACTAGATGTAAAACTCACAACTTTAGCTCAGTAAAAGTAATTTTCAGGTTTTTTATATCTGATGAATGAATCAGCATGGTTTCACCACTTAAATATTTGCTCAGCCTTCTCTTTCAGGCTTCAGGTAAGTAAGAGACCCACAATAAAGAAATCTTACATGAACTGTGAGACTAAATGTATAAAGAACACTCTGTAGAATTTCTCTTCTATAAACATTTTTAGGCAAGAAACTCTCTTAGGCATCTATAAACTATATTATTATAAATAACTTTATGACTAGGTATTTATCACTATTCAGTGATTAGGTACTAAAGTATTTATTTGGAGTTGGGTTTATTAATGCACCAAAGAATGCAACAGTACTTACTTCTTAAGAAAAATAGAAAGGAAGTTCTGTGCTGTTCTCATGGCTGTTTCATATGAGTTAGTAATAAGCACATCTTGATCCACCTAAAAATAACAAGATACATTTGTCTATTATTTTAGCATGGGTCTATGATTTCCAAATCAGTTTCTCATGCATCAAAAAATTACAGCAGACATAAAATTACAGTGCTTGATTACTAGAACACTGTAATAACGTATTATACCTATGAACACATATAAGTAATTTCTGCACACACATATTAAAAAGCCTTTTAAAAATATCTTACTTTCTTGTTTGATTCCTCCTCTGAATTAGAATCCTTTTCTGCTGATGGTAAGTGCACCACACACTGAATAAGTTGCAGAACTAGTGCTGTTACCATCTGAATGTACATAGGCTCTCCATCAGTGTCACTGCTGTTTAATCTGTTAACAAGAGAAGACAGTATTAACACTCTAAGTAAACAAAAAGGACAAACACAAAATATCTTTGCTCATAAGTAGTATCAAAATTTACTTTCAAAGTGTAATTTCAAAAATTATTACCACAGCTAGAAATCCACAATCTAGACCTTTTTTCTATTAATTTGGTTCTTTTTATGCAGTGTAACATTTGACCTAACAAAACCAGTAAGCATTGTTCTTGCACAGAAGAGTAGTGTACTGAAATAGCACACAGTTCATTGGCTGAAACAGCTACAGGAACATTTAATAAAATAAATACCTATCTCCTAAAATACTTAATAATAAGCTTATTATGTATAATACCATGTTCTCTCCAACACAACACACACACCAAACTGTTGCTGCAATAATTCTTCTGTAGAATTTAATGTATGCGAAATAATGTGGGACTTTTAAAAAACAGAAAATAATGACCATGACCTAGACTGACTTTTACAAGAGCTACACCTACAATAATCTGCAGCAGCATAGATGACTAAAAACTTCAGCAGGCAACTGTCTTAAGTTGGTAAGACTATGTTTCTCCCTGACGTAACCTCAGAAATAGGATGAGTTTACTGCCCATACACACACCAATACCACCTTATTGCTACACTTGACATCAAAAGGTTGTAAACCCTGACATATGAGATGATATGGATATGAAACTGATTCCCTTCCTGAAAAGAGTACTCTGAGTGTATCCTCAAAGAAACTCAGCCAGAATTTTTCTACAAAGATTTAACAATGAAGAAATTCTGTAACTCCATACAAACAGAATTAAAGAACTGACCAATTAAAAAAATCCTCAAGGTACACTAACACTACACACATTCACATTCTTAGTGAGAAAGATGGTAAGACGTTCCAATTATTTTTGTGAGTAGGCACTAAAGTGATAGAATAAAACCAAGCAATTACTACAGGACATTTGTCTAACAATTTGTTTTGAAATCCCAAACTGCACAAAGTGCAGCTTGCAGAGACACATTTTTAGTGTAATTATCAATGAAGCCTAAAATCCAGCATCTATAAAACTGTAAATACTATAGTCTACAACTTATTAATTTACACCAGTACTTACCTGAAGTTTCTCAAACTCCTCTTGCTAGTTGGCAGTCTTGCAAGGGAAGTGAAAATTTCTTCTAGTATTAGCTGTCGGTGTTTTTCGTAGCGGGAGAACACCTATTTATTAGATACAGGATTATTAGACAATAATTTATTGTTACATAAAATATAGCTTTTTAAATATACTGTAAATATGACAGCATACACCACTGCACATGACACTTTAATAAATTATAATTCACTTTAGTAATGCATTGCTTTCCCAATGCATGCATCTCTTTAAAAAATACATAAAACTTTTCCAAGTAGAGATTTTTTTAAAATCTTTATATAAATGTATAATAGGTCTTGAAAATATCTTCTATTTAAAATATTTTTGTCGATGGTATAATACACTATATAGGAAAGTCAAACAGTGTAATACAAAGTTTTTTGACTTAGTATCTCTTTCTCTCACCACAAAGGAAAATTGTTGTAACAATTTATGTATAGGAACACATGTAGGTTGTATAGTACATTTGAGAAAAGAGTTTTACTTCATATGCCAGGCTTTAATGTTTGCCTGACATGATATGTTCTTTCAGTTTAGAGAGTCAGAACTGTTGATTTTGCCTCCCCTTTTCTTTGGGCAGAATACTGAAGCATATAATCCTTACAAAGATTAAAATCTCCCACTTGAACAAGGACATTCGTGTTCCACACCATTTCTCCTAAAATAATATCTTACCTATCCTGTGATTTCACCTCTTTGGAGGAAAAGAATTTATTCTATTATACAGAAATATCACACTAGTTCTATGACTTATTTGCATAAGTTCAAATCTGAACAGAGGAAATAAGGAAAACCACGCAGGTAAGATTAAAGATTTTTTTTTTTTTAAATAAAAAAGGGAGAGGTAACCCTAACCCTAACCCTTCCTAAGAGGAAGGAGTTTGTGTTTACACTGGAACTGACAATCATAATTAAGCAGCTTCTTAATTGAAGTAGGCAATTTCTTTCTATAGAGTACTCTGCAAATAGGGAGCTCAGGGAGATATAACACTATTTCTATATTATGATATCAAACTGTAAAACATGCAAGAATAGCAGTAATTCTATACTCCAATTTTCTACAAGAGAGAAAATACAGCCTAGGCAAATGCCCTAAGAACTCTCAGCAGTACAAGCACAAGTACAGTAAATTAGAAAGTACTTACTGCAGTCACTAATTTGATGGCACATAACTGTAGCTCACTGACATTTTCTACAAAGAAAGGTGTTATTCCCATCGATGACACCTATCAATGGATGCAAGTTATTTTCAGTATATAGGACTAACAAACTGGTATTTATGCAGTTTCACAAGTTATTTATTCAGCAGGTAAGGCATTCAACATTCAACAATTACCTCATATTTTCTGCAAATAAAGTTATTAAATTAGGGCACAGGTCCCATGAGGAGTGGCTGAGGGGGTATGAGCCTGTTTAGCATGGAGGAAGCTCCGGGGGGGGCCTTAGAGTCCTCTACAATTTCCTGAAAGGAGTGTGCAAGCCACATGAGGTTGGGCTCTTAGCCCAGCTAACAAGTGGTAAGACAAAGGAAATGGGCCATGACTTGTACCAGGGATAGTTTAGATTGGATTTTAAGTGCCCATGGAAGCAGTTCAGCCAATATCCTGGTAGATATTTGAAAGACATGTACCTAGGATGTTTAAGGACATGGTTTAGTGGTGCACTTGGCAGTTTAGACTTGATATTCTTAAGGATCTTTTCCAGTGTAAATGATTCTACTACATTACACTTGAATACAATCAGGTTAAACTTTTCTTAAGATGAAGAAGATGCAACTTCTTAAAAAGAAACTCTTCTTAAGAAGAAAAGATGCAAATGACATACTACACAACAAACTAGTCATTCTGATGTTAAGAATTCAAAAGCTTGTACTGATTTCAAACTTTATCACTGAGACAATTATACTTCACATCTGCTCTAGGAAAAGCAAAGCTAACATTTTTGGACAGGAATTCTGAAAAAACCTACCTGAAGAATAGTTGTATCTGTGAGAAGCTGTATCTCTAGCAACTCTGACAAGCTGCTGACAATGTCACAAACTTTGTTATACAACATCACTATAACTCTTTGCTTGTGGGTGGAACACTTGGCACGCTTTGCTTTTGAACTTAGAACACCACCTACAAAATAAAGTACATATTCATTAATATTTTCAGTATTTTACGTATTAGAAAGATGATCTTCCTTAAAAAGTGCCCCCAAAATAACTGCATGACTATAGCTTTGCAAAAGCAATTTAGAAAATGTACTTGATAGTGCCAGCTGGAAAGCAGGAACTTCACATGATAATTATTTTTCATAATTACCCTAAATTCTGCATCTGAGATTTTTAGAAAATGTTCTGGGGTGCCTTTTTGATGCTTGCATCCTCAATTGTCTGTTCTGTTTATGCTGTATGTTAAGTTCTGTACTTTAAGTCTAAGTAACCTCTTATAAGTAACAGCTGTGTTAATTAACCAATACAGCCTTGCCCATGATGAGTAACAGCTATATTTAGTAAAGATGAGTGAGATAAAAGATGGGGTTAGCTGGTAGAGGGAAGATCATCAAAGAGAAGCAATCTTAAAGGGCATAAAGTAGAGACTCATGAAGCAGGATCCTGGAGAGAGAGAGAGAATCACTGCTGTGTGACTAGTTCAGAGAGTGAAGCGGTAGAAAGCAGACACGAAGAGTTTGTTTTGAAAACAGCATTCACTCCTCTGCATTCCTGCTCCTGGACTGTGCTCATCTGAGGCACGGATAAGCAGTGGCACAGAGACCTGCTTTGCTCTTAGTTAGTTTTAGCTACCTGAGGCAGAGGAGCTCTCTGGACTGATTTTTTTCTCAGGACTGTTTAAACCTGCTCCAGACTGAAAAACCCAGAGGCACACGGGGAGCTCGCGCTGGGGCCTGGACCTCTGGAGGGACTGATAAGCAACTGAGAGAGCTGAGCTACCCATAGTAAGGACTTTCTGAATTTACCACCTCACTTCAGAACAACAGAAGGTTCTATTGTTTCATATTACTCATTCTTTGTGCTTGTGGGCACTTCATTAAATAAATAGTTTTTTTCCACTTTTCTCCTAGGAAGTTCTTTTCTCAGACCAGCTGGGGGACGGGGCCATTTGGGTTTGCTTCCCAGAGGGACCCCATTCAGGGGTTCTCTCGCAAATTTGCCCTAAACCAGGACAGAAAAGTTCTTGAAATTGGAGCCATCCATCTGTGCATATGTACATGAAAACAAAAGGCTAGAACCTAAATAGTTTTCCCTGAAACAAATCATTATATACATGGAGATTATAAGTTTGAAATTACTTATTTCAACATATAAGAACTAAACATAAAAGTTGAACTTTTAACTTCCAAACACTTTAGTCTAAATACTTTGGTTACATTGATATTATTGCAGTAAACCAAGGTGCTATATGACCAAGTTCTTCAGATGACACATTTCATTGGTTTTTTACTCTGTTTCATCATCCTCAGACTAATAATGCATCAATTCAGAATACTGTATGTGATATGAAAGAACTATCAGTATAAAAGTTGCATACAAAAATCTTACTCCAGCAAGTCATTGACATCATCATACAGTAGGTAAATTTTTTATGGCTTTTAATATGGAAAGAATTCTTAGCATACTAACCACCATGAGGATCCACTCTATACACAGGATCATACTGAGGATAGAGAGTGTTCTGCAAATGAAATTTTGTGTACTGAATAACTCTTTCTATTACGTCCTCAATATATACAGCTTTAGGCATATTTGGTGATGTCATAATGTTGATAGCAGTAAGACAAGCATCAGCAGATTTTGTCACTCTTTCCATAATAAGATCTCGCCATAATCTCTCCTCATCTTCAGTGTCATTATTCTGCAATAGGCAAGAAAAACAGGAGAGTATGAACAAGAATTTTTATTTTCACCAAGTAAAAGAAAATAACTTTACATTAATACACTTACATACACTCATGTATAAAATACTGTATTTCCTTTATGACACCAAAATAATTTGTTTTAAAAATTAAGTAATATTTGTTTTACTAGCAACAAGTTTGGAAAGTCTCTCTAAGCTACTGATCTTTGAAGTCCTGTATTCTGTATTCTTGTTAGAACACGAAGGTTTATGTGTCTCATTGGGATGCACTATGAGGGAAGACTGCTGCATGCTCTATTTAAAACATTAAGCAAAATCTAATTCCTTCATCTGGTATTTTCTTCAGTGGCACTAGTTGCTGCTTTGATCCATCTAATTTCTGCCACTAGAGGGAATTCTTATACAAAAAGACTGTTGCAAGTCACATGAAATCTCTAATAACTTTTTCTGCTTAATAGACCAACTCATCTATTATCAACTTCTTATCAAATATTACCACTTAGATTACCACAGGCTACTGAGTTTCTGTATTACTGTGTTTATATGAGGTACCAAAACAAACATACATGAGGTTAAATATGGCCATCCAGCACTACTTAAATATTGCAATAACATTATTACAGCAAAGCTAGGTAGAATTTCTAATAGCTTCTCTGGCACAGACAGAGCCTCCAGAGAAAAGGGTCTTTACTACCTATATGACACCATACTTCAACACTGCTGGCTTTCTTTGTAAAGATCAGAGGTCAGTAAAACCGTAACAGCTTTTTGCCTTTGGGGTAAGAGAATTGAACCAATAGAATAGTGCATTATATATATGAGATACACAATTATAGAATCAAAAATCTGCCAATCAAGAGGTCCCTGCAAATTCTCAGATACAATGGCTTTACGAAATTTGCTACGTACACAAATAATATCTTAAGGAAAAAGGAAGTTTCCCCTAATTAATCTTGGAAATTAAATGAATATTAAAGCATCCTCTGCCTCTAAAAAATATACTGACATGGAGGTTAAGGTATCTTCACTGCATTGTAAAAGTAGCAAGCCTTAGGAGATACTTTTTTGCCACGATTTGAATAATTTTTAATAGTTTTAAGAAAATCTAAAACTTGTTTGTTTGTAAAAACTGTTTATTTTTTTTTTTAATCCAAGTTTGTCTCTGAGTTGCAAGCACTGGACAATTTCATTAACTTCTTAATAATTTTGAGTTTTACTTCAAAAAACTAAAAGAAAAGTATCACTTTAAAATCATTAACAAAAAGACTTCATCACAATGAAGTAGACTAGGTAAACCAGTATTTGCTTTTTATGCATTTTTTGTATTGCCAAAGACATTCAGAACCATACACTGAAACTTCAAAACCCCTATAAACTATATAGACGAAAGTATTTAGGTACAAATAATGTGTCTCTGGTTTTTATTTGCAGGTTCAAATGCTTCCTTTCTGATATAAACTATTACTCTCTTATTTCTACAGATGAGGAGGTTTTTCCATAAAACTCAATTCTAATCTTGCTGCAATATTGTTTTAAATAGAAACAGTATAAATAAATATGTGAGATAAGGAACATCAACCTTGTAAAACCTCAAAATCTGTGAGTAGTTTTAGGTATACCAGGAAAAAAGCACCATCCTAAAATATTAAACTTCCCGTTTAATATTGACATTGTAACTTTTTAAAAACATTTAAACCTTAAGCTTCTTCCTTAATGCTTAGGAGAAAGACAGACTTCATGAGAAAACTGCAGTATTTCTTCCTATTTTGTAAGGGATGTTTTAGGGACACATAGCAAAGAAACATCCAACAACGCAGATTACACTAGAATTATCATGAATATTTCAGGATGAAATTATAATATCAAAAATGACACAAAAGAAAGTACAGTTGCTCCCAATAAATCTGTTAGTTGTCACTGCTATAGTAAAACATGAGTAGTACTGAAAAAACGTAATTCACTGAATTTTGCTTCAAGTATTAAAATTTGGAAAAATCAATCACACACATATTACATCAAAAATACCTTTCACACACATACAGAGTATTTGAATAAGGACTCAAGTGAAGAAAACTATTCTGCACAATGGTGTGTAATTATGAAATTTCAAACTCACATGGTTAAGTAAAGTAGAAAGCTTTGATCCATCTTGAATATTCTTCTCCAAAATATTCAGGACTTTTACTGTTTTATCTGTTGAGAGCTAAAGTAAACAAAGAAACAGGTCAAACAACTGCAGGAATATAAATTCTTTCAAATTACTGAAAAGAACATCGAGGAATGAAGGACAGAGCTTGTACAATCTCAATCACTTCAACTGTAAGCAGTTTTGCATTAGGAGAATGCAGATACTATAATGAAAACAGGTAAAATATATTACGGGATTGCAATTAAAAACTGCATTTTCAACAAGCAAAATCCACAAAACAATTTTTTCAATTGCCTGTCATCAATGTTGTGTAGTTACTTGGTTCTAGAAATAGAAATTTACCAAATCCATGTATCTACTGACTTCTAAATTCTAACTGACTATATAGAGTTTTATTAGGAGAAAATTCATACTGCATGAACAAACAGAAATAAATTCCCTGATATTTGAAAGATAATAAAAGGGAAATGTATTCTTAATATTAGTGTTAACTTCCTAGAAGTAGCATGTTAAAAAAAGTAAATTGAACTCACTTACTGGTCTTCTGCAGAAGTCTGATTAAAGAATTTGTGAAATACTTTAAACTTGAGGAGAGCCAGTTTTTCTCATTTAGATACTATTCACCATTGGAAGCAGCAAAACTGATTTTATATCGACGTGTATGTATTTGTGAAAAATATGGAACAAAGGTTAAGGGTGTGTCGTGGGTTATGGAAGCAAAAACGTGTATTCTATTTTCATCTGCTGAAAGCAGTTGGGAAATGTTTTTTCTTTATCTCTTGTTACTCTGGGGGAGGGGGGCGGATGCCTTTCTGATAATCCATCTCACCATCACTGGACCCTTCTTCAATGGGATAATCTCTACTCCAACAGAGACACATCTGTTTTCTCCAGGAGGACTGCTTCCAAACACCCTGACCAACAGGGTGTCATTTGATGTCCCTGACTGTGTCAGGGTTTTCTGAGTTTTTGTTTGTTTGTTGTTTACTTGTCTTTTTGTACTATTACATTCGTATTTTCTAATATTCCTAGTAAAAGAACTGTTATTCCTATTCCCAAATCTTTGCCTGAAAGCCCTTAATTGCAAAATTATAATAATTCAGAAGGAGGGGAGTTTACATTCTCCATTCTAAGGAAACTCCAGCTTTCCGTAGCAGATTCCTGTCTTCTAAACCAAGACAGGGTAAGAACTCTAAGGAAAGAGAAATGATCATGCCACCCACAAACTACGAAGGAAGGTACGGTGATTGAATGAAAATCCAGGAGGAGTATTTAAAATTTGGATTAAAGAAGTTTGGAATAGTCCACAGTAATTATAATAGTCCGTGGTTTCACAGACACTCCACAAACCTAAGTAGTCAAGAGCAGGCAAAGAGTTTAATATAAGACTGCCCAAAGCCAAGAGCTTCAGGAAGATAAAAGGAAATTAGGAACACTGTTTCCAGAGGTGAGAGACATCAACAAGTTTGCACCAACAAAAGTTCCTCTAGCTGACAGGGGAAGAGTAGGACACAGAGAAGGATCTTTCAACAACAAGGTCTCAGATTCAGAAAGAGGAACATTTAGGATGTTGTAACTTTCTAAGCACTTCAGCTAAGTGAGCAGAGGCTCAGCCCTTCTGGTCTGTGCACCCCTGAGGAGGGCAGAATGTCATTACAGAGGAAGTAAGTTTTTGTATGCTAAACAATATTTTATGTTCCAAAAAAAGTTAGATTATGAAGAGGTACCTTGTCCATAATGCCCATTGCCTTGATTTTTGCAGATTCACTACCCAACTCACTAAGCTGATGTTTGCCCAGTAGCAATTCCTGTGGAATCTCATCATCATCACCTTAAAATAAAAAAAAGTAAAAAATTAACAATCATATTTTTAATAACTAGGAAACCAGTATTTTTTATTCCAATATGAAAAAGCTAACTGAAAAAAAGAGCTGATTGTCCAAATAACCAGCATCTAATGGTTCCAAATAATTAGCATCTAACAAAGACTGCTAATGGCACCTTTTGGTTGTGTTGAAACAATGAATACTTATTCAGTATGACAGGTTCTGAAATACCATTTAAGAGCCTAACATGAGGCATGCACTTCTGAAAGCCACGAACTGTAAATTTTTAAAATAGCAAACTCCATTTATTGCAGTACTTACACCATTATTTTCAATTCAGTAAAACAAATCTTTAACTATTATAGCCCTAAAGTTCAATCTGGGCAAGAGCAATAGATGAAAAACACATAAGAAATTAAGCACATTGAGATAATCTGAGACTTAATTGTATTTAACCTTAGACAAAAATCATGTTATCAGACACAGAAAAATCCAATGACTTCACTTTTAAGTTCAAGGTTGCATACACTATGGGTTTAAAAACTATAGAAACTTCTTTACTCTGCCCCTCCCCTTGTTTTAATCCTGCTACAAAGATGGTAGGAAAAATATGAATGAATGTTCCATCACCCATCTCAAAAGAAAGTCACCTTTGGCAATATCTTTACTACATCCTTAGACACTTAGCTAAGGAGGCTGTTTTTCCACTGAAATAGGTAACTGATTTAGTGCCTTAGCCAAAAATTAACAAGGACTTTGCTGCCTCAATTGAATAATCATATCTGCACGTAGCAGATGTGTAATTAGGTGCCTCAGACATTCCTAGCAAGAGAACCGTCTTGTTTACATGTTTGGCAGAAGGTAACACCCTGACATCCCAAAGAAGTATTCTTTCCACTCCAAGAGGACTAGTCATTATGATTTATGCCCCTTTTGGATTCTGCAGAGAGGAGGAAGAAGGACCTCCTTCAGACAGTGGCAAGCAAAATTGGAAAGGTAAAGGCCACCACCCAAGGCAGAAGTCATAAAAATCCGGTATGCCCCAGCAAGTTATCACATGAAATTAAACTACCATGAAGGAAGTTCAAAAATATCAATACAGTTTTTCCTCGGGTTTCTAACTGGGGTAAGCATTTTGAAAATTTCTGATGTATTACCAAAAGCTGTAAAATCCATGTCTTCCAGATTTTCCAAAATATTCTCTATTGAAGCAGTAAACCTTTTGAAGGTTGAAGAATCCATCATTTCTGGTGGAAAAAAAAGGAGATTCATAAACAATTATCTTAAATATAAAGCAGAAAATACAAACTGTAGAAAAAAAAAATCTTCTAAAATTACCTTCAGGTGTTAGTTTAGGTTCATAAGCTTTCCTCTTCTTTTGTTTTTCTTTCTTCTTCATTTTTCTAGCCACTAATTAAGAGAATAAACACTTTCTCAAAACTTAAAGAAAGGATTATTTACATTTTTACACCTGTACTCAATATTCCATGTAATGATGTCCATTTTAAAATGTTTAACATATGCATTAAAAAAAGCACTAATATTATGGAATAAAATTAAATCCTTATAATGGTCAGTTACCCTCACTGAGGCTAGGAGGAGAAGAATAATCATCCATATCAGAGTCATCGGGACTGCGATTACGGTAACGGCCACTACCAGAAATCCTCCTTCCTTCATGATAATGACTACTTCTCCTATGGTCACCAGAACTTCTTCTGTCATGTTCTTCATACTCCCAAGCTTCATCTCTATCCTTTTTGTGTCTCTTACGAGAAGCTAGAAATAAATGCATTTTCATTTTAAATACAAAACTTACACTTTTAATAGTTCAAAATCCAACATTTTTAAACATTTAGAAGATGTGCAGATGTAGGACTCAGGGACGTGGTCTAGTAGTTGACTTTGCATTACTTGTATGATTGGACTTGATGGTCATAAAGGTCATAAATGATTCTACAACACTCTTGTACAGCTGTTCTCTAAATCAAATGGATACTAAAGTTACCAGATACCATAACTCTGTTATGGATTATTTATTTTAATGTTTTCTTTTGAATTACAGAAAAACTGTACTTGAAACTGGCAAAGATACCAGAAAACACTTAAAAATATGAATTTACAGGGCTTTTGCCTTTTTAAAAGCAGAGTAAGCAAAGTTGAACAAATCAAAATAAGTTTCATCCTTTTATAAGAAAATATTGAGATAATACCCTCAGTTATCTAAACTGTGACAGTTACTGGGTGTACATATTCCAATTCAGTGATTGCTAACACACCAAGTTCCAGTGAGACTTGGTAATCTATTTTCTAAAAGACATTCTGTTTTGCCAAGACAACTAAAATTTTGCCTTGGTATATACCGCAGGAAATTTGTGTAAAGGAGAAGGCTGGCGTCACAATTCTACCACAGATAACTATTCCAATTCATTTTCATGCAGGACCAAAAAGCCCAGTAAAAGTGAATGCTGAAGATGTTGAAGTAAATATTGCATACAGAGATTTGGTGGAAATAAAATGGGGGAGCAGAATGATAGTTCTCTGTTACTTTGAAAGAAAGTCTTGTATGTTTTGAAGTTGGCAGAGTGCTCAGTTTTAACAGAGAAGGAAATGGATGAGGAAATAGCTTCCTCCATGAAATCAGCCAGCTTTCCATTTGTTAACATAATCAGCTAACTAAGCTCCCAAAGAGATGTCTAACAGACTGTACTGAAAAGATCAAAACACTCCCAAAACATCACATTCTAGACTGGAAGGGTTTACTGCCAGTTTGTTGCTTCTGGACCTCCATGTAACAGTCCTGATATTGTGTGTCTCTACCAAAGTCTCCTTGACATGACTGTATATAAGTCATATTCTTTCTGAGCAGAATGGCTCAAAGCATTTACACAGAACTGGAACTGAGAACTTCTTACACGACCCATTAATTAAGAAATGTAAGCAACATACCAGGTTATATTCAGTATATGGTTATAGTCAGTAGTCAGCCCAGGACCAGAACTGATAAAAATTATCCATAAAGGAACACTTCTGTTTAGCAATGAACCCTAGAGGTTTCAAATTCTGAAAATGTAATAGAGGTGGTCCAACTCTTTGGGCCATGTAATAACTCAGGCCCAAAGTTGTACTGCATCTGGGTCAGACTTCCTTCTGGAAAAGTATAGTCATGTTCAGGATGGCAGAGGTACTAGCACTGCCTAAATTGGGTGAGAGAGCCATCTGGGACCACTCAACGGGTAGGAAGTTGTCTGTGTGGTCACACCCAAAGTTTGTGACCCATCAAGTCAATGGCTTGATGGTCAAATGGAGACCAATGACAAGCGGCATCCCTCAGGGGCTGGTGTTGGGGCCAGCACTGTAACATCTTGGTAACACTGACAGTGAGATTGAGGGCACCCTCAGCAAGCTGCAGATGACACAGAGCTGTGTGGTGCACTGGATGGAATGGATGCTACCCAGAGGGGAGGGATTGTGACAGGCTCTAGGGATTAGCCTGTGTGAACTCCTTCACAAGGACATGGAGTCCTAGGACAAGGGGCAATGAGTTGAAACTGCAAGAGAGCAGTTTAGTTTTAAATCTCCTTTAGATTAGAGATCAGAAAGGAATTCTTTATGTGAGGATGGTGAGGCAGTGAGCAGGTTGCTCAGTGAAGCTATGGATGCCTGGAAACGTTCAAGGCCAGGCCAGACAGGGCCCTGAGCAACTTGGTCTAGTGGGGCTTTCCCACCCATGGCAGGGAGGTTGGGACCTGATGACCTTTCACATTGCTTCCTAACCCTAACTCAAACAATTCTATGATACCTGGAGCAAATGTACTGGAGAAGAAAGTAGAAGTTCTATGAGAAAAGGCTTTACACAACTGATTCCTTTACCCCATGAGACGGTGTTTTGTGAAGGTAGGTAGCTATTTCTCCAGTTTATAAATAATCTATAACACTAAGCTCTGTAGGATGAATTCTGAGTCCAGTTACATCTCCACAAGAAAAGTAACTTACATTATCACTTTCTGTCAGAATTTTAGATTGACCAGTTTATCAATGCTGCATGACAAAACAGAACGTGTAACAGTTCTGCTTAGCTCTATGAGACCAATAACGTGAATATTGGAGCAGAAGATTCACAATCACTTTTCTACCACATTTATTTTGAAGTCAATAAAATTGACTAAAAATTTAAGTATTAATAACATTTCAAAAGTTAGAATTGATTTAATACCTAAGTAAATACTATTTGGAATATAAACACCCAATTTCCTTCTGAATTCTGCCAAACATTTATGCAATATCACATTTATTAATTATTGTAAGAGAATGGCTTCATCAATCTTTAATTTCTCATTATTTAGTTTAATGGCATGTCCCTTCTTAATGAAATATTCAAAGAAACTTCTCTTTTTCTATACTAATCACTATTTTGTATTTTTTAAAATTCAGTTTTAGGCAAACAGAATAATTAAGAAACATGTATTTGTAATAATACAAGCCTATTTAGTGCACTTGCCACAAATATCACTTTTGATAGTTTTGTCTTGTTTTAAATTTAATTCAGTTCTATAGCATTCTTTAAGAAATACTATATTTTTAAACCAGATGTACTCACTGAGTTGATTAGAATGATGACCAGATCTCTTAAGTGGATATAATGAAACTAGAATTCCTCAAGGCATATAACTATTGTGCAGGTTTTCTTTAACTTGTTCTATTTTGTATTTAAGAATTTCAACAGCCACTGTGGCTAATATATAGATTAGGTTATTTGAAATTCTTGACAATTCTCTCCATTCCCAACCAACTCTGCTTAGTGAATTTACTTTTAAATTCACTGTTCCAAATTATTAACATCATATACAGGTGATATGATATGCTAAAATATAGAATTCCTGAATGAAGCAGATCATTAATCCTTTGCCATAATTTAGACTGATTACAATTTACCTCAAGATATCACATTCATGCACAGAGATATAATTCAGATATAATTAAAAGGAAAAACAAACAAACAAACAGAAGGACATTCTTTTCAGCATCTTTGATAAAGATTAAAGGTAACAGTATTATAATTTTCATGTGCAAAAACACAGTGTATAAGTTGGATGAATAGTTGCATACTAAGCAGAACAAACAGATCTTTCTCTTTTGGACCTTAAGAAACACTAAACCCCAAAACATTATATTTTATGAAAGTTCATTAAAATGTTTCTATAAACCAAAGTGCAAAACTTGGGAAAAAATCATTATAAACAAGATTCCTTCTCAGGCTAACAGGCTTCTCCTGTACCCCTGCATGGCTACACAGCTCAGACTGAACTGATTCACTTTGTTGTAACAGTAACTGTACAAGCATAGAAACTAACCAACCATACTTCTATCAACAAGTAGGAAACGCTTTCCTAACTTAGAGGCAAATAACAATTTGTTTTTTCCTTAGGAAGTTTGTCCAATTGCACAGCAAAATTCTAAATAGAAGCTTCTTCTCCGCCTTTGAAAACAGTAAATTCAAGAATAGTAGAAGCAGCAAATGGTATTTTGAGAATTCATCAAGAACAACTTCTGTTTTTCAAGGAATATGATGAGAAATACTGGATGAAATATTTTCTGAAACTTCTGTGCAGTAACATTCTCAAATTATTATGTCAGAAAAAATCAAGACGGGATATTGCCTTTTTCTTATCAATAAAACTAAGAATAATTCAAGAATTTATTGAATGAAATTTCTCTCTGCATACATTTGTATGGAAATTCTGTGCTTCTTCAGAGGATTTTTTCCTTAATCTGAATAGTTAGAAATGTTTTATGGTACAACTGAAAGGCAAAAAATCCCCCAAAACCTAAGGAGCAGTTTGCAGTAAGGAAATCGGGAAAATAAATTTAACAACTCATTGATTATCATCTTGAATGACAATTGCAATCGAGTAATTTTTCTTTTAAAAGAGAACTAAGGGTTCTTGGCCCCGGCAGTTGTCAGGACAGCAAATTTGGGGCTGTATGTTTTAGGGCAGCTAACTTTAAAAAAGTGTATATTTTTGTAAAAACAAAATATTATCTTTTTTTTACCTTTAGGAACAGAATTATGCACTACTTACATTCAAAAGCTTCTTCACTGTCATTATCTTCATCAGAACTGATTTCAGCATATTTTGGTTTCTCATTAACTGTGCTACGTTTGCGCTTGTTCATTTTCACACGTTCACAAAGTGGCATGGTGGATTCAATTTCTGCCAGGAGCTCAGGAGGCAACTCCTTTAACACTGACTGATCTATGCTACCTATTAGTGGAAAGTAGAAAGAGCAAATGTGAACCTGAAGACAAAAAAGAGGGCCCAATACCACAGTCCTTTCTCAGGAATCACTCACAGGAGAAACCACTAACAATCAGTTAAATCACAGTTAGATACACCTGAACGTATTTGACAGCCTTTCGTTAAAGTTCACACTACAATTAGAAATAGTAACACAGTAAATTGCATACACATTTCCTTCAAAAAAATATTTTGTCAGTCATAAAAAATTAATTACCTTTGAATCACCTTTTGAATTACCTTTGTAGAATGATATCCTTGCTCTACTCCACAAAGTTCAGTCTTATTTCAGTTCATCCTCTGAATTTATCAGGTTTTCTAACAGTCATAAGTAAATTATGGATTCTTAGTGCCTTATTACCATTTCTGTTTACTATCATTCATAGTAATTAGTGTATACAAGACAGTAATATTCCCTTTTCCAGTAAGGAGAGACAACCTGTAGCAAAACTTCTGGGATTATATCCCTAAATACAGGCCAAATCATTGACAACTCAGCTTTTGCTTCAGATTTTTTCTTACCTCCCACTGGTAGTTTGATGATGCAACACAAATTGTTGCTTGATTTTTTTATGAAACAAAATTGAAACATTTTTATTTAATACAGACCAACAGCTAGCTGAACCACAAATCAGGTTTCTTTTCCATGGTGATAAATAGGTAGACAATATCACCATTCTCATCATTTTGAAACCAAGATTAAATCCATGTGTAGTCAGAATGAAGGAGATTTGCAGGCAAAATTTTTCCAACTGACACAAGAAAACCAAATTAATTCAAAAGTATTTCTTTGGGGTTTGTTTATTCAATGTCTTTTTTCTTATTTATTGAAGACCCTATGACACAGATTTGCAGGTTGTCAGACTAAATGAAACTGTTAATTGTTTTCCAGCAGTAAAAGAAACATTTTGTCGTGCCTCTCTCTCCTTCCCAGTGCACACTATATTATTTTGAGAGGAAATCACCTCTAAATTGTTATACACACATATTCCTCAAAAAACACCTATCTCCTGGATGATAATATACTTTTAAATTGCATTTACTACATCACTATGCTAACTTCCTAAAACTTATTTCCATTTTTGTGTTACTACCCTAACTTCTAATGCAAGAAAGTCTTTGGAGTTTTTCTTTCTCTCTTCAAACATCTTTAATTGCAATTAGAAGAGTCTTACTATGAGCTTCCAGCATCAAAATATATTCTGCAAGTCATCTAATTTAAGTATATTTTAAAAAACAATTTAACAAATATTGGGGTTTTTGAAGTGACAAAGTGAAACACATACAAAGTAAAGTGATTGTTAAAGTTGACCCTGCTTCCTTCACATTGTGCCCACTGTTACACATTTGTGTTAGGTTGCCATCCTTATATAATCAACATGTCCCAAAGCTACCTAAATTATCAATATTGCTTTTGGAAATCCGTAAAACATTTCATGGTGTGGTTGGCAGTGTTTCTTAGTTAGTGATTAATTTTGTGGGCTATGCACTTGACCTCAGACAAAATTAATGCTCAGACAGGCAGAAGTATGGCAGCATGGGCAGACCATTTGCTCTGTGTGTACCAACAGCTGACTGCATAACAGTCAGGTCCTGGCTGGATGCTGCAGAGCTGTGCGTCTGAGCACTGTGTCCCCATACTTTGTATGCCTATACAGTGCATGAGGAGCTCACATCCAGCCCCAGAATACAGAAAAATTTACATATACAAGTTTTAAGACCATTTCCACTGATGAGATTCATAGAGGGCTGTAAATCCAGGGTCACTAATACATATTTTCAATTTTATGCCTGTTGGTAATTTCATTAAAATCACCAGGACTACAAACATAGCATGAAGTCTACAATACATTTGGCCAAACAAAAACATGGCAAAAGACAGATACAAGTAAATGAACAAAAGTTGCATTAAATTCTCAAATAACAAACAAAACTCAGTCTATTCTATTATCTCAGGAATATCTGTTGTTGCTTTCTTTTCTCACTGACTTTTCATTTTGTACTTATTCTTTAAATACAAGTAAAAAATCACAGAATTCATTAGACACAAGTGAAAAATAATAACTACTTTAAATATTTGTAAAACTAATTTTACTTCTGTCTCAAAAGTTTCAAGTTCCTATTTTTCCAGTGTTAAATTCAACTACTGATTGATTTGCACTCTCTCCTGTTACAGATAGTTCAGATTACTATATAAGCTTACCCATTTTTCTTTTATTAGGAAATAGGCAAAGCTTACTTTATTCAAGTAGGGAACAGCAGAAGAGAGAACAAATGGAATTATTATAAAACTGTCTGTAAATTATCACTGAAGTTTTTCTTTCTGTCACAACGTTCCCTGAAGTAAGTGTGTCACATACCCAGTTTTCTTAGCTGCTGAGAATTGTAAACAACCAAATCTATAGTTTTACTTATGCGATACAAAGGAGTTAGGCATGACTGTACACATATGCACAATTCTAATATACATGGAGAAAGACTTATCATCCTTTCTGAAGAAAATCAGGGATATTCTGTACTTTTGATCAGTCAAGATCTTGTTAGTATTTATTTTACTCTATTAACTATGCTATCTTGAGTCAGGGCAGCCCAAAAGTCACTAGAAATATCTTACTAAACTCATTCTCTAATACCTCCTATTTTATAATGTAGGCACTATTTTTTTTTTAGAGTGGTAAAGAAATACTTAAAAGAATCCAGTTCACCTAAGAATCCAGTCATATGGCAATAAGAATTAGGCTATAAAGCACATGCTAATGTCTTTTCAGTTTATGGGAAACTTTTCTAAAACAATTAATAGCATATGTAGCACAAACCCCTTCAAAATCTACAAATCCATGTACAATCACTTTCAATTTTCCAAATTTTTTGCTAAGTTTGCTAAGACGTAGTACCTACTTCCACATCTTCACTTTATTCAGTTAGTAGCATGCATGGCTTTTTAAATAGTGAAGAGGAAGTACCTGTACTAAAAAGTTACTTGATAATCTAATATAGTGCCCAAATATCTTGCTGAAGAACTGTAAGCACCAATGGAAAAGCTCCATTTTCTGCAGAGTGCGTGATCAGTGATATCACTGAGATGACACTACAGGCGTGTGTATTCTTCAGATGTAATTTTCACATAATTTCAAAACTTCTGCAACTATTAAAGCAACAACTGAAAAAAAAAACCCAAAACCACAAGAAAAGTACCATCATAACAAAATCTTTTTCTTACTGCCAGGAAGAGCATTCTAACAAACTCCACACTGGTGAGAACCAAGGGAAGACACAGAAGAACAATTCATTTCAAAGAACTGTGTACATGAACAGTCACTTCTACAAGTGCTTCTTCAAACATATGCAATGCTGTCCACAACTTACATGCAAGTTATTTTCCAGAACAAATTCTTCATTTTACTTGACTGCTATCATCAAAAAGTTTCTAATGAAAGATATTGATGAGTCTTCATCTACTACTCAATGTCCACTGACCCTCAAAAGAGTGTATTTTCTCATCAAGCATTTCTTTACAAAGTATAATACAATTAAAGATCAGTGAGAGAATCTTAGTGAGAAAGTAAGTAGTCTGTAAGCCTGGTCCCTATCTTATTATAGTCTGGGAAGATTTGCAGAGGGTTTTACTGTGTATACTAGAAAAAATTCTATAAATGTCTAGAGGATATAGTATTTCCTTTCTCCACATATGGGTTGAAAAACTAATGGAAAAGAACAGATCTGATTCACAGTTCAGCTGTGTTTTGCAGCTTCAACTTTGTAGAACAGCTTTAGCTAATATTTATGCATATGTAATCTTCAGGAGGATCCAATGTCACCTTGTATTGACTTTGCAAGTCAAGTAGATCTTCCTGATCCATGCAGATCATCCTTCAAGAGAGGTTAAACATAAAAAAAGGTAGCATTCTTATGGACTTTTGCTGGGTCCATTTAATATGGACAGCGCAATTATTTTTTGACATAACAAGCTTTGTTCGTATTAGTTTCATCTGGCTTGATGTAACAACCTCAAACAAACACCTGTGGAATAGAAGGATTCTTACTGATGCTTAGGTGAGCTTTCCAGGATCAGAGAGGCTGTTCCTGTCATGAAACCAAAACCAACATGAACAAGCTCTTATTTTCTCAGTAATAACTTATCTTTGCTTTTCAAACTATGGAAAATAAATGCATGTTTTAGGTCAGATCTTGGTACAGTTTCCTGTGAACTACAAGCCACCAAAATTAAAATACAGTTAGAATCTAAACTCTGAATTGCTACTTTCATAACTCTGGGACAGTTAAAACAATGGAAACACAAATATTATCTTTTCCCCTTCTGTATGCTAGTTGTCTGCAACAAGCAAAACTGCAGTTAATGCAAATTCCTATTAGCAATCTCTCTATATATATAGATTTTAAAATGCAATTTTTTCCATCTATGAAGACATTATATGAAAGAACACACAAGGGTCTGAGAGGGGAATAATGCCACCTGCTTGGGGCAAGGATATGAATCTTCCCACTTCTCAGCATTTAGAAATTGAAGTTTGACCACTGAATTTCTGTACTAGAGAACTGTCACTCACCTTCATTTCGACATTAAAAATAAACCCCTACTGACTGCAGCTCAGTTTTGCCCTTTTCTTGTTCCTTTTTTGTCACAAAACACATTACCTGCTACTGGTCTTTTCTTATTTTGCTGATGACAAATATATCCAGTCTTGTTATTTAATTCCACAGAGACTAAGCTCACCTTCCTTGAATATCCTCTCTGATCATTTGATAAAGGATATTCCTCCCTTTTCTAATAAAAGCTTACAATCTAACATTCCTCTTATGTCAGGCATATATAGGTAGGCAGGAAAGCAGTTTCTTTCTGGATTTGCTCTACCAACCTTCAAACCTCTGCTAAATTAAATAAAATATTCTTATTCCACGAGAAGAGTGCTGCTGTCTTGTTGAACAGCCATGTCACTGTAGCCACAAAAGCAGCAACTCGAAGGTTAAATCTATAGCAAATACTCATGTAGATAAGGCTGTGCTTTAGATAAGGAACTAAAAGAAAAAAAAGGAAAGGATAGAAGTACTTCCCTATATTATAAGCTGTTTAGAAAACAAACAACCTTCTAAAATAGCTAACTATTGTTACAGCACAGCATTCAGGCACTGGAATGCCAAGGGCCACAAGAGTGCCTATAAACTGACGAAGACAGTTGCTGGCTAAAGCTGAAAAATCTTTGGTTCTTTCTCAAGTGTGCAAATTTAATGATATAATTTCTACCAGGTTCTCCCTTAAAATGCTCCAGTGTGTCCATTATGTGGTGCAGGGAGCCCTTGGTGATCAGTCTGCTGGCCACCAGTTTCACACTTGTCAAAATAATTTTGTATCCTGAACAGTTTCAGGAACAGAAGGGAAATCCCAGTATTTTTTTTAGGTGAATATAAGTTTTGACAAGGACGTAACTGCTTGTATGACGGAAGTTCCACTTTTATCTCAATATCCTATCATCAGTTGAAAAACACCTAATCAAATGAATAGTGGTGAAAACAAACTGAGTTGTACATTTACATCAACAGCTTTTCTCTTCCCCTCTCCCTTTCACAGTCATAAAGCTTATGGAAGGGAATACAGCTACATCCTATAGGATGTATCTAAAAGGATATAACCCTCTACTGAGTGCCTTATCCTCATCTTTTGACTACACATATGAAGGGATAACTCCAGAGCTCACCTCACATACACTCATGCCAGAAAAAGGGTGGGAAACTGAGATGCCCTCCACCACCCAAGGGGCTGCACGCACAGGAATTCTCTGCTACAGTAAATTCAGCAGAATGGGAAAAGGTAGTGTTAGGGTGGAGTATGTCCTACATTTCATGGAACCTGGTTTAACATATTTTTTTAAACAATTCTTCCTCATTTGCCCCAATAGTTGCATAAAGGAACAACTCCCAGCCTAAAAAAAAAAAAGTTTCAGACTCCCTGCTGTTACTTGAGTCCTTAGCTCTAGCCTTGAAAGATGTGACTCAAGACAGGCTGGTGAGAGAAGGATCTGGACATAGCAACAGAATAATTCCATGACACAACAGAAATCATTAACTACAGCTAAGAAACATAGATTCAAAAAGAATTTTACAATAGTACAAAATACTTTGAGAAGAAATAAACATTTTTAGAAGGAGGCAAGAGATTCAACAGGGAACTCTGCAATATCCAGGCAGAGAGCAGGGAATACATCCAACACACACTGTTCCAAGATGCCAAGAGAACTCACATTTACCATGGCATCAGTGATGTTCTTAAGCTATCTGATTGCTGTAGGAACTTACTGCTGGCCTTATTCCTTACTTCCTGTCTGTATAGAAATTGTTAAAGGAGGCCAGAGCAATCTAGTTTTCCAAGATGCTGTACAAAAAAATAAAGCAGCACTCAGAATAAAAAGCAGCAAGGTTGGCAATTGAAATAAATGTAAAGCTGCACAAACTCCCTTGCTTTTATGAATTAGTGTTGGGGGGTGCTTTTGGATTTTGCTGTCACTGCTTTTAAACATACGCATTGAAATTTAGGCCAACTGAATTTATTGTTTTAAGAAGTTAAGGTATTTTATAGAGCTGCAAAACCCAGCATGCAATCATCTGTTAATATTCTTCTATTAAAACTCCTTTCACTACTCCAAAGGGGCTTATAAAGAAAGAGGGAGGGTGGCTTTTTTCACTGGCACACAGTGATAGGAACAAGGGGAAACAGTTTTAAAGCAAAAGAGGAGAGATTTAGTTAAGATGTTGGAAAGAAGTTCTTTACAGAGACAGTGGTGAGGTACTGGAACAAATTGCCCATCCCTGGTACTGTTCAAGGCCATGCTTGATGGGGCTCTGAGCAACCTGACCCAGTGTAAGGTGTCCCCGTCCATAGCAGAGGGTTGGAATGAGATGATCTTTAATACAATTTCTAACCAAAACCATTAATTGGCCCTGTGATGACTAATGTTTTGGATCTGAAATTTATGACTAATGTATTTTTTCAGCCCTGGATTCTGCTTGTTTACTGAGCCTGAGACAAAAGACCTTAATTAAATAAAATCGGATTATTCCTCAGAATTTCTCTTCTCATAAAACAAGAACTTCTACACAAGCAATATAATACAAGCAAAACCCTTACAGAAATAAGCAAACAAAAGCCATTATTTTACATCTCATCTGTGACTTCTAGGCACATCAAGACGACCTGCTTATTTTTCTTATTATTGCACAGAAACATTCTCAGTCCTTATCACTGAAAATATTGCATGAAGCTACTAGTTTTGCTTATTCAAGATAACAATTACATAAGGAACAACACCAAAAGATTGTTGATGCTTTAGCTTTAAAAATAAAATAGTACAGGAAAATTGCTTGGAAGATAATTAAACAGAATGTATATCTAAGGAAAATTTATTCAATACAAACACAGTTAAGTAATTTGAAAGACAAAAACGGTTTCATACTGTCTTTTTCTGTTTGGTGGTAGTATTCCCATGGAACAAAAATAACTCCAAATTTCAAGTAAATCGTTAACATTTTTTTACATGAAAAGAGTCACCTAGAATAATTGAAAATGTTGAGTACCGGAAAAGTTAATTCTCCAGAAGCAACTATGAGGCTTTTTGGTATTTGCATTTAGTCAATTTTACCCTTTGGCTAGAAGAAAATTCAAGCCAAAAATTCAAGCATATATCCCTGCATATAAGCCGAGACGAAAATCCACCTTTAGATCCTTAGACACATGAACAAGTCTGCATTGCATACTGTAATTGACATCAGACAATTTGGTGGGTCACATTTACACATTGCAATGGATTGTTACAAAAATTATTTATGCAAAATAGCCTTAGCTATTCCCAGAAGCAAGAGGAACTCAATCAAGCATCCATGTCCATGAACCAAGAGGAGTTTCAGACAAGAAATTGTTCTGACAAATTAGGTAATAAACATGTATCACTTACATGTGCCAAAGTAATTTTTCAAAAATCAACTAATGAAACAATGCACTCCTAAATCTTCAAACAGACCAAACATCATATTTTCAGATGAAGTATAATGAAATTAGTGGGTTGAGTCATATTCATTGCTGCTGCTAAGAATTCAATGTGACACACATAAAGTTCATTCTTCCTATCCAGAAAAATACTGTAGGTGCAAGAATCAAAGTATTTACCTTAGCAGCAAAGTCTAAAATAGGAAACAAATAGCAGGAAAGCAGCCACCAGGCAAAGCTATGTGCTGAAAATGTCACCTCTATTACCAGGACAGATCAACATGAGGACTTACTCCAATGTGCAGTGGCTGATTGCTGCTGTGTACCAATACCAGTTTACCCAATATCTACTTCTGAAAAACTAGCACCAAAAATAAAGGCCCCAGAGAGTATGTACAATGCCCACACAAATGCCAGCTACTTTCTGGAATGGCACAGACACACCATACCTTAAAACTCCCCGCAAGCAGCAGCAAAACCATTCCAATGCAAAGCATGTTGGAGAAATCAGATCTTCCTAGACTTTAAAAAGTTATATATGGTTTAGACTTTTAAGTAGATAATGCTTGGAATATTTTTCAAAATGTGAACCTCTTAATCCAGGGAAAAAACCCAAATAATCAGGGCTCAAGGAACAAAGTGCATATTAAAATGACTCCTCTGCAAACTCAACATATCTTGAAATACTTCTAATGGCACAAGGGTGAGCCAGTCTGTCTTCTAGTCTAGTTAAGCTGAGAGGACATAGTCATTAATATACCAGAAAAGAGAAAAACGGGAAGACTGTGGAATTCTTATGGAAGTCAGAGCTGTTTTTCTATAACCGCAATTAAAATTTAGTTTGAAGAAGGTTTAAACATCTCAGCTGAGAAGAATCATTATAAATTTTCTTCTGTAAATGCTGAAATACAGTATTTTTTTCCTCTGTAATGTGGCATAATTTTCTACAGATTCACCTGGTGCTGCATGCACATGCAAGATGGTCAGCAGGTCATTACTCTGGCCTTGACACATGCAAACATGGTTGCTACCAGGAACTTCAAGACAGTGATTTCAAATTCAAGACACCTGGAACTGATGATTTTCACAATGCCAACCTTTACAAAAGCACAATTTATGGGAAGCAAGCTGAGTTTTAAACTTTCCCAGGGTCGTATGCTTTTACTCCAGTTATTTCCTTGTGGCCCATCTGATTTCTGGGTATCTGTTTCAGTATTAAGAAATTGCTATTTTGGAAACAAATTAGTGTGAACCCTAAATTGATGTGCTAATATCCATAACCCAATTTTGTCATTATAGAATTCCTGTAAATGTAGATTTAAACAAGGTTTAGAATTGGTACGTTCTCTCTGCTCACAGTTTTCATCTGTAACATAAAGCACCTTTAAGTAGTTTGGCTGTGCTAACTAGAAATCAGCGAGAGGACTCAAAAGTTCACTCAACTGAGCCCACACAATCTGGATACAGCTTTTCATCCTGAAATACTCCCTTTCTTGTCACTACTAGAAGACAATTGATTGCTGTTTCCCAAGTGTAGCTATTTCAAACAGTGCTAGAACCCAAAGACAGACTGTCATGTTACAGAAACGCCAAATCAGAGTTACTACAGGCTCTGAAAAAGTCACCTGGAATTAAAAACAAACAAACCAAAACCCCCAAACAAACCATATAAGCACAGAACACAGAAGAATCCAGAAGTGTTGTTTTAATGACATGAAGGTGATTAAGCAGTAAGATTTGTAGCTGATCCTGTAAAGAGTATATATGAAGAGCATCTTCAAAGAAATGTCTAGTCTTTACTCAAATTTCAGATCAGAGCAACAGGGAACACAGGAGGACTTGTAGTGAGCAACAAAACCTTATGTCTTTAGTTCTGTATTGTAAAGATAATGAAATCCCATAACAATCTACACAATGGAGGAAGAACAGCATTCAGATCTGAATTTCTTTTTTTTTTTCCCCCTTAAAACAACAAACACCTTTTAGGTGATATAGGAAGATCCAAAAGATGCTTATTTTGCAAAGACAATCCTTCATATTTATTATAAACCTACTCATACATCTTACACAGACAGTTACAGTTTCTCTCATTACTTATAGTTAACAAAGGAAATTTGTCTTGTTCAGAATGCAGTAACTGTGAAGCTGCTAACAGCTTCCATCTCAACACAGCTGATCAGCATAACTCTAAAAAGCAGCAGAGAAGGTACTCACTGAAGCTCTGAAAAGAAAGGACAGCAAACGTGACCTCCTCATTGCAAGCACAAGCTTAAAGGGAAAAGTTTCATGGATCCCACAACAACATACATTTGCATTAAAACCAAGATAAAGGACATTCACAGATGTTAAAATCAGACAAAGAAAATGCCACAGTTCATTCTGACCTGGACAAAATTGGCCACAAGACTTCACCACAAGACCCTGTAACAAAAATACTATGAAAACAACATCCATGACTTTCCTTTGGGATACACTGAATCTTTCAGAAAAATGCTCAAAGATCAGGGGGGAGATAGAAGGAGAGAAAAGTTCCTTCTTCCTTGTAAGTGCCGTAAGGGGCTATTGGATTGATTCAATATTAACGTTCACATACTGTGGCTACTCCTCCCATTCATAACTTGATAAAATTTTAAATGTGTCTATGAAATTTGGTGACAATGTTACCTTGTCTTTTTGAAGTCCGAAGCAAATAAAGGCATGATTTTAACATTTAAAATTTACTAAAACAATGCAAAAAGTGGTACAGGCTTTCCGTTTGCAAAGAATTAATTGTGGCTGAACGTGAGTCAATTTTATTGAGTTTTGTAATGAATGGGAATTAGCCCCTTAAGACAGAATGACTAAATGGTGTTTTGAACTAGCTGAACAACCCTACTTTAAACTGCATTTCAGATAAATTATAGCAATGATGTTGTACATGGCAAAGCCAGGAGAAGACATTTTCTTGAGGGATGGATGGATGGATGGATGGATGGATGAGAAAGCAAAAAAGAAAGGACAAGAGATACAAGGGTAATGAAACAAGAGAAAGTAAAATATACTAAGCTACATGGCATAAGAGGCATGTGAGAAGTTGAATAATGATGCTAAAAGGCAACACTAGAAAAGAATTGTTACAACCTACTAAGTAGAATAGGAAGAACTAAAAGAAGGTTTATGAAAATTGCATTTCCTAGTGTATTAAGGAGTTTATATCTAAAAATGGCACCAAGTAAAACTGTGAACACTATTTCAACTGGATTGAGGACACTGGCAGTGGCATGAATACGTTTACATCAGTTAGCTGATGACAAATAGACTTTGTCTTATAAAGAGAGATAACTTTATAAAATATGTACCTTTTCAAACACTGGAATTCACCTAGATAATTAGCATAATGTGTTCTAGGAAGCAAGTTACCAGAAAAAGAAAAATATATAACTAGGTATACAAATCAAAAATCTACAGTTCAAAGACATTTTCTCCAAAATCTGCCTGCTGAATACTCAAAACTTTATTTGTAACATAAAAATAGTTACATTATTCTTTTCATGAAACCTATTTCTAGTATCTAGTATTGTAAGAACCTTATTCTGAATACAGTTGCAAAGACTCATATTATATTATACAAACCATTTTTCTTTCCCCTGTAAAACATGTCCCAAGTTATTTCAAAGTGCAAGAAATGCAAGAAAATGATGACTTCAGAAAGAAAAAAAATGCATAAAAACATTGTAGAGGAATTATAAACCTGACTTTAAAATCAATGCATTGCTCATCTGTGACAGCTACTAGAATCACACCAAAAGTTATTAAAACCGTTACACATTACTAAAGCATTCTACATACATAACCACATATAATACAGACCACAAGAAAAAAGTAATTCAGAAACATTTTGGAAGGCACCCACGCACTACCTATTGTTCTGAAGACTTTAAAGTAACTGATTTTCTGCACATAAAAATGTGTGAATTCAAAATCTATCCTACTGAGACTAGACTGTAGTTCCATCAGAAAAAATTTAGCATTCCCTATCAAGAAAATAATCTGAATGCTTCAGATTAAACTGAGAACATATCACAATTTTATGGTTAACTCTTGATACTTATTATTAGAAATGGAAATTTTGCCTTTTTTGAACCTCAAAAAGGGGCAGGGACAATGTTCTTATTTCCAGGACAAAAGAAATCCCTAATAAGGAGTCTAGTATTTTACAAAGATGTGAAATAAATCACAAATTATTATTAAGGCTTTTTAGAGTTAATATAAACAGGTTAGTAGACAGAAAACAAGCACAGCACAAGAAATTAATCATACAGACAACACCTCTTTACAGGTGCACATAAACCAGTTATACATTGACAAAACAATTTCTACATATTTTCTTACCAGATCAGCTATGTAAGAAAATGTTTTAATTTGAATTTTATCTTGAATTATAGACCTCAAAATGAAATTATACATCATCCTGCATACAGGAGGTGTAAACCTCTCCCCTGGCTTTTGATTTGTCTACTTTAATACACAACAACTCTATAAATATGACTATATAAGAAATAAAAATTCTTTAAATGTTAAACGTTAAAAAAGGAAACCTGAGCAGTTAGTAATACTGATTTCATAATGTGAAATGACCTACTTCAGTCTGACACCAAAGAAGCCAAAATGAAAGCACCAAGAACAAAAGCGATCTCATTTTAAAAATGTTAAATCTGCAGAAGAGACAATCAGTTAAATATCAAACCCACAAGCTATTCTAAATTATTTCCTGTCCATACTACTAATTTCAAAATGCTAGCTAATTGTTCAGTTTTCTTCTTTCTGCATATAATGGACACCAGAGACAATGATATATGAATTCTCCTACAGACCAGACGTTTTCCCGTGCCTATTGTCACAAAGTCTCAAGTATGGAACCTCCTCAAATGACTTGTATTTACAGTGTTAAAGAGGTAGATGGGACTCTGCAACTATGTTATTACCACCACGTCAAAACAGGCTTTGGAAAAAAACATTTCACTTCAAATTAAATATATAAAAGTTTCTTAGGGCTTGCATACTTAGTATTTCCCATCATTCCAGTAACACTATTTACAGTAGTGGCAGTCCTTTATACAGACACACCCAAACCAGGTAAAATTATACATACAACGGTTATATTTCACTAGATAAATTACCATGTAAAACTAATGCAGCTGAAGTACATCTTAAGTCCATTTAAGTGTTGCCAGATTAAGTATTTGTAGTGAAGCAAATAAATAATTTTAGGTACATTTGCAGAAAGATTTCCCATGATGACAAGTCCTTAGACTAGTTTCACTTTATTTCTCACCATATAAGCAAGCATATAAACTATCAAATGTTTGTATTTAATTTCTAACAGCAGAAGTAGAAAAATCTACAAGAACTCGAGCCTAAAAGATACAATGCAATTAATATTAAAACAGTCTTACCTTTATTAGGTTTGGATGACTTGTTCTTGTTAGGTTTAAAACAAGAGCCCCTTGATTTATCTTCTCTGTCCTTAATAAATTTCTGCACATCATCCAAAGAAAGCTTTTGAAGGACAACTACAGGCTTAGCTCCTTTATTTTGATCTTCAACTAGCCCAATCNTTATTTAGATCTTCAACTAGCCCAATCTTCTCTACTTTGTCCTTATGTTCACCTCTAAATTCAGTTTTCCTTGACTCCTGAGTAACATTGCCATCTTTATCACGCTTGATTTTTGGAATGACAAAATGTTTCAATGCACCAGATCTTCCTCCCAGCAAATAACTGGGAAACTCTGCTTTATTGTCACCATGTGCTTTATTACTATCAACTTTACTTTTATTCCCATCTGTCCTTCTTTCATCCTTGCTGTTTGGTGACTTAAAACCAGGTTTATCAGGTCTTGATTTGCTAGCATCCCCTTTACCTTCCTGTTTAATACGAGGGCTGTCAGGTCTTGATTTCTGATCCCCAGAAGAAAACCTTGAATCACCAGACTCATGCCTATATTTCCTTTCAAATTTCTCAGGTTTTGAACCATCAGATTTAATACTATGCTTAGAATCATGTTCATTTTTGTTTGAGGATCTCAAATATTCAGGCCTTCTAATCTTGGATGGATCTCCTCTGTATCTCTCTGACTCCCCCCTGTCCTCAGATCTTTGTTTAAGGCTATCATGGTCACGCCTTGGTGTATCAGAAACTGAGCGCCCATCAGGCCTTGGTTTTGTTGGATCAGGTCGACTTTCAGATTTCATCCTTGAAGGATCGGATTTCACATCTAGTTTGTGCCTAGATATTTCAATTTTCTTGTCTGGCAAAGGTTTACTGGAGTCCCTCCTATTATCATGTTTGTGTTTTGGTGTTTCAGGCCTCCCTTCACTCTTCTGTTTTGGTGTTTCAGGTCTGCCTTCACTCTTCTGTTTTGGCGTTTCTGGCCTCTGCCGTATTTCCTGTTTGCCATTATTTTGTTTTCCCTCATTTTGTTTCATCTCCATTTGCCTGCTCTGGTTTTGTTTTGATTCTGTTTGTCTGTTCTCATTTTGTTTCACTTCCATTTGTCTGCTTTCATGCTTCACTTCTAACTGCTTGCTCTCATTGTATTTACTTTCCAACCGTCTGCTCTCATTTTGCTGGAATTCCATTTGTCTGTTTTCATTTTGCTGGATATCTGTCTTTTGACTTTCAAAGTCTGACTTTTTTCTAAAAAATTCTGGATGGTTTTCAGGTTTAAATTTGAGAACTCCAACAGTGTCTTCTTGGGGAACACACACAAACACGTCATTATACTGCTTAATATCTTCAGGTTTTTTGATGATGTCCAAATCCTGAGTTACTGTTGCCTGAGAGTCTGCTCTTCCTGCTTGCTGCAGATCAATACTAACCATCAGCGCTGGCCTTGCCCCATTTCCTGCAGAACCTGTCTCCTGAGAAGCTGCCCTATTTCCTCCAGTAGCACCTCCAGCCTCTGGTGGCTTGTTTTCTTGTTTTCGTTTCTTCAGAGGCTTATCTGCAAGTTAAAAGAGAAAAAAAATCACGAATTATATATAAAAGCTGATAAATGTCCAAGGAAGAATGTCCATTCCCTTCCACTCCCACAATTAATCCTCCTCAGCACGGATGTGCACACACAACAAAATCCACTGAATTTAAAAGCAAGAATAGGACTTCCCTAACTAATACTTTCTCATGTATTCAGACTATCATTCATTGTCAGTCTCCCACAAATGTCAGTTTATCATTAAAAAACCCTCCCTCAAAACATATGAAATCAAAGGTCCTGTGTAATTCCCAGGAGAACCACCTAATAATAAAGTAGCTGCAATACATAAAGACCAAAAAAACCCACCCCATTTAAAAAAACCCAACCTACTCAATTACACTTGAAGCAGAAGTCTGAAAAGTCAAAGTTAAGGTGCAGCTCCACAACTAGTTCTTGAGGAATACTACTGTAAAAGGTATCTTCTGCAGATTCAACCTGCTTTATCACACAGGTACTAAGCAAGGTTCTGCAATGATTATGACAGAGATCTTCCCTACTTGGTTCAGTGAATCCGCTGGACTTCACACATATTTTAGTCAGGGAACACACAAACAATAAACAAAACTGATAAAAGTACCTATTCCACCACTCCATGGTTCTCTTTGAAGCAAAGCAGTACACCAAGGGTTGCAGTCCCTATCTTAATACACGCATATTAGGTGGGGGGCACTACACACTTAAAAACTTGAGTCATTTTCCCTTTGCAATCATCATGATGAAACAAAAAGTATAGTGATAATTTTCTGTCAAGAACCTGATTCTGCAATAAGCCTTTCAGTTTACACTAAAAAATCATTAGGAACTGAATACAGAAAAATTGAGTCAACCACACACCCTGTAATTTGGTAGAATTCACAGAAATGAGAAGCACGTGGAAGTATCCAAAAGAGTATATTCTACCCATATAAAACTGCGATCCATTATATTACCAACACAGAACTCTAAACTAAAAATAATTTCTGCCAGGAAAATTAGATGCCCTACCTGCACTAAGGCTTCTATTCTCATTTCTCAACTATCACTGTGTAATTTGTCCACAAAAATTACTTTCTCTGTAATCAGGGAATATGATTGTAAGTCTAAGGAATTACTAGACATAGATCTATTGTCAAAATGCCTAGACCACAAATGCAAAGTAAGAGAAGTTCCATACTTTGTGCCTAGGTTTGTGGTGCCTTATGACCAGATGCAATGAACCAGCTCTCTTACTCAGAGCAGGTAAGGAGGATGCCCATGAATGAACATAAGGAGGATGTAATCAAGAAATAGGGAAATAAATGTCAATGAAAAAACCCACACAGTCCTCTGGAATTGTAAACCAGAATTACAACATATGCATTCTAATTGCTTGTAAAATTTTGAAGGATCACCTCCAAAATTAAAATTAGGCCGCAATAACAAGCAGTAACAATTCCAGTGATGTGAACAGGCTTCTTTCCCCATCATTTTCATCCTCAAATCTATTTGGATATCTCTAGCTTTCTAAAGCTCAAATTTTTGTACAAGATTTAATGGCTGGAAGACAGTAAAGACAGATACAATAAACTCCATGCAGAAACTGATCAACTGCAAATAAAGAACTTGGCAAAGCTCAATAAAAGCCTGTAGGAAAAAATGCCAACTTTATGATAGACATGTGAGGCAAAAGAAATTTTCCAAATCAAAGATGCAGCTTTTGAGCATGGAGATTTTTGCTTTTTGTTTGCTACAGCAACTGCTGGATTCATATGAGGACTTACACAGATCAATTTTTCTTCACTATGGATTAGAAGAAATATGCATACATCCACACACATCATTACCTTACTTTTCAATTAAACTCTTTAAATTTTGAAATCTAAGTTCAGAAACTTGCATTCTTACGAGAAAGTTGGTCAGCCTTGTTATTTTAGTCCAGAAATGCCAGGCACACTGAAAAAGTCCCATAAAGTTCTGATGGTGGATCTAACAGTAGTCTTTAAGACATTACTGTTATTATCTGCCCCATCTCTTTAACTGAAGTTTTCATCTGTAGCAGAAATGAACATGCATTCATATTTCCACAACTACATTTCACTGTCTAATGCATCACCATAAGGCACTAGGTGAAGGTAGTTGCATTAACCTACCAAACTGAATGATTCAGTTTTAAGCAAGAAAATGCTCTCATGCCTATTATAGGAGCAGATGGCCACGAGCTGTGATGCCTTAAACAGCTGTAGCTGGATCAATCAAAACTCACCTTTCAGAGCCCTCATGCTGAAGGCACCAAGAACAAACAACCAAAACAATTCAAGTAGGGCCAATTCTCTTGCTTGGTCTTCTGTAAGTGACCAGGCTCAACATGCTGCTTTTCTTCATCATCCAAAATGTCAAATTTTAAGTTGAGAACACATAAGTAGGTGACCACATCTCAACTTGGCACACATATTCCCTCTAAATACATAGCTCTTCTGATGCACAGTCTTCATTTCTCTTGACATTAAAATATTGATGTTTTAGCAACTTGACATCTTGCCTGAGAAGAAAGGGACACCTTCATAGTTTTATTTTCTTAGATGGCAAGATGACGGCAGATAGAGGTACAGATCACTCACAGGTTTCTTCTTATCTCCAGTGCATCTTGAAAGTGAGCCTCAAAACTAGACTCACTCGTTACTGCTTTGCCTCTATTAGAATTCTGGATCTAGGACAAAAAAAGCTGTCCCGAGTATAAGAAAATAGCCAGTTGAGCTAGGGCAAAAAACGTAGGATGAATACATAATACCACTGCCTTCATAAAGCATAATGAAAAAACTCCATTGAATAAGTACAAAAACTTTTTAATTTGACGTAATAGCGGCAAAAATTTGAAAGCTGAAACATACCACTGTTTTGAGGGCTTTATAAAATCTTGAACTCTCTTCCGGCTATATGAGAATTAGAATCAGCGAGGTGAGAAGAGAGCAGTGAACCTCTGAAAACAGATGTCTTCAGATCTTCTCTTTTACAGTCATATATATGCAAGTTTGCATACAGCTGTTTCATTAAGTCATGAGTCCCAAAATGAACAGACGAGCTTTTACAATATCCATTGAAATAGACGTCATATCCTTCAAGGCATCAGTATTCGAGCTTCATTCACTTCATTCCATAGACAGTAGTATTTTTTTTTAATATGGGGATCTAAGACTTCACCAAAATATCGGAGTAATGTCTTTCTTTGAAATCTTACAGACCTAGGTCTAAAGCTTGTTGCAGTTCCAAATATGCTGGCTCACAATCTCTTTAGTCCAATAAAGTGTGATCAGGATATTTTTGCTTCCGTCTTTGTAACAGTTTTCATAGTAAATGGAATACGCATTAAGTTACAGAAGAGGTTTCTGTCTATATTAATGATTGAGTATACAAGTTAGTTGTTTTTCAGATTCTTTTCAAAACCATTATGCATTCTTCCATTTTTCTTTGAGGCTGTAGATATATTCAAAATATACCTACATTTTGTC
Source organism: Hylia prasina (assembly GCA_013397195.1). Lineage (NCBI taxonomy): Eukaryota > Metazoa > Chordata > Aves > Passeriformes > Sylviidae > Hylia > Hylia prasina. The sequence continues at coordinate 29,414 of VYXD01011149.1, read as the reverse complement.
CAATTCCTTTAACAAATTTATGATAGTTCAGAGAACAGTTACTCTATGTATGAATCCTTTTGACTTGGCAAATTCGTAAGAATGTTCTCTTTACCTTGAAATATGCTTACTAAAAGGCAGTACCTTGAAACTCAAAGCAAGATGATAAACTACATTATACTAAAAAATAGCAGAGCTGCACTATCAAATGAAATGATTCACTGTGGCACAAGAAACAAAATATTACTGGAACCACATGCTTGACATGGGAAAAAAATCAGCTGGATTTCCAAGGGGTTATCTCCCACCAATCCTCTTATGAACAGTGTTCCTGGAGACACCTTTGGAAATACCTGTGTATCAAAGTTATGAGTACTTTAAGATTTAGAAATTAATTAATTAATTACTGTGGAACTTTTGTGCAAAAAACCACATTACACTGGAAAAAACCAGAGACATCTTGAGATACATTTCTGCTGAAACTACAAGGCAATTATGATTTGAAGAACATTCATTCTGAAAACAGATATGCTTAGAAGCTGAAGAAGTGTTAGAAGCAGCAGGTGGATGAGGAAAGCTGTATTATAAATGTATCTCTGTTCTTTTACTCACCCTGGAATCTTTCCAAAGCAACAGTCAAGATACTATTAGTGCTGAAACTCTCTACGTACTGCTTCCTTGCAAGCCTGATGACTGCCTTAAATCCCAGAAAAATACTCTTTAAACAACTGATAATTAGATGGCACACAGTTCTAGAACTGCTTGGCCTACTACACTGAAATGGGCTTTTCAAAAGCCCATCTATGAAAAGGTAACAAGTCTAAATAATAACCATAAGCATAGTTGCTAAGCTTCCTTTTAGCAGAATGGTAACACTTCCTTCCATTAATACTGTATAAATAGACGTAACAAATAAATTCTTGATCCCCATTTACACCTTGTAAACTCAGTGGGAGACTTCATATTCAAAATTGTTAAATGTGAATGTTCTCCTCTTCAGAGACACAAAAAAGATTCATCCTCTAATATTAAATTCTAGATGGACCATTTAAATGGTAATTAGAAGTATAAATTTTCTTTTTGTAAAGGATAACCTTTAAGAGTTCTATGTCTTTAAACCTCTAACTTCTCTAATCTCTCAGAGATTACTGGCATATGCTTCCACTCGTTTGAAATAGCACTTATTTAATTACATCCCTAATTAACAAATTTAACTCGAATATACTAGATCTAAGAGGTTATTACATACCGTCAAACCTTCTATTTTTTAACAACATCAGAGACAAGTCAGAGGCCAATTATAAACTTATCTCTTTTAAGATAGCAATCAAGACAAGAAATTTTTGACAAATGCACATAGCTAGACGTCCAAATAACAAATACTTCTCTACTGTCAACTTAGTTATTTTTCACAGATCTCTTTATAGTTGTCTAAGTGCCTTATCCCTCCAAACAACAGTGCCCTGTAGACCACAAGAATCTAATCTGTAAACAAGGAATCTTCAAAATTACTTCAATGGTACCAGAGGATGACCTATCAGGGGAGTGAAAGCAAATACCAGTTCTTTTCTGCTCCTTCATGTATGCACACCATTGAGAACCCACAAGAGTTTGCTCCCATCTGACCTCTCCTCAAAGTCCTATGCCAACCAAAGAAAAGAACTGAACAGCCAAAGAAAACCCTTCCCATCAGCAGAAGAGATTTCCCCACTACTAGCTCCTCCCCTTGAAGGAGAGATTCAGCCAACACAGGGCAAAGATTTTATTCTCACTGCTTCCTCCCTTACAGAAGAAAGCAAGAAAGTACAGTCATAAACCTCATATAGGAAGCATTAGAGAATGGTACACAATTCCAAAAACCTCTAAAGAGATCAAAAGACTTTCAGCTGCTGCAGTTCAAAGAAAGAGACTTGAAAGAACAGAAATACCTGCTAATCTTTAGTGACCTGTTAAAAGACTTCATCAAACTTCTGGTCATTGTCCATAAAGGAAACCCCATCAGAAAGGATGTCTAAACCTATTCAGTTCAAAACAGAAAAAGGCTACAGCAATCCCTGACATGCCTTAAGGTGTAGTAGACTTCATCAAAATGAAGATTCTGAAGTTTTGTTTATTTTCTTAAATATAGCAATAACACAATCATCATATTGTCTTATGAATTTTTCTACTTAAGGATGTCTGGTTACTCACTGTTCTCTGTCAATTATAGTAATACAAAGAAAATACTGCACCAGGAAATAACAAAAATTGAACTGCAGAAAAGTATAATCAAATATCTACATTTGTTTAGAGATTGGAAACTGTAACTTGAGCTTCCTGAATTTAATATTGCTTTCACAAACCATATGACTTTAATTTATGAGACATATTTTTCAGCATCAACACCGGATTTTATCCATGTGATTTTGTGCAAAATTACAGTTTTGTAAACTCCAAGTATCTCAGCGAAACCTGAAGTGCACTTAGTCTGAAATACCCAGTGCAGCATCCAATTCCACAAGAAAAATGCAACACACTAACATCAGATTTAATGAAAACCACTTAAGTATCACAGTTAACACATCCAATTAGATTTTAATTCATTTGTATAGACAGAAAACTTTAGAAATAAGCAGTGACTTTCCCTTCTCCCTTCCAACTGTTGATTTTGTTCTGCCTTGCACTCAAAAATATCATCAATTAACTAGATCAGTAACATTTTTATTCCATGACAATGAAAAAAAATTTGTGTCTTCTTAGGTTGATGTCAGCATGAACTTAGTGACTGTGAACTACAGAAATGCTGGGATTAAGCTCTTAATGGGTTTATTAACTACTCATGCCATTTCTTTATCAAGATTTAAATCCATTATACAGAAATGACTCTCCCAGTATGTAAGTCATTACTCTGTTAATGGTATCATAAATCCTCTCATCCAACAATCAAGGTACAATCAAGGGTATACATTACATGCAATTTATATTGAATTTTCTAGTCTTACTTTACAGTGTAGACTGAAACAAAGAAGGCTTCTTGCTAAACTGCTACAGTTTAGTTATTTTCTACACCTTCTTACAAGAGCAGTTTTCTGCACTACCCTACATAAAGCACAACCTAGGATAAATAGAGGATTTTGATGTCATGTTACATATAAGCAACATAAAATACAAATGCTATTAAATTATATGATCCTTTTTTAAAATACATTTTTCACTTGTTAAGTATTTTAATCTTTACGAAAACTGTAAAAGGAAATAACTTTTCACAGATAGGTGTAAACACTGCAACATTTCATTGCAATTCCTCTAATAGAACAGGAATTTCTCCCCCTTACTTTTCTTAAAACATGTCTGAACACACACAAACACAAAATCTGTCTTTTATAGGACCTGGAGGCTGCAAAGCTGTTTTTTCTTGGAAGAGCTATATAAGGTTGCAGTTTCACCCATTACATCACACTACAAAATGCAGACCTAATGAAAGCTTGTATATACAAAGCACATGATACCTAAGTCTCATATTCTACTACACAGACACTCAGTTATTTATCTTTCACGTTCTACCTCTTCACCTTCTGGTATTAATGACTGTAATCTGCAAGATTACTATATACATTACTACTTGTAGCTCCATTTTTAAGGAAACAAGGCCACTACAACATATTTTTGGAAATGAATGCTAATATACTGGTTATAATTACACATTCCATCATTTCATTAACTGGCTACATAAAATTAGACATAAACAAATTATTAATTCTTAATAGTATTCTTGTAATAGTTTCCTCTTTAGGGAATTTTATGGGGTAGATGGGTAATAGGGAGAAAGGGAGAGGAGCAAGGTAAGAACTTAAAAGGTAAGAGAAAAAGTTACTTACCTATAACTGTAGTTTTGAGAGTTTTGCTCCGGCAGATTCACACTCTTGGGATGAGTGTCTCTGCTGCTAAGGGCTTGGAACGAAGCAAAAAAAGAAGGGCCCACAGCAGGCATCCAAATGCCCCCTAACTGATCCAATTATTGGGAAAAAAGTTATTACAGCTTCACTTCTTCCTAATTCAAAGAATCCACAGTAAGATTCCAAAGAAGTGGGTAAAAAGGATCCTCAGGGGTAAAATATATAGGGAAAAACACACATATACAAGTCGGTTTGTTTCATTTAAAAAAATCCTTCTAATCATTTAAGTTTAAAAAAAATTAGCCTCCCAATGAAATGGTTAATTTCATTACTCTTCTCACAAATGCCAGAAAACAGTGCCTTTTACAAGCAGAACTCCTCAATCTGTTAAGACAGCTGTATTATATACAGAGGTATCTTTGAAGAAGCTGAAAGCCTAACCACAAATTCTGTGTATGGAAGAGCTCAGATTAAAATGTAGCAAATCTGAATAAAATAAAAAAGCTAAATCAATTTGCAAAAGAGTATCTGAAAAAGATGGGTTACTTTCTGGGATTTTGTGTAATTTTCAAGGTTATTTTCCCTTTTCCTGTCACTAAAAGACTCCAGGCTCCTTTTAGCATTAATACGTTAAACATTTTTATTTCACAGGATTTGAAGGTTTTAGAAAAGCATGAAAGATCTTGATGTATAAACTTTGTATCTGAAAATTAATTCTAAAGCAGGTCTAACTCTTGAAAAAGAAGAACTTAATGTTATGTTTTAGGAAAGGTTTAGTCTAAAAGTCATGGACTAACTTTGAACTACTTAACTCCACACAAAGATAAGCCACTTGTACCTGAACAGTGGCAAAGCACAAGTTAATGCAAAGAACTGAGATTACCAAAATGAAACTTCTTCCTCAACATTCCCATCTCCCAAAAGGAAATAAAGATGCCTGAGAACAACAGAAGTTCCTGGGATAATTTCTATAACTTAATAGGACTTCCTGTAGTTTCTTGGAGAAGTCAACTTCAGAACGTGAACAACACATAACTTCAGTTAAGGAACAAAATGGGTTCAGAATATAGACCTCTACTTGTTTCAAAAGCCTTCAACAGTACCAAATAGCACAAGAAGTGTGGCAACTGGCAGTAGTTAGAAGAAAAGAAAGTGTGAATTAAGTTTCATTACCTTTCTGAAGAAAAATATATCTGAAGAAATTATATCATCAAAATATCATGATGTAACTAGAGGATGGTTTACCTGTCAATCGTTGTGGAAAATGTCAATCCACTTCTCTAATATCCCTTTTGAACTGCTTTTTTTCCCAACTCAGATAACCTGAGTCTTGATAAATAATACCTAGATCTATCTGTAGTACTACACACTCTTTCAAAAGAGAAGATATCTAGTATCGATCAACATCATGTATCTGAAGAGGGTCTATAGAGGCCATTGTGAGGGGACCAATGGGAACTGAAGGCCGAAGTTACCTCATGTTACATGGACTATTTAGCAGTACTGAAGCTATCGAACGTAAGAGATGTATTAGAATGTAACTTTAGGTGCCAAATGTCTAGATCTTCAAAATCTCCTTTCACTAACAGATACAGAAAAATTACTTGTTAAATTAATCAATAGACTTTCTTCATGGATAAAGAGGTGATGAACCCCTGCACTTCCATACAGAGGACAAGGATGAAACCAACTTGTTAAACTTCACACCTCTAATCACGATAAATGAAGAGGATGCACTCCACTTAATCCAAGAGCCAAGTAGCCTAAAAGGATGGAATTATAAAAACATAGCTGCAAAAAGCATTTGGATATGAGGAAGGAAGTCTATATTATAAAATCAGTCCTTATGCATATCTGACACACACTAGCCCAAATTTATCAGATTTCGCATTAGTGATTTTTGCACTAGAGAGTCCTTCTTCATAAAGCAAAAGCATTATGAAAATCAGATTTCAGAAAGAGAAGCTGCCTTTCAAACAAGGAGACACTTCTGCAAAACCCTATGTTAGTTCCTCTTCTGAAACACCTACTGCTTTGCTCTTCAAGAGACTTTGTTTGGTGGAAGATAAATATTTTAACAGCTTTATTAGAAACAATGATTTATTACAGAAAGTACTATATAAATTACCACAAGGTTCCAATCCCCATTTCCCACCAGTACAAAATAAAATAAAAAGACTTTAGCATTTAAAAAAACCCAGACCTTAGCATTCCCTTAGCCAAGTTGTGTAATTTTTAGCAAGAATGACCAGCCCCACCCCCCAAAATCTCTGCTTCTTCTCTGAAATAAAGTCCTCCACACTACGGGTTATTACCTCAGAAGAAACATGTCCTATCCAATCTAACCTTTACTGTTAAAAGGAAAGCATTTGAAAATCCATGGAGTACAGAACTATGGAGATTTCATGTCTAAAATAAAGGACAGAAGAGACCACTAATTTACTGTCAGCAGTAGTTTTGAGAACTTTTGAGCAGCACCACTTTACTGAAAGTAATTTATGGAAACCGGTGTGAACATCCACAGGAAACACAGCATGGCTGTGACATGCATTCCCATGCCTCTGTTACAAAAGCAGCAAAGATGCTTTCATGCAGGTTTTAGCATGTGCTAGCTTTAGTTTCTCTAAAGGGATGCTTGCTACAGTACAGCATCAGCTGGCACTATGCACTCTCACTCTAATTAGACCGAGCACTTGCTACACCCATGCTCTCTTCCTGACATAATGTGATCTGAAGTTACGGTACATACACAAAAAGTCACAAATGCCAGCCTTTTTTATAAATACACTATGCAACTTTGCATAAATGAATGACATATTTAAAAGTTTCCAACAGACATATTCCTATACGAACAATAGAGGATGCTTCCTCCTGCAGCCTCACAAAACCAAACAGCTCTAACTAGAACAATCTCAGAGTGTATCAGCTTCTAGACACAGCATAAACTTACAAGCAATGGCAAAAACATTACCAAAAAAATCAGAACTGTATTTCTCCTGAAAAGGTAAAATTTTCAGGAAATCTGTTCCAAGACTGGTAAAATCTTTCTACTATACACTAGGCAGTCATGGCTGAAACCTCAAGAGCACCAGTGAAAAGGCAAAGTGCTGCTGTCTATTATAGGGGCAACTTAGCGCAAGTGAATAAATAGTCATAATTTGTCCCAGTATAAGGCAGCAACTCTTGTACCCAACTTATAGCAATTGTAGGAACTCAGGAAGATCTGAGACCTACCAGAGGATGCAGGTAAGGAGAAACCATAAGGTCAGAATCTGTGTTTGGGAAGATGGCTATTGACCAGTGGTGAACAGAAAAGGTCACAGTCTATAAAAATCACTCCTTTCCCCAAAAGAAACAAATCAAGGCTCTGATCATGGATGTGTAACTATGACAAACAAACTTTATAACTAATCCTCAACATTTTCTGAAAGCCACAACAAAGCAAAAAGTGTGTTTTTAGTCTTGATCAAAGTGTTTGAAAGCATCTGAAACCCAAGAACTTCACACCAGCTAACAACATAAAAAGAAAGAAATCAAAATAAAATGCTGTGCATTTTTTCAGCTGTTTCTCAGGTAAAATGTGGTAGAGATTCTATTTCAAGTGTGTAGACATTTTTGAAGTATTAGCCACAAACCACAAGCTCTCCAACAATAAATTTAAAATTAATGGAAGAGATTTAAGCAAATAAACAAATTCCCCATCTTATTATTAAACGTGAAGACAGTAGAGATCAGTAGAGATCTCTTTTGCAGAGAAGAGAGCACACTTTTTCTCCTTATATTCGTAAATATTTTTTCCTAAAAAGGTTTGATTTCATTACCAGGTGAGAAACATCTTACCTGGTAACTAAAGAAGTTAAACCTTTTAGTACTGCAACCATGTGTACACAGATAGACACAAACTCTCTCCTTCCCTTACCACTCAAGCATCTCTAAAAATAGTAAAAAACCACTTTGAACAGGGAGAAAATTTGCTCCCTCTCTGCTGGTTAAAGATCCAAACTGTGTGTAAATTAATTCCATGCAAGTATGTCTACATGGACCATTTTCACCTATGAACTCCCAAAATCAGAATTTTCACCATTTTCCATTCTGAGAGACTTTTCTTGAGAGTATCCCATAAATTAGGATTATGCTAAAAAAGACTTTTTTTCTCAGGAGTTAAACACAGTGCAGAGGAAGATTCTGAAAAATAGTTATGGTAAATTATTACTATCTAATTCATAAAATGCATCTGAAGCCGAAGACCTTCAAACCAGTTAGCAACAGAAAGAGAAATAAAAATAAAAAATTTGATAGATTCAATTAAATCCATTATGACAGGAAGTGCACCTACCGATGTGAAGATAAAACATCTCAGAGACCCACCTGGCTCTGTGCTACAGACCATATGACCATACAGATATATGGTAGTTCTCTGAAGTTTCTAACGCCTACATAATAATTAATATCCAGTTGAACAAACATTAGAGAAAACATAAATGAATATATTAACCAATCATTACACTACCTTAAAAAGAACAGAACAGATGTGATTTTAGTCTACCATCTCCTTCACATTACATCCAAATGGGGATATGAATAGAAACGGGATAAAACAGTTTTCCTGCATTTTCTTAAATTAGGCGGCAAGGATTAATAATACAACTATCAAAACTTACTATAAATTTTGGTAGTGCTGGGATTTTAGAAACTATAAACAACATCAACTGTATTTCATTCAGTCTCATGGTTCAAAGTAAGAGTATTTTAAAAGGATTTTGAAACACAAGAATTTCACTTTCCATCCATTAAGACCCCAAATAACGAATATCAGATATTCAAAATATGCANCAGCGTTTATTGGGCGGTTAACATCCTGTGGAGTAACGGGTGTTTTAGAAGTCTGTCCTGGGTACTGCACATTAAAAGGAATATCACCCTCTGACACACTGCTGTTTTCCAAACCAGAAAGCATATCATCCTGCTGGTCCATATCCGAAGATCTTACACGAGACAGTCTTAATGTAAGCTTAGTGGAGTCCTTGGAAGGAGGGCTAATGATATCATACATTGCAGCTTTTTCAGTCTGGTCTTTTTCATCCTTGCCTAACTTCATTTTCTTTTGTTTCTTTTGCTTTCTTTCTGGAGAATCTAACAATATGTCTGGGGGAACATCTCTAGGTGATGAATAAGGTGGAGGCTGAGATTGTTGGATTAAAGGTTGTCTTGATCCTAGAATAATAATTCAGAAAAACTGAACAGTTATGTTGTTTCATGTTTATATAAAAACACACTAAATATAACCTGCATACTTTCAATGTGTATTTCTACATATAACTGCGTTCACAAAAGGTCTAATAAGATTGGTAGGAAGCACATCATTGCTAGATCAAGATGCAGTCTGGATAGTTGCAGTGTATTTCCTAGGAATTTTAGCGGTCCACTGCAAGTAGAGAAGGGATAATTTCAGAGAAGACGGAACAAAAAAACCCCACCACCAAAAAAGAATAAATAAAAATAGTACCTAAGGTTCAGAATATCAGCTAGTAGACAACCACCAACAAAAGCAAGTTGACGACAGAAAAAAGGAAAGATCAAAAAGATTCTTATTAAGGTCCAGTGATGAAGACTTAATGATCACTGTATGGGCACTAGCCATTTCAGCCACACATTTTTAATTAACAAAAAAAACCCAAATAAAAACAAAACATACACAATCTCCTTAATTTGGATTCTGACAGTTAATTTTAAAATCTTCTTTTCTTTTTTTTCTTTTTTTAAAATTTTATTTTAGGTAAATTTATTCCAACCTCCCCCCACTCATTACTATCTAGAAAACACTAATTATCTAAAGGCATCTTTCTACCATTCCCTGTCTTATCTCCCTTCCTTTTTTGTTTAATGTATGAATTTTTGCTTATATGTGCACTCTTCCCAGGATTTGAGGGTACCTACAGAAATTTTAAAAAGAGGACGCTTCTAATTAAATAATTTCTCCAATTAATTACATTCAAAGTTCTAATTCCTCTAACTAATCACCTTCCTGTAACTGTTAGCCTAAAAAAAAGTCAGAAAAACAGAGAAGCTTTTCAACCTGTCCCAGCTGTAATTTTGAGCTATAGTTTTGGCTTAGAAGGGAATACTGTGCAAGGTTGGAAACACACACAGTCTCCTTTTCCTAAAGCAACCATTCAGATTCCATTCATCCATTGGGGAATACTGATGTTCAGAAAGCAGTGACTGAGATTATTATTCGTCATTCTGGTCAGCACTTCTAACTACAAGCAAAAATTAACTGGAATACAAGTCCCATGTGCTTCATTCAAGGACATCACTAAACAAGAAAGAAGCTTTATTCCACAGTTTAAATTTCTACCAGATATTTTTGGAAGTGTTAAGAATCATTAAGCAATGTACAAAACTGTAGATGAAAAAACAGAATGGTTATATCTGTCAAAACTTTGATTTACAAGAAAAGTGTGCTTTTACTGATGACCTCTTCACACAGACTGCTATGCTTTTGTCTCCCTAGACCATTCTGTAAAAAGTTCCACAACTTCTGTATGTAGTAAGCAGGGTACGACATGGGTTTATTTTAATCCTTCTTGGCCCTCAGCAACCAATCCATATTCTGTCAAGTAACATGCACAAAGTTGGGAAGTCCTGTTTTGACTCATACAAATTTTCAAAACTATTCTACTATTCCACTTCCCTTCCTCAAATCAGATACTACACTCAGCAATCAGTATCAAAATTCTCACTACACCCTAAGAAGATTTCTTCCTTGCTCCCCACAACCACCATTTCTTTGGGTAATTTACAAGCACGAATACTTAGCTACTGATTTCTTTTATGGTAACGACTACCGCTCATGACATACAAACTGCAGGATATTTCTACAAATAGTAGAGGCAACTCAGAATTTTTCAAAGAGATATTCTGGGCATCTTAATCTTGAATTATCTCTTATACGAATACCTGTAAATTTGTAACAATGGAACACTTAAAATTTTTCAGAGTTACACTTCTAAATACAGGGACAGATTTGATTCTCCCTTGATTCTACCTTCTAGATAAATAAGAAAATATCTGATTTGGTATTAATTTGGCATTTTTCATGTTGAAAAGTAAGACTGAAGCAACAGATAAAGTGGTTCTTTTGAATAGACTTGAGGAGGCCAGAAGGATTTCACTGCATTCCATTGAACAGTCTTAGAATCCAGTAAATGAAGAAACAAAAGCAAAGTTTTGCCTCTCTAGGCAGCACTACGAATAAGTATTTGAAAATATCTTTCTCCTAAAGGAAATTCTTGAAACACTTTGATAGTAAGGCCTAAAAGCTGCATTTTAAAATAACATGTTCCAGCAGTAACTTCACATATTTCTGAGATGTTTATGATGATTAAGCCTCTGACAACAAGGAGGCTCAGAAGTTACAACACCTATGTATGGAGGTGAAAAGAAACTGAAAAATATGAAGTATTCTTGAACAGTTTCATCCTATCACAGACCTTAGCAGTTTTGAACACATAGCACATTCAATATTGAGACTTCAGACAAAAGCCAGCAGTGTGCCCGGGTGGCCAAGAAGGCCAAGGCACCTGTATCAGCAATAGTGCAGCCAGAAGAACTAGGCAGTGGTTGTCCCCCTGCACTGGTGCTAGTGAAGACACCTCTTGAATGCTTTGCTCAGTTCTGGACCCCTCACTACAGGAAAGACACTGAGGGGGTTGGAGCATGACTGGAGAAGGGTAACAGAGCTGCAGCACAAGTCCAGCGAGGGGTGGCTGAGGGAGCTGCAGTAGAGGAGGTTCAGGGGAGACCTTATCGCTCTCTACAGTCACCTGAAAGGAGGTTATGGCCAGGTGCAGATCAGCCAATTCTCCTAGACAACTAGAGGAAACTACCTCAAACTGCACAAAGAGGAGGTTCAGATTGGACCTCAGGAAGAATTTCTTTACTGAAAGCATCAAAATGGGCTGCCCAGGAAGGTGGTGGAGTCACCACTCCTGGAGGTGTTCAAGCAAGGACTGGACATGGCATTTGGTGCTAGGGTTTAGTTGACATGATGGTTTTTCTTTAAAGGTTGGAACAGATGACCTTGGACATCTATTCCAACTTCAATAATTCTGTGAAAACTGCACCCATTATACAGAGGGTTTTGTTGATTAATGGTGGAGTCAGTCTGGAGTATTTCCTATGGGAGAAATCTTGGGCCATTATATGTCTGAGAATAAATATCTTTACCAAGACCGGATAACAGAAAAATAAAACAAAACCCCAAAGCTTAAAGAATACATGGACAGCTGTGATGAGTTTGCTGAACCAGTTGAAATTCTAAGATTGAGAAGGTTTGTTCTGCAAAATGCTGTCCATACAATAAATAATTTACAAATCTTAAGAAAGTATCTGTAGCAATGAACTAAATGTCTTGTTTTAGAACAGAGAAATATGTAGACAACTTTTGAGTCTAAACCTAAGGCTGGGCAGTAATTCAGGAGAAAAATAAACCTGACTCTCTGTAGTTGATTTTCCAGAGATAGTATCATTAAAAGAACTTTGTGCGTGCTCTCTTTATATAGCAGGAATATGTAAAGCTTCTGAGATAAAAGGAAGTTCTCTCCTGATTCAGGAAGGTCACTGTATTGTTACTAAACAGCAAATATTAATAGTCAACCAGATAACACCAAACATAGCAAAGAAGCAGGTACCATCACAGGAAATGAAATGAGGTCTCTACAGAGAACAAACACAACCATCAACAATACCTCTCTAGTCTTTCAGCAACAGTCATTCTGATCACCCATGATAATCCCAGGGTTGGTTCCCTAAATTTCTTAGTTCTTCCATTGGTTCCTAGTGGTAGATGGCACAGAGGTTTTATCCCATGCTGCAGCAATTTGCAAACGCCTTTTTTATTGTGATTCTTGACCGGTATCTTATCAAATCCTACACAATGCAATCAGCTATAAAAAGAATTTAATTGCAGTGTCAGAGACTTAGCCTTCTTTAAAATGCAAAATTTTGAATCCACTTCTGGTTTGTTTGCCCTGGCTCTGCTTGCTTAGTGTGTATCACTAGCTTGGATAGCAAAGAAGCTTCTATCCAGAAGACTGCACACATCACTAACGTCTCCATCTTATGATTTTGTCTGTACTTGCTGATCACACAACAATGCTCACACCTTCTTTAAGTATTCATGGTACTTCCTCTGATCATCTCTAAGCCTCTTCATGTCACTTGCCTTTCAAAGATGATGCAGCAAAGTCAAACCACTGATCACATTCTCAGTTGTGATCCACATGGTTAAAAAGCAATTACTAAGGTTATCAGAAAGTTAGCACTCACATATTTTTCAGTATTAAAAAATTATCTTTCCACTTGTACAATAACAGCTTCCAAAGGGTCACACAAAAGAGTATCCTCATATTCCTTTAATTCCCTTGCAGGCAAAGGTTCTCAGATGTTGATAAAAGCCCATCCTACCCATTTTGCCAGAAGTATCATTCCCTAAGCATGAAAGCTGGAAAAACTGTTAGTGAACAAATGAAGAATAATGTTTAATACATGGTTCATAGCACACTGGAAAGAAATTTCAAGAATGTTCAAGAGCTGCACTTTTTTAAATACATAGGAAAGTGATCTTCCACATTCCTGGAACATGATTTAAATAGGTATACACAAATTGATGTATAAACCTGGACACAACATTCCAGACATTTTACTCGAAAAGCCTTTGGAAAGAGAGGCTTTAAGAAATGTATATGTGCTACATGTGAATTATTAAGATTTCACATATGAGTAATTACACTGTAAACAAGTTCCTCAGGGCAGAAATAGGAGAAGGGAACCAGAGCATTCATACTGTATTCACAATGACATTTGTCTGTTGGAAAAGCTAGGAATTTTGGCTTGTGATTACAGAACATGAGGAACACAATATTGCCAACAGATTTTAAGAGACTGCAGTTAAAATTTGTTAATGAAGTGTGTCTTTATTTTTTTCCCTTAACATGATCTTATTTATCACCTTCACATAAAAGGAAAGTTTTCATGAAAATGGTATCAGACAAATTCACCCTGGAAGTCTTGATAAACCAGTCTCAAAATTGGTAATAATTACTTTGAGAATCTGTGCTTCCAGTAGACTCAAAAAGGGAAAAACAGCCCTTTCAAAAGCATGGTAAAGGCCTACCCAGAGTATAACACACCATCTGTATGATTTAAGTACACTACAATAATTTTTCTGTAAGAACTCAGGTAAAGAAGAAACAGTATTCCAAAAGGAATCTGTTAAGAATAAGTATCATCAAATCTTGAAAAGTGTTGAGTGCCATACCTGGACTTTATTGGAGTCTTTCTATAGAGCTTCTCATAATAATTTCAGTAACAAGCTGAAGAGTGTTAATCTACTGTAATCTAGACAAAAAATTATTGTAAACCCTACTGTGAAGCTGTGCTCACACAAATTCATTTTATCTTAATAAAAATGAAGTGATTATATGTGAAGAAGTGCAGCTTTCCAGAGCATTGTCGTAAGAATAATAGTTTAAAATATTTGTCAGTAATATCTTCTCATGTAACAGAATTACAGATTATTTTATTAATCTAAATATCATTACCGCTTTTAAGTCATTGAGAGGCCAACCCCTGCTTTTAAAAACAGAAAAGTTCTCTTGACTGATTTGAGTAACTTTCCAAAACAAAACAAATTCAGTGACAAGAAGCACGAACTTATTAATCTGTGAACTGAAAACCATAAGAGGAAGATAGAAAAGCTCTACAGAAAGGCAGTAGAATGTTTAAAACAACTTGCAATATAATCTAAGTTTTCAGCAAAGGGCACCTATACTTGCATATACAACAGTACTATCACGCAAAGTAGCCTCCAGTACTTTCCTGACTCATCCTAAATCTTCAAATAGAGATGTATCTACGTCTAGGTCAGTAGAACATCAATACATATGTAGACCAATTAGAAGTCAGGTAAAAACATCAAAGACAATTGGAAGCTCAGAAATGATGACTTATAGTAATAGAAAGGTAATAGAAACTGTGCTGTTCAGTTTGTAGATTAGATTAGAGCAGGACATGATAATGTTCTTTGATATGTAAATGTCTGATATTAAAAAAAAGGATGTGATCTGTTTTTCTTTGCCCATTGGAAAGAAGTCAAGAAGCATTGTGACTAACTGCAACAAGAGTGATTCAGGTTAAGCATTAGAAGTTTTCTAGCACTAAGAATTTGAATAACTTCTATGGCAAAGCCAAGGAAACTCTGTTACTGATATTCTAAAATATATGGAAGTTACTGAGAGGATACTGCTACAGCTCAGCCAAACTGAGTGTAAAAAGATGGCAAGCCTTCAAGTCCTTTCCTGCAGCTTTTTCTAAAATCCTGGAATCTTCCTCTGGAAAGCTTCCCAAATTTTGCATTAGATATAAAGAAAATGTTACCTATTTAGATCAGCAGACAACAATGACACTTATTTTTAAAGAGCAAAACTTAACTTAAAATTCAGACTTAAAGTGATAGCATATGCGACAGATAAAGAACATACATTTGAGAAGTTTTTAGGGATAGATTGTATTCACTTTCCATATCCTCTTCCAATAGTTTCCAGGAAAAAGTCCCGCCACTCTACCCAGAGTTTGAAATGTCTCATGAAAAACTCAGCTTTGACTCTTCTACCTGAGAATGGATGTATTCAGAGCCTCCTTGCATAAAAAAATTAAGAATTGAAGGAAGAAACAAGAATTAACATTTATTTCACTGTTATCAGAAAAAAAATCCTTGAGTAAATTTCTTCTGTCTTCCTTTTGAAGGAGAGAAGGGAAGACTGCATTTTTTCTTCACACATAGCACTGAAGAGAGAGCACTGAAGTCTACACTATTGATTTTAGAAGATTCCTAATTCTTCTTGTTAGCTAGTCTATACTCAGGTCAAGTGTAGTGCAATCTCTCTGGAGAAGTTCTGTGAAGCCCTAAGAAGATTGATGTGATCCTTCCAAATTATTCAGAAAATAATCAAATATTTGTTAACAATTTGTGGAGGAATACAACCTATTTGAGCAAAATCACATAATTTCACAAGAGTTGTTAGTCCTTACAGATGTTTTCCTAAGTATTTAGGAAACTGTATGGAAACAGGACTGTAAACGATATGAACACACCTCTTCGTAAAGCAATGGTCTAAAAACATTGTGGAAGGCTTTCCTTTATCCAGCTCTTTAGAAGTTTCCTCAAGAAAAAATTAAGAATTAAAATAAAATGTGAGGTTCCATACCAGTAGGAAAGTAGAACAAATTGATAAAATATTCTTATGAGTAATCAATCTTCAAAAATGAAGATTGATTATATTATTCTTCAATAATGGAATCCAGAGGGCATTTTATGAGGTCAACATGAGGAAAACAACTCCATGATACTCCATACTCTATTCACAGAATGAGTTGTTAGAGAGTGGATGTGGCAACAGATGACGGCATGAAAACAGAGGCATTATGATGTTTGCATAGCTAAAACCAAAAAACTTTTGGGATTAAACTTCAGCTGCTCTTGTGCCTTTAGTGAAGCAGAAGCAAAGCATAGACAGTGAAATTTTATTCCACTGATTAAGTTAATAACCACCCAAAACACAAATACAAGCCCTGCCATCCCTCAGATATTTGTCTGTGTTGCAAACAAAACATCTCCCTCATTCAGATTCTGTCAAACAGACAGCTACATTCAGTTTGAAGATAATTAAAGACAGTACAATCATGGTCTCCATTTCTCTAGAAGTCCTGCAACCTTCAGTAATGCCTCAAACTTCTATGTCATATAAGAAAGCTCAGACTTTATAACGACCTTCCTGAGATCTCTCTCTGATTATGATTACACCTTTTCCATTTTTCTTGTCCTTCCAGACAAATGGTAAGTATTTTGCTCATTTTCTTTATCAAGGTTCATGACCTGCCAATCAAACTTTCAGGGACTAATAAGAGAGCAACAAAAAGCTCAGGATAAACACTTGTATTCATCCCAACTTTCACTACAAATCATAGGCCAAAAATTCCCTGTAGGGGATCACATGTTCTTAATAACACTGAAATTATTTAACCTCTTCCATACATTTCTAAAATACTAGATGGCAGAATACTATTTCTAAAATAATAGGTGGAGCATCAAGAACTGGTTCTCTCAATCAGGGTTCATTAATGTCTTAAACAGGGCAAAATGGTAACACCACTAGCAGCAGTATTTCAGTTGTACAGCTTATCAAAGGGAAAAGTAAACAAAGATAAATAAATCAGAAAGCTCTTCTTGCACTTTAATGCTAATGCTAAAACATTACAATCTGAACTATACAATCAGTTCATTTTCAGAAATAATCTGAAAAGATATCAAATCAACCCTTCAAATCAGGGTTCTGAGACAGCCAACAAAAACAGCAGCACCTTTAACAAAACAAAAAAAAATTCAAATATTGTCTGACTGAGTGGTAATCACTTATCTGAATGGGTTAACTTAGATCCACAAACCTGTTAAACCTATAAGCTTGACAAAAAGTGGAAAAAAACCACCTTTACAAAAGCCTTATAGGAAGTCCTTTAGAAAAAGACCTCCTGAAATACTGAAGCTCCTGGCATCCTATACACATACTTCTCACCTGCCACCTGAATGCTAGGATAATTCAGTTAGGAAAGGACCTCAGGAGATGTTTAGTTCACCCTCATGCTCAAAGCAGGGTAACACAGGGACATATTATGTCAGGTTTTATCCAACCTGATTCTGAAAATCTCCTTTCTGTGAGGACAGAAAACTCACAGATTCTATGGGGATCCTTTTCCACTGCTTGACTGTCCTAATAGTGAAAAAGTTTTTCCTTAGATCTAGTTAGAACTCCCTATTAAATTTAAGCCCATTGTATTTCATCCTTCTTCCATAATGATGAAAAGACTGACTCAGATCTTCCTGATAATCTCCTCATAGGCATGGAAAGACTGTCCTGAGGCCTACCCCTGACAAACATGTCTCTTATACAGGCTGCATAATACCTTCACCTTTTCTGTAATCTCCATCATCTTCGGTTCTCTACCTAACACACCCAGTAAGACTAAGCTTTTTGTTTCAGGTCTATAGAGAAGAAAGCACTGTTTCATGTTTCAACTATTGCCCTGTAAATGTACGGTCACTGAAAAAGAAAATTAACAAGAATATGTCTCAATCCCCACCTTACCAAGTGGATTTTAGTATAAAGAATTATTTTGAGCAGATTTTTTTTCTGTTTCCTCTCAACTGACAGACAGCTCACCCTATATTTCTCCATAGCTAAGGTTTTCAGGCTTCATTTATGCTATGTGTATTGAGCTCATTTATTGTCACATTTTTAAAATTTCATGATTGTAATTAAGACAAGGGTTGCATAATAAAACACTTTTGAGCTGGTTAAGGGTTCAATACTCGTAATGCTGCCTTTAAAACTTTTTTTATGTAAAGCAACTGAATTCCTATAAATAATTTAATTCCCAAATTGGAAAGGATTTTAAATCCTTCTGTCCTCCATAAATTTGAGCTTTATTTTGAAGGATGATTTGTTAATATTCAGACCATCAGAAATTCCTTCTGGATTAGGGCTCAAAATAATTTTGTATCCAAAATATAATGACACAGTCTCTAGCACTATTTAAATACAGTAGTCAGGAGGAAAAACTAAATACCTCTTTAAATTCTCTATTCTTTAAAACTGGGGAAAATAAATTGACATATATATCAGTAGTAGACTGCTAGACTACCTTTAAGGGCTCCATCACTTCCAGCTGGAGAGCAGACTGACTGTGGTGACCTCAAGGAAAAAGACGCAGCATTCCTTATTGAAGGATCACCATCCTAAAGTAAGAATGATTAAAAAAGTTAACATATGAACATAAATATCTGTTAAAATAAAAACTGAAACTGGTACATAAATTGATTAAATAGATTGGACAAAAAACCACACAAGAAATACTAGCAAAAGAGTCACTTATATTAAAACGTTTGTAATTTAGACTGCTCTTAGAATATAATATAAGCAATGCTCCAATCACACCTAAGAAAAATCCACAACCACAACAGGCACACAAAAATAAATCTTTGTATATGTATTCTAGTTAGACAAGCACTTTTGGGTTTACACTACGATTCCATTTAGAAGTTTTTGTTGCAAGTACTCATAGTAAAGAGCTGAAGAGCAGATGCATGACCTTTATATAGCACTATTTGAAAGAAAGAGAGCATAAAATCTAGATTTTTAAAACTCAGGTGTTTTACATAATCTACCCTTAAAAGATTATCTAGAATGCCATCTTGCTCTTACAGTTCAACAAAGTAACATTTTGTATCTACATTCTCAGCATACAGAAGCCACGACTGAACAGAATCTCTAGTAGACTGATTACAGCAGCTGGGTTAGTCTCATGTAAAACACAGCTCGAGTGATTTTAGCTTGTAAGAGTTAAACAGGAAACAATGACAATATGAAGCACTTTCCCAACCTGCTCCAAAGCAATCAATAATTTCTTACAAACATTTTCATAATATATAATACTAATTGCAATGTAATTATGTCCATGCTCAATTTTTGCAATGTAAGTGTGTATTTTTTACTCCCACACTATCCTTATATAAAATATGAAATGCACTATTCCAATCTCCATTCAGAGTTTTACACGGGTTTCTCCAATGCTTTTGTGAAGCCCTCTGCTGGTCACGACTATTCATTCATGCAGCACCCCAACTAAACTTCAACTATAGAATGGTATTTCCCACTTCAAGTACTGTTTTTTATACAGCACCTGTGAGAATGTTTGGGGAAAGGAAAAGCTAGCAAATTCTCTATGAAGAGAATATTTCTATAATTACAAACAAATTCTAAAAATTCTTCCAAAAGGTACAGCCGTACAAATGAATGAAGTCTCCAAAGAAGTTCTTCAGTTATTTCATGTTTCCTAATCAGATTGGTTATTTCAGTATTTAGCATTCTAATGTGGCCCTTGTTGAGGTATCTGGATATAGGCAATTTTTTCACATAGCCTTTTCTTTCCTTTTATTTTTAATCTGAATTATCTCTCTGCTAAACACTTTTTACCCTTTTGACTAATATAAAGCCAGTTAATAGAATGTTGGAAGGTTAAATTGCAATTATGTTTTTACATGTCTGCATGAAAGAAATCAGCATCTAATAGTGAGATAGAAAGCTAGGTTGGTATTTCATGGAGAAAGCAGCCTGCGCAGATGGACAATCACAATGCCCCTCTGACAATGGCCAAACAGCCAAATTCCACGTGTGCAGCCACAGACTGGGCCATTTACTGGCTATGCCTTTGAAGGGGCAGGCGACAAAGCTAAGGGAAAAGGAAAGAGTTTAAAGTTTACAGACTTAGGTGATTACAACTCAAAGAACACAAATCCATAAGAACTCAGATTTCATCAGTTCTACCACCTATGGGCAATTATCACGCAACTACATTAGATTTTTTTTTTCATTCCATTCACAACACAATAAACCTAAACTTACACTGTGATGTTAATCACACTTATTTTTTTGCAAGAGTGCTTGCAAAAAGAGTTGTTGCCTTCTGAGGAAATTCTCATGGGCAAAGGAGTTTAATATTCAGACCAGCACAATAAAATGAACTCATTATCAAAAGTATATGATCTTATTTTAAGTGAAACTGAACTAATACCCCACTGAGTTACTCATTTAGCTACTGCACTGAAATTATGGAACTGGTATTTTTTTTCCAAAGTGACTTTTCTTTGACTTGCATTAAATCTCAAAAAGACACCCATACTGAAAAATAAGCTTAATTTATAACTTATCAGGTAACTTAGCTTATCAGGTATGTTTTATTAAGTCAGGAGAAGATCTTTAACCATGACTGTCAAAGACACAGGCAAAGAACTTTCACTAAATTAACTAAATAGACTAACTAGGTATATGACATTTTGGGTACAGATGTCATTCCTACCACAGCTGACAAATTTTCAGAAATGTTCATTTACACTTTCTAAGTTTGGAGCATCACCAAATGATGAATTATGTTCTAGGAATGCTCTCAAGTTTATCAAAGAATTTTATGCAAATAGAGTGAATGTGTATTGAGCCTTAGAGGGTATATTTGCTGATTTTGTATTTCAGAGATACACAATGTATTCGCTTTTTGACAGCAATAAAATCCTAAAATGAATAAAAGCAATTTAAGTTCTTGAGTTTTATGATTCTTAAAATACTCATTCATAAAGATCTTTTCCAAAGTAGAAAAGGCTGCAACATTATAATTATTCATACACAGATGCAAAACTTTAACCAAAATTATTCAAATTGTTTTCTGCATCATAGCTTCTAAAATCATCTTTAAAAGGTATAATTACAAATAAAACACAGGTAACACATATGCACTATTAAGAAAGTGCACAAAAGGATAACAGTGCAAATTTACAATATTTTCTACTTTCATGTCTAGCATTTCTCCAATTAGACCAGACACTGAGGATGTACTATATTTTCACAGTCTGTCCCTTTTCAAATGAGTCTACACATCTGAAATCAAAATCTATCTTCAGTGGTTTTATCCATCAACAGCATCATAAAATACCTGACTTCTAAGGCAGTTAAACACATACTTGCTTTATCATAGCAAATATCTGCTTTATCGTAATAAATTGGTTTAGGTAACATACATCACTACTGAGTCTGTGCACCATCTGTAGGTAGTCTTCATTTGAGCCATGTCTAGAATTATCAGCATGATGATTAGCTGAATTTCCAGACAATTGACTTGAAACTTTATTTTCATGGAGATTCCTCATCCCAGCTGTGACAATGGGACTGGATACGGAAGCTGAAATATAAAAAAAGTAAGTAACTATATTGATACAGTCACGTAGTCATAAACTTGAAAAGATCCAGAGAAAACACCCTAATCACAGATATGAAAACACTGAATGCAAGAGGTCTGGAATCTGAACAAGAGTCCAACTTACCACAAATACCTTGGTTAAAAATACATTGTCTAAGATTTTTCAAAAGGATTTAAAATCTTTTAAATTGATTACAGAAAACTCTGTTTACTTCTATATAACTTGAATTCACTACTTTAGTAACTTTCAAGGTATTCATAAGACATATAACATTACATATAAAGCAGCTGTATATACATTCTATGCATAATGTTAAACTTTAAGAAAAAATATTTAAAAGAATCCAATAGAATTCTACTTACCAACACAGAAATGCCCTAGATACCTTAATATTGATTATGTGTTCAGAATTGTTTTTAGACAAGGGAAGAACAAAAAAACCATTTGTTCAGAAGATCGTCTTTGCCAGTTACTGCATACCTTGAGCATAATTCTAGCCAATTAATTAGAATTAATCTGACACTAAAAAGGGTCAGTAAGGCTTAAAGAATCTCTAAAGTTAACTTCAGTTAATCTTAAGTTAAGAAAACGTGACTTTTTTTTGGCAGAAATGAGGTTTTCCCAATTCATGTTGCGTGGTGCACACAGCTAAGAAATACAACTTTTGGGTTGTTCAGATTTTTTGTATTGTCACATATACAAGACAACAATGCAAATTGGACATAAATAGCAGAGCATTGCAACATGACTGTGTTTTACCTTTTCTTCTTCTATTTAATTTTTTTAAAACAAAGTAGATGCCCACACTCTTTACAGCCAAAAAAGCAAAGCTTAAATATACCTGCCTCAAAGATTTGCATTAAGCACACGACTCCTTCAAAGAAATTAGAAACTCATGAAATGTGCACGTGAAAGTAAAGTTGACATGAAATGGGAGAATAAAATAAACATCATAGACTTACCTTGCTGCATTTGAGGATGAGCTGTATAACTTGGAGGATGTGAATATGGCATGTATCCTGCAGGACTTTGAGGAGCATATGGACTAGGTACTGGACTGTTCTGTTGTGCCAAAAATCTGTTACCAGAGCTTGTCTGTGGTGGCACAAACCGGCTAAAAAGAAAATGAAATAGAAAAAAGTTTTAAAGTTTTTAAAATTTGGAATAGCAAATATAGACAAATTAATTATTTCTTTTGGAAATTGTAGCTTCAGAACATGAAAATTTTTTAAGATAAAAAAAAGCCCCCAGTACAATCAAGAAGTTTCTTCAAAAGCAGGATTTTAAGCTATCTGTACTTTCCTAACTGCAAATGTTACTTAAGAGTCAGAAGATAATAAAAAGCATTCATAAGACCTCCACCTAGGGAAAGGAAACAGTGACACAAATATATATGGCAATCAGACCTTCAATTTCCAGAAGTTAAACTCAGCTTGTCACTAGGATTTCGTCAGCTTGTTCACTAGGATTAACACAGAGCCATTTACTCTTTACTTTCCAGTAAGGTTCCAAATTATTCCATCTAACAGAACTACATTGTCAAGATGCAGGAATGTTATAGGCAGTTAGGTAGGATCTGACCCAAGTCCACTGAATACAACTTTTTATGAATAGCTTTATCTTAGACTCATTATACAGATAGGAAACCATAAAAATAACATTGACTTGTGACAATAATACATGCACATTATTAATTACATTCTTATATGAGCTTCTCAAAATTACAATAACCAAATAAATACATCAGAAAGCACATTACAAGCTCACAACCCTCAGTTCTAAACAGGAACTCCATGAAGGTAAGCTTCCATAGAAAGAAACAGCGAAGTACTTAACATAAGGACTTTGCAAGGATTTCAAGAAAACTTTTCATTGTAATATTCATAGCTCAAACAACCTTTTTAGATATCCCTTTTAGATATAAAAGTTAAAAAAGGTACTGGTTGTTGTGAAGACACAGAACATTTTATTTGTCAGTTACAGTAACATGAGGTGAAACTTGAAATCAGTTTAATAATGATATTTACTAACTGAAGATGGGACCTGTTAAAGCCCAATACCTTGGTTGAAACTACAAGCAGAACTTTCTCCTCTAGTGCAGAGTACTTTAATATATTAATAAAAGCCTAAATTATAGGTAAATGTTTTTTGCAAACACTCAAAAACTTAAAGGAATCTGGCAAGGATTCTGCTGGAAGATTGGCCAAACTACTGGGCCTTTCTTTATGCAAGAAGCCTTTTGCATAATTGTTACAGTAGTACTCCATGCTTTTACAAATCTTCTTTCCCACCATTCTGCCAAACCACTATTGGGACAAGCTGCCTATTCTGTCTATCCTCTTGCCACCAGTCTCAGCCTCTAACATGGGCAGAAGACAATCAGAGGGTAACAGGAGGCAGAGGGACTCCTCAGGCAAGACAGAACATTTGGCCAAATTACGGGACGGAGCGAGAGAGAGGAGAATTCATGATGAATCCTTAGAATACAGGGATTAGTTCACTGACACATGTCTTTGTGCAAGAGGAAACTTACCCCACTGTCAGACAAATGTGAAATTTGTTGTGATACTGATCACCTTCCACTTACATATTTGCAACAAGAACTGCCTGGCAGTGTAGGAAGAACTTACAGTTCACTCCCTTCCCACCCCACTTAGAAAGGATTACCTGGAAGGGCTATGTGAGATAGTGGTTTGTTGATAATTGGAAGATGCAGGACTACCACGCATGGAATTCTGAGAAATATTAAACTGTGACATCATCATCCCTATTAAGAAAAAGACAGCAGCATTACTTGACATGCATTTCCTTTTCAATCAATGACCTATCTCATTTCAGGATTTATTACATATAATGAGATTATGAACTTTAATGACATTATAAAATTTACTGACATTAAGATCATCTACCTATAACTATTAAAAAACCTAGAAATTACTGAATCCATGCATGATGTCCATTTTACATTATGACATAAAATTTGTTCCCTAAAGTTGTGCTAATTCAATTACAAATATCAACAGCAGTTTCTTCAACTCTTTCTTAAGAGCTTCCTAAGTCAAAATCTACTAGTCAAGAGAAACATTTTAAACCAGGACATATATTCTGCACTCCAGGCTGGTGTGTACAATACTTGTTGTGCCAATAAGCAAAAGATTTGGCAGATTCACAAGTCAGAAGAACACAGAAAACTTATCTTCAGTTGTTGGAGCAAGTACAGCAATTAGTCATCCTGGGTTGAATGCTGCAAGATATTTTCACTGCTCCAATAATATTTAGTGGTCTCTTTCCATCCAGAGACAAAAGCTTTCTATTTCATCTCCACTAAGCTTAGAGAGAATGTTAGCAAAGAACATGCTGAAATATTTCAGTTGCAAAGCAGAACCAATATCCCAATTGTGGCTCCCACAGATAGTAGATAACCACAGTCACTTGTTGAAAGTTCAGGTGTTGAACCAGCTAGCAAGCCAAATGTATTAATGTTCTTGAAACTAATTTAAAAGGCATTGGGACAATGCCCTTAATTTGACTGAACTTTCAGTCAGCCCTTAAGTTGTCAGGCAGCTGGGTTAGCTGATCATGGTGGGTCCTTTCCAACTGAAATATTCTATTCATTTCTGACTCACATCATTATAAAGGGGAATTTAAAGGAATCTCTTTTTTCTCCCCTCAATACAGGAATAAAGAATATCCAAAGTGACACAGAAACACAAAAGTATAAATGAATTTGAAGTTATTTTAGTGACAGAATTTAACACCTTACAGCTAAAAACGTGTCAGAACTCATGAGCACACAATATCTTGGGAAGCCACAGCAAATGATCTACAGCTTTAGGTAGAAGCTCATTAATAGTACAAGTATTTTAGACAGTTAGACAAAAAGTCCCCAGTATGAAATTGTTGGAAGATTTTTGTTAATCCCACAATTGCTATGACCAATTTCAATTACTGCAATAATCACACATGTAAAACTAGTTTCAGAAACCTTCTTCCCTGTCACCCTAATTTCTCCTCTACTTTCTCCAGCAGAGACAGTGATCGCACAGGAATTAAGCCATTACTACCTCCCAGTAGGTGGTAAATGCTGCATTCCATACACTTGAGAACACTAATCCAGGAGTTAAAGTCCTGTGTCCTGATGAAAAAAGTTACATATTTCCATGCCTCAATATAGAGTACATTTCAGCATCTGAAGTAACTCCTCAAATTCTACAAAATTTGTTTAAATGGATAGTGATTGTCTGACATAGAGGCAAGCGAACATGAAATCCCAGGGATTTTTTATGCTGGAAGGAGCACGCAGCATGCCCACTGCCCCCTCACCTCTCACGGCCACTCTCAACACAGCTAGGTACAATATTTCAGCCAAACAACTAACCTTAACATTCTTGTACAGAAAGCTGACATAATGTAGCGATCAGTATGAACTATACAGACAAAGTTTCAATTTTAAATACAGGGCGCTCTTTTTAAGGACTGGAAACAATATATCTATTTGTTTTCTCCTCCCTCATTTAAACCATGCTTTGAATCACAGAGGTGGTCGTTTCTGGGTTAAAAGAATGGCAGGAAACATACAATTGATTTTCCAATGCAATTTTAAAAAATCCCCTAATTAACTTAATATATGATGGATAGCTTTCATTTTTCTATCTCTGTTACAGATGGCAGGGGCAGGGGCAAGACATGGAAGGCCCAGTCAAAGTAATATAAAAGAAAAAAAGAATGAAGAAAATCAAAACAAAACTAAACATCCCCAAAACCAAGAAAACCCCAGGTTTTCCATAGTTTCCAGACAGGTAATTGTATATGTGATAATGATGTAATGAGAAAGAAGTAAAAACAAGCCCCAAACACTGGGTCTAAAATGGATTTGAAATTAGTCTGTGGTCATTAGCAGTACAGTATTTTCTATAACTTTTTCACATTGTTATCATATTACTACATAGCATTGAGAAAACACCACCCTAGTAGAGACATTACTAGAATGAGATTCCTTACATATATGCCCAGTCTTACTACAATTTTTCTTTTTATAAAAAAGTGATATGCACAAATTCCTACCAAATGGCAAAGAATGCACTTCATAAAATCATAACTGAAAGTTACATAAAAATTCTTGTACAACTAAACTGTATTACAGCAGCATACATGCTTAAGCTAGGATGGCTCAACAACAGGTGATTTTTCAGTTAGATATATATTCTTATTAAAAGTATACATGTGAAGCTTTTTCCTTTTACAGGCAAAAGTGCACTTGACTTCTTGTAAAAATCTAAAAAAATTATTGAAGCGATTTACATTTATGGAAAGATGCACAAGGTTTTAATCTCCCAAAATTCATAAACAGCTCAGAGCTGTAGGGCATTACAAGTTGCTAAGATGAGGAATGGCAGGGAGGAGCTGTTAAGAATGCCTCATTCAACCTGATTCCTTACTCCAGAACAGTTAAGAACTCTCACTGCAATGACACACTATAATCATATAGATTTTTAGTAAGATCAACGCGCATGTTTTCAACTTCAATTATTTACCAAGACAAACATATGAACTCAGGCATAAAAAATTCAAAATAAAATTGTTTCAAAATAAATCCAATTATTATCCTGGAGATTAAACTCTGAGGTGAAATGAAACATTTTTTAGAAAAACACCTGGTAGCTTTTGTTTTCCTTCTTTTTACTATACAATTACTCTTCAAAGATGCTAAGGTACATAGTCTTAAAACACTATCAAACACAAAGCAAGGCATAAATGCACCAGTTGTGCTCCAAATATACTTGTGGTTAGTATCAGGCCCCTATATTTACAGAACAACATAAAATTAATCAATAGATAATCAAAAATCCTTACCGCTTTGTACCCCGTATCTGTTTTGCATGCTTTTCTCCCTGAAAACATTGGGATTCCTTGCCAGGACAGCCTGCAACAAGACTGGTATATCTCCCTCTGGATCATCACTGCCAAGGTTATCTTTCAACTCTCTGGAATTGTGGAAGTAAGCAAATAAAGAGGCAAATGCATTTTCAAATTATAAGAAACTATGAGTCAAGTAAAAAAAAAAAACAAAAACCAAAAAAACCAAAAAAAAAACCAAAACCAAAATGAAAGAAGACAATTTACTGTTAAAATATAGGAAAAATCAAGTCTGCAAAGCACTGCTTCCTGCTTCTAGTTTTTTCACTCTCTTCCTTAAGGAATGGCAGAAGAAATATTCCTACAAGTCCTCACAGACATTCTCTGTTATTAAGCTCTTACATACATGTGGCTGTCAGTTTA
This sequence comes from Hylia prasina, assembly GCA_013397195.1. Classification (NCBI taxonomy): domain Eukaryota; kingdom Metazoa; phylum Chordata; class Aves; order Passeriformes; family Sylviidae; genus Hylia; species Hylia prasina. The sequence goes on along the minus strand of VYXD01011149.1, from coordinate 1,415 downwards.
AGACTATCATAAGAAGTTTCTTAGGCATATTTTTATATCATGATCTTCTCTATAAAAAAAACATTTTGGCATAACATCAAGAACATATTACTGCAGGAGTGAAAATAACATATGCATGAATGTATAACATTCAGGTTTCAACTCAGTGCTTTGAAAATCTTTTTATTTTGAAAGGGGAAATTGGCATATCTTTGAGATCACAGGATTCCCTCTGAACCATAAAGAAATGCAATGATTTTCTACAAATGCACCTGTGCACTCACTTCTTTTATGCTTTGAGGACTTTTAAAAGCTACTTCCATTTGAACAAAACAAGTAAGGAAACTACAAGGCTGTCAACACAAAACAATTCAAAGGACACCAGGGAGAAATTAAAAAAAAAAAAACAAAAAGAGAATACATTAGCAGACTTGATGTCTCGATTCTTAAACTACTTAATTTCAATACCTAATCAGAATTGACACAGGTATCAAAAATTTTCTTTTGGGTATGTAATTTGTCGATGCGCATTAATGACTGACATTGAATGCAAATTTAGTATTGCACAACCAACACCACAAAGTCTGCACTCTTACCTATCAGGAAGATAATAAGCATCAGATCTGTAAAATAACCCCCACAGTTATGCATAAGGGCTGATGGACACTTATTAATGTTGTCTGACTGAAACAATTGATCCTTATATTGCAGCCACTTGCTAAGCAAGCCTAAGGAAAAACCTGCATATTCTAATTTTCATATTCTCACAAACATCTTACATAATTCAGTTAATTTTGATTTCAAGGAGTAAGGATGACGATCTGATGTAGAAGCTCAAAATACATACATGTGATCTGTTGACACCTGATTGAGACTGTGGACGAGCTGTGAAACCAGATTTTCATCCCTGCAAGCCAGAAGGCAGTTCACCTCTTCAGCTATCCGTCCATTGAAAAGCAGGCTTTTTGTTGTGGTAGCAGGTAAAGGTGATGGAAGAGGCAGCTGGTTCAAAACTGTTATAAGAAAACAGTAAGAACTTCAGAATCATTTCATGAGACACAAACATACAAATGTGGACACCCCCTTACTTTCTCATGAGATTAAGAAAAGAAAGAAAATCTGACAACTAGAATTAAAACACACCTGCAATTTTTAAATTCTTAAATTCACACAAATAAACACACATATCCCCACTCACATACTCACACTGGATTCTGTAAACATTCTAGAATATTAAGTTCTTCATTATGTTATGGCACCTTTCTCCTGGAGCCAAAAGCATGAATAAAAAAAAGGAAATGCAAAATTTTTGTATCTACATGCAGTACTATAAGGGCATTGAGGATTTCAGTTTTCTACTCATCTCAATATTTAGTCAGTGTTACCTCTTCGCAAGATCTTTAAAGAAAACCTCAAAAAAACCAAACAACCCAACA
>VYXD01011148.1:545130-592750 GCA_013397195.1 Hylia prasina | reverse complement strand
CTTTTCAGGGACAAACATCCTTCCCTGGAAAACATTTTCCCTGGAAAGAAACATAACACAGGACGCCAAAAGGGCACCCAAAGAAACCAGGAAAAGAGCATGGAGTGTATGGCAGCATCAAGACCACTCAAGAGCTGTGACACCTCTGACCCATTTCCAGAAAGGTCTGAAAGAGCGGAATGTGCATGACAACAAATTTGCATAGAAAGCAAGAAACTTGTCTCCAGGGCAGGGAAAATCCTCCATGCAAAGGAGCAAAGGACCCTCTTCAAGCCTGGGCAGTGCTCTCCAGGACCCTGGAAATCTCATCTGGATCAAGGCTCAAACCAGGAATGAGACCACCATCAGCTGGATCAACACTAGCACCACGACTGCTGATCTCTTTTGCTCTCTTTTTTTCTCTTGCTTTCTCTCTCTCCCTCCCTTTTAACTCATGTCTTCCTTCCCTTTCCCCCTACCCCTTTCTCCCAAAACCCCTGAGAGGTATAGATAGGTTAGCTTACAGACTAAACATAGCCTTACTCATGCCAATCATGTCATTTATTACTAAAACTTGGTGAGTTTTTGCAGCTCAGGCCCTATGAGTTTTGTTGTTCCTTTTGATCTTGAGCATTTATGAGTCTTGGGTGCTTCCTTCCCCCTGAGAGTGGATTCACAAGGAGGTGATTTTGCCATGGACACACTAATCAAAGTTCTCTCTCAAGCAGTTTTCCTTGGGGTGTATTTTTGAATCTCCTGGACGTTTGTTGCAGCTGGCTGGTAACACCAGTTCACATCCTGCAAGCTGCATTCCCCCCTAAGGACAAAGGCTAACTGGTTCAGGAGTGGTTGTGTTCACGTCAGTATTTTCCCTTGGTGGATTTTCCGTTCCTGTGACAAGCTAACAGGAGCCAGGCTTTTCATTTTCATATAGGCTCAACATAGACACAAGCCCTGCCAAGAAAATAGGGTGAAATTCAGCCACTATTTAAGTTAGTGATGAAATTCCCACTGATTCCTCTAGATCACATTTTCTTCCCTGAACTTTACTGCTTTATCCCGGTGATATGATTGAAGACAAAGTGAGCAGAATGTCAGTGCCTGGTTTTATAACCAGACCAACTTTGGCTGCCATAGCAGCTGCTTTTTACCTGTCCATCAAGCACAGGGCAGATACAGGAGTCAACAGACCCAGGGAAGTGACCTGTGTCATATCCTTGTCCCCACTGGTGAGCAGACTCAGTGACCGGGCATGATTCAGCTCACAACCTTTTTGGCCCTTTCTTTACAGTCTATATTAAACAAAATATGATCCACACAGTAAAGCTGGAGTGGATTTGAAATTGGGCTGTACAAGTTCACTCACCACTTATAAACCATCTGAAAGGGTGCCATTTTTCCTCAGCACTTGACTGTACATTTATCCAGAAAATAAATGCATTAATCTCAGGTCAGTTAGAACAAAAATTGCCCTTTTAGAAAGCATATCTCACATGGAACTCTCATTCACAGTTTGTATTTTAAAGCAAGGAACCTTACTTTTATGTGGCTGCCTGGACAGAGAGTAAATTTAATTGGATCATGAGGATATTTTCTCTTTTGACAGAAATACTAGCGGGGGCATTTTGAGGAACTGGACGCTGAAGCTGCTCCTGTGGCCATGCAAGAGAATTTTCTCTAATATGCTGAAAGTGCGAGCACAACATCTTGTTTCAGTTTCCATCCATATTTCCCTGTTATACCTTTCCTTTGGCACCTGATTTTGACCACAGAGACACAATATGGATCCAAAGATGGAACTTGTGCCCGACTCATTAGCACAGGCATTTTCATGTTCTGAAAATATATTGTCTCCCGTTTCTTGTGGCAGCTGGATGGCTGCCACTAACAAGCAGTTGCTTATGAAAATCATTTCTCCACACGTTCTTAAAATAGAAAAAGCAAAGTATATGCTGGCAGAGTTTTAATTTCAGACATTCAAATCTCAGGGCAATACTGCAGCTTAGTGAACAAGACAAGGCACATCTGTAATATACGGTAGCCCACATTCTGTCCCACTGGCAATTCATTTTCTACCATGATGCCTTTTCCATTCCAGTTAGTGGTGTGAACAAATAGGAAAAGGGCATCAAGTTATTTACTGGTTGTGACTCAGAAAGCAGAATCAAATTTCACAGCCAAGGAAGGACAAATGGGAAGCTGATAAGGAACAATTTTCTTGGGACTTTGTGCTGAATGATGGTTTCTTCCAGACCTGTCCCTCCTCTGGTCTCACAGATCCATTTATTTCATCTGATTTACCTTGCCCTTTCCACTCCTTACCTTGTCTCTTCAATTTGCACTAAATTCAAGCCTGTGAGATATATTACAGCAGCTGATTCCTTTGTTATTTTTTACTTGAATGGAGAGTCCAGTGCTGAGCATAGAGAGAAATGCTGTTGTGCACACACTATCAGAGCCTGCTGTAGTAGAGACAAATCATTTCCCGAGTTAATTAAAACTCTTCTTATTCCATCACCATCCAAAAAAGGTAAAATTCAGGAAAAATACAGACCATCTATCCAGAATGTTTAAGGATTTTCTGACTCTCATCCTAGCACAGTCTCAATAATTCAGTTTTAACTTGTTGGACGCCATGAGATTGGTTATTCCTTAGGCACAAGAATAATAAATATTATTAATAAGAATTAATGCTTGTAAAGCTTTCTGCAAAAAGATAGTTGCTATAGAAACATTAAGAAACATTATATATACATGTTCGTATATATAAAATCATTATTGCAACTTATTTAATTTGAAAATAAGAAAATCCATACACGGCAGAGGTTAATTTTACAAGTGTTTGTTATTTTGTTTGTTTTGTGGGGTTTTTTTTAATAAAACAGACACCTGAACATATTTTATTTACTTATTAACTTACAGATAACAGGTTACTTAAGACTAAATTATTTCATTACTTAAGACTAAATTATTTCAGTCTCATAAAACTATTAAATCAATCTGGGTTTGCAGCAGAATACAGCTGGAGCAGCACAAAGTGAATCACATCCTTAATTTGTACAGTTCCTTAGGGAATCTTTGTTGCATTTGAAGGCCATTGGCAAAGCTCTAGTGTAGGGAGCATTAAATGCTTTGCTGGTCATTATTTCTATCTACCAGCCTGTTTTGGTGGGAAAAGTCATTCTGGAAAATCTTCAGAAGAGGTTTATACATCTTTGTCTATGTTCAAGAAATGCATATGCACTTTTAAACAAGGCAACATCTGAAAACAGAAGTCCATATGGATGGGTACTTCATTCTTTCCTCCACCTCCATATTTGAAACAAGAGTGACACACCAGCAGAAAATAAATTTAAATTCTCTGGTGGAGTGGGCTGTTGCTTTTGGAAAATTATGAATGTGGTGGGCCCTGACTGAAAATACTACACTGAAAGAATTAAAATGCATTAAAGACAATATTTCTTCTATTTCCCCTGCCACTACTTCTAGGACAAGAAATTAAATCTTAGTAAAGTTCTTAGGCAATCCAAGATTCTAATATTTAATTTTGTTTACCTTGTGTTATTTTGGTTTCGGTACTAGATTTCAAATCACAAAAAAAAAAAAAAAATCTGAAGATATCTAAACCCATCTCAAGGTCATCTCTAACAGCTATCACAATTCACAGAGTCTTTGGAAAGACTTCTTTTTGGGCTGAACAAATCATAATTTGTCATCTCAAGTTTTAGAGCCATCTGTTTGAAGAAGCATTAAATCTACACTATTTTTATCCAGCAACCACAGCATCTATTTTTGTTATGTTTTACAGGAGCTCTATTGTTAGCTTTTTCAAAGCCTTCTCAAGAGGTTTAAACTTCAGATGACTTTTTATTTTTAACTTTCTGAATTGCTACCTGTTCTTAATTTACCTTCATTTCTCTATTATGAGGTAGCTCAATATGTTCAGAGTGTCTGGTTCCTTAAATCTTAGAGATGACCCGTTTCCATTTGATACATATTTATGACTGTATTTACATATAATGTTTGAAATAAAAATTTAGAACCCAAAATTACATTTTTCTATCGTGTCACAGTGTGCAGCAGATGCAATGATTGATCAGTACATATTCCAGTATATCCCAGTTTGTTTTGACTCTATGGGTTGACACTAAGAAACAAGGAATGTGCAACAACTTTCCACAACATGTCTTTATTTTTTCATGGCATAAATATCAGAAGACACAATTACTTTTAAAGAAGCAGATGTTTGCACCACACTCGAGAACTAGTTTGGTTTGTAGGAGAGAAGAAGGACAATCTTCCCTGAAGAGAAGAAGGAAAAAAGTTAACAGGAAAATGAAGCAAATTAATAAATCCCAAATTAGTTCAGCAGGTGTTGCAAGAATTATGTCTGAAGTATATGAAATATATTACTTATAAGTACTCCTTTCTATTCCTTTCTTATTTTAATCTGGCAGGATAAAAACTGTCTTAAGACTGATGATATTTCAGGAATGCTAAAATGTACTGGCCTAAAAAAACAGAAAGCATCTAAGTGTAAAACTGGGACTTCTGGTGCATACCAGGTTTTTAAACAAAATCATAAATAAAATATAGGGAATAGATCAACCAGTAAATTAGCACAGTGTGAAGCAGCTGGGTTTAGTGAAAACTCCAGTGCCAATAAAGCCAATAACAGTTTTGACATTGATTTCACAGGGACCAATAACTCACCTTAGAGTACACATATTTCAGAGAGTAATTTTTGAGAAAAATTGATGAATTTAAATGAAAAATTTCTGATTTGAATTCCAACTCAGCCAAAATGGACTTATGATTCGATTTGAATTCTAATACTTTTCTTTCTGAACACTTACAAATGTACAAAGGATGATATAAACAGTGCAAGGGTTTGTGGTCTGGGCTTTTATTGATTAAATAGTAGATCTGAATTCTTTTACTAGATTGTTCATTTTAGGTCCTGTGCAGGAATAAGAATTGAACTCAATCCTTGTGGGTTCCTTCGAACTGAGCATACTCTGTGATTCTGTAAACCATGTCTAAAAGAAGCAATTATTTTCACTTAGTCTAAACATAAAATTGAGTAGAAAAATATCCCCAAAAGAGATGGTCTGGGTGATCATTTCGTTTTGTAAGCTACTGGCTAAATTCCTGGAAAAGAATTTTTCTCAGCAGGATGACATTAAGGCAGTTCAGCCTCGATTTCTGGAGACCAGCTCGGGCCAGTGTCTACTGAATGTGAAGACCCAGACACTCACTGGCATAGGAAAATCTACTGAGAACACAAAAAGTGGAAGAAACTTTCTTGTGGTGTGATCCAGTGCTCCACTGGACTCTCTTTCCTGACCTGATGCAAGCAATAAGGAATAATCTGTATGAGATTGCCTGAACAGGGATTAGAGTCTCAGGGTTAAAAACAAGAACTGGTTTATGAAAACTTTATTAGAGTCCTGTTATGTTGTGTTATGCTGTATATTCAGCCAACAGCCATGTTTTGGATGTATAATACATATTTATGCAAGTAGTACAAATCTAATAAACTCTTTCTTTCCTTCTCATTATTAGCCACCACTTTATCACCCTTTTTAATCAAGGCTCTCAAAACATAGAAGGAAGGAGCTCTGTTATACTGTCTCCATTTGTTTTATTTTCCAATAAAAGGTAAATTGCTTGTTTCCTTTTCTTGTTAAAGGTTGACTTTTTTGGGCTGTGTTTTCCCTGGATTTAATTTGCCATTGGAGTGCTGTCAAATGTTTTGCTATTAAAATAAGTAAAAGAAAAAGGCCAATAGATAAACTGGTCCTGTGTTGTCCACCTTGATATAATTTGCCATCCACAAGAATAGAAACTAAGTAAAAGCTATAGTTTGGCTGGGAAGGAAAAAAACCCACAAAATACTCTAAAGCCTCACCTGAGTTTTTATTCTGTTCATAAAAACACTATTGATAGAAGCTACAACTACCCAGAGCAAATTAACTGTCACCATCTTGTTTACAAAGTTGTACTGGATAATGTCCTAGAAAAGAAGAGAGAAGAAATAAGGACAACTTCCACTTCAGGTATTAAAAAGAGATTTGGGATTTTTTTACTCTTAAGAGTTCAGACTCTCTTCCTCTGCAGAATAAATATTGCAAAAACTCCAAGAAGAATGAGATTAGATCAGAGCTCTGCTCTTCTATATCCTGGGCAAACACAAATTAAACTTTAGAAGTCTTAACTCTGCACTGCTGAATGGAGGCAAAACCAGAAGTGTAGAAATAAGAAAAGATCAGAAAACAGATCAGGAATAAAGAGCCCAGGTGCTAAATCCATGTATGGACTCAGGCACAGCAATGCCAAACCTCACATGCTGATGTGACAGTACCCAGGACTGGACTTTAAGGAGCATGAGGAAGAGTTTTGTGACAGATGAGTTGCTCCAAGATATCATGGAGGGAATGTTAATCTTCAGCTCTGGACACTAAGGAGGATTGGATCCTTTCCAGTGCTGTTTGCTGATCTTTTATTTCCACCTGTGATTCTCACATAGTATATTAGAGGGTCTCATCCTAAGGTCTGACTGGAGCTTCCTTTTGATATTATACCCTCACACCATTTTTTAAATTGCAGTTTGGGGAAAAAAATCATGTTTCTCTCTTTAACAGCAAAAGTAGTTTTTTCATCACAAAGATTTCCTTCCAGCATTGAAGGTAGTAAGGGGAAAACTTAGCAGAAAAAGCCCCTGACTGTCAAATCCTAACGTGCCAGCTACATAGCAGCTTTATTCATACAATTTTATCATCCTGATAAGCACTTTGCAATCTTTATTTCTCTCTTCTCACCTTTGGCAAGCCTATATTCAATTCATTCCCTGTCTCGTGGACTACTGAAAGCCTCTTGGGATGAATTACAGCATGTCAAAGAGGATGGATGGCAAGTTTTACCTCATGGCTCAGCTCACTCTGAGCACAAACATGGACATTGGTAAAGGAGGTATCCAGGCCATGGCTACCTGTGGCTGCCCTCTGACAGCACTGTATCCCAAACACCTGCCAGTGCCAGTGCCCAAAGCCTGCTGAAGGGGAAATTCTAGTTTTAACTGCTCAGGAGCAGTTGCATGCTGTCCCAGCATTTCTTATTTGTGTAATGCATCTCTAACTTGGAATAGGAAACACTTGAGGTGTGTCCTGATGTCCCTTGTAAAGCTGGATATGGTGACAAGACGCAGTGCAGTGGCATGTGGGATGCTGGTGGCAAAGTCACATATGAATGAACACAAAGGTTACCTTTTGCATTGCAGCAGCCATTCTGGATAGAGGGTAGAAAGGATCAGAGACACAGACTCCTTGTTTAGCACAGCATGAAAAGGGTCCTGGTTTATTCCCCTTTATAACTCAGCCATCCTGACTCCAACCATTCCCTGACTCTGCCTGCAGCAGCTCCTGCTGGAGGTTTCCCTTGCAGCCTCTGGCTGCTGGTTATTTCCTGCTGAACTCTGACTGCAGGGATCAGTTTGCAGGCTCTGACTGCAGCTTTTACCCAGCCAGACTGTGACTGCAGGTTCCAACAACAGGCTCCAACTGCAGACCCAGACTGACCTCACAGCAAGGATTCTCTCTCCAAGAGCCTTCCTTATGATTTCCCCCCTCGCCAGCTAACTCACTCCCTCTTTTCACACTTATCTTTATTGGCTATAGCTGTTACTCATCAGGGGTGAGGCTGTATTGTGTGATTAACACAGCTGTTACTTATCAAGGGTGAGGTCAGCAGTATTCCCTTCTCCTACATTTTTGGGCATCAGCTTTATGCAAATCAGAGGCTCTGTGGAGAAGAGTTCTTGAGCACAGCAAACCACTGTAAAGCTGAGGATGTCCTTTTTCCTCACATACACACATGGAATTCAGCACTCTTGCGCTCATGCTTCAGTGTGTAGGGATAGAACAAACAGAAAGATAAAGTCTGCAGGCTCAGGGAATAAAGTTCTAAGTTTTATGTTCTTATTTTCTTACAATTTTCTCTTTCCCTGAACTGAGATAGAAAGCTTTCTTCTCTCCTGAGAGGGGGCAGCCCTGCAAGGGACAGGCCACGCAGGAGGTACATTTTGGGGAGCGGTTACAGAATCAGCAGCAATTTCAGCAATCTGATACAGACCAAACCTCCCACCGTGCAGCTCTGGCCCGGGAATATAAAGGAGTTTTTGAAGGTAGAGTGAGTGCATGGCTATCAAACGAGATCATAAAGCCAGTGCAGAGAGCCAATATGAGCCAGGATGCAGGTTCAGAACTGGGTAAGAAACAAAGAAACTTCAGTCAATAAAGCATGAGTGCTGGAATAGCAGGCACCCTCAGGGTTATATTTTAGGAAAAAGCAATTGCAGAGACTGAAGAGAAAATAAACTCTGATTTCTAAACGCTCACAGATAGCTCATAGCTTGGAGTTTTAGCAGTTGCTTCCATTACAGCCATCTCATGCAAATAGTGCAGGTGAATCATTATCATAATCGCCCAGTTTGGAATACAATCATCTGTGCAGCGTTCCATGTGAGAAATATTAATTCTGTTTGCCTGTCTCAGTGGTGGTAGATGAAAAACTCCACGCTATTTTCTTTATGTGTGACAATAAAATCAATTGGATTCCACAATTGTTCAGAAATAAGGAACTTAAATATTTTAGGAGAAGTTGGTCTAAAATAAGGCCAGGAAAACAATTCACTTCAACTGTAATTTCCTGCCTGACTGCACAACAATTTTCTACAAACTATCTTCTTCTGTAGATTCAGCTAGAATTCAGCCAGGATGGAATCTATTAGAAAAACATGTCTGTCTTTAAAATACTTGACATCAGCCCTATTCACATGACTCTTGTCCATTTGGATCTGGCAGGTTGGATGAATTCTAGGGAGCATTTTGTGTTCCCCTAAACAAGAGGAACATGGAAGAAAAACTGATTGTGGTGGATGTAGAACAAAACAAACCAGCAGAAATAAGTCTCTCCACATAGACTCCTGCTTCTGCCCACAGGCTGGAATCTTTCATAGAAGTAGTTCTCCCTCTTAATTATTTTTCCCATGATAAATTTCAGTCTTTCACTACTTTTCCGGTCTTCAAACTCTTTTTCTTTTTCTTGGGAAGCCTTAAGGTATGAGGCTTTGAGCACTGCAGTCTTCCTCCTAAAAAAAAAAATAATAAAAAAAGGTGTATTGACTTAGTAGCTCTTTTTTCTTTTTTTTTTCTTTTTCCCACTAGGAATCTTGACAGGACAAATCAGGCCTACTTAAAACCTTTTTATTTCTAACCATATTATTTTCTGTTCAACTTAACAGAGACAGGTCTCTGGGCTGCCATCTGAAACCATCAATATGGATTTCTGTCCTACACAGGTGCAAAAAACACCATTTTTCTAAAATGAGACATATTCTCTGTCACAGTGCCTAAAAAATTACATAGTTCAAACTGCTTCTTCTAAATTATTAAATAGACACCAAGCAGTAAAGTTGTATGATGTGGAGGAGTTTTCAGCTGTGTTTGTCAAACTGTTCATTGAATTTTACATAAATGTAACTTCTGCAAAAGAATGTTGACAAGAAAATATGAATTAGTTTTGAGCACAAACTTCCTCCATCTGGATGTATTGTGAAAAAACAGAGGTGAAAAACATTGAGGAAAATGTGTCTCCTTGTGCATTTGGTTAGAACTCTGGTTAAAGTTTACTAAGTGCTGAATATGTCAAAGATTAATATATTCTAAGGGCAAGTATATAAACATACATTAATTTGTCTTATAAAACAAAAATATAGAGAGATAAAAACAAATATGTTCATATATGTATACACATATAAAAAATAAAATGTATTTATTTCTTCTTGTGGATGCTAACACAACCTGTCTGGTTTTTTTATTGGTTATATTGTTTGGCTTTTGAGGGGGTTTTTGGTTGTTTGGTTGGTTTTTTGTTTACATTGGAAGTATCTTCCCACGCTTTCTAGGTGCAATGATAAAAATGCAATTTCTCCTCTATTTGAATTGAGATGTCCTGGAAGGTGCAAGTAGACACCCCTATTCAGTGACTGACAGTCCAGTTCCTTCTTTGCATGTAGAAGTGTCCACATAAGCACCAAACTCTAAAAAAACACAATTTAAAAAAAAAAAAGTGTAAAAGATTGGAGGGAAAACCAGGAAGGGCAAAGCAATCAGAGGAGGAAAGTCACAAGGAAAAGGCAGCACTGTGTGTAAAAGTAGAGTGTAATGTTGTTGTACTGATCCGAACAACAACTGCAAATGGGAGAGAACAGGTGGCACAGAGTGTGAAGCCTAATGTTTCAGTGTCATTATAGGACAGAGGCAAAAAAGCAGCATTTTCTCATTTTTTTAAATGCAAAATGTTCCAAATATTTGCTATTATCAGAATGGAACACAGAGAAGGAGGCAAAACAAAATAGTTGATACTTGTTTGTAGATACATCAGTACATTTATCAAATAAGTATATGACAATATATAAATCAAAAATCAAAATTATACATAGGTATTTTAAAGAGTTATGCATGTATCTGCATGGTAAAACATAAAAGAAACCTTTTTTTTCCGAACTATTGTTGCAATGTTTGCATATACAATTCAAGTACTTCCACATTCAAATAAACAGTTAAACCTGGGCTCCAAGAACACATCTAATGATTCACAGGGCAATCTCCAGTTGGAATATGTTTCTTACACATCAACAAGCTTTTTAAAAGCAAAAAAGGATCATTGAATATATTTGTGAAAAAAGAGTGACCATTTCAGGCAAGCCTTTTCCATACACATGCAGAACTTCAAGAATTTAAATTAAGTGTACCTTTTTTTCATTAGGGACACTATTTTTTTTTCTTCTTAATGATAACAAGATTATCAAGTTAATAATTACTACATCTACAATACAATCTTTGATTGACAGTCTAGTCCAATGATTTCTTTGAAAAGTGTTCCATGATGAGAACTTCCATGGAAAACTCTAATATATCCTGCAACATTTCCCTACCTGCAGCATTTCCCTACCTGCAGCATGAGTAGTAAATACAGTTATACAACTTCTGGAGATAAAATTGTCTAATCCAGTTCCTGACTTAGGAGAACTGTGGTGTTTGTCTGTTTATTGCCACGTGACATTCTGTTAATGCCATTCTATGCATGTCATTCTAAAAGTCAAAATTCTTTACAAGTCAATAGCTAGATGCTTTGGACTTCCTTTTACTTCTTTTTCATTTTATTTTATTTTATTTGGAGGTTGTTTCTCATTGCTATTGAAACCAGCAGCAGATTAAAGACAGAATGAGGACTGGCTCTCCTAAAACACAAAGCTATATGAGGCACAGAGCATCTACCTGAGTCGAAACCTGAAGCTGTGTAATTTCTCTCACAAGGCAGTAAGATGCCAAAACCACTCATATCAAAGCTATATTTTGGTCAAACAGAACAAGCATCCACCATTTATCAGGAGTTGAGACTAGTAAATTATTTGTCACTCTCTCCAGTGCTCCCTAAGCACTGTCAGCTTTCCATACTCTGCTGTGAAAGCCTTTCCTTTCTTCAATGACGTTTGAAAGGGTGGTAAAGGCAGCTTTTTCTTTTTGATATGTAATTGCATATTGTTAATATTTGGTGCATCATAGCAAGCGGTTGAAATAGTACAGAATCTCACTGCTTGCAGGGCCAATAAGGGGGAAAACAGAGCAAAAAAAAGAAAGAGTTGTAAACTTCTGTTGTGAACAGATAATTGATGTTCTACTTCAAGAACAGATGATAGTTGTATGCAGCAGACACACACCTAAGCTTTATGGAGTGTGAAAGTTTGCATACTTATTCGGTCTCACCATGGGAATTGAGGTTATATCACCCATATTCCTGAAAAGTATTTGGATTATTGAGTTATTTTTACCTTGCTCTCATTTATCTCATCCCAGTTTATGCTATGAGATCATTCCAGCCCAGTTTTGGTGAAATCAGTACATTCAAAAACATTTAGGCTTTTGTGACTGACATTTTCAGAGAAGAAAAGGTCCTTTCATCAAAAAGCTCCTCAGCTGGAGAACAAGAAGAGAGAGAAGAGCTGCTGCTTTCAAGGCTCCAAGCTACACGATATTGAAAATCTCCTACTTGAATCAAGTAAAACCTGTACCAACTCCAGCTGCAAAACCTCCTATTACAAGACAACTTCCCTGAGGATGGAAAACCTATTTCTGGGGAGAGTACACAAAATACAGTGTTCTCTGAGGTCATTAAGGATGTTTCTCTGATGACTGTTACTTCCAACAGTTACAACTCGGGTTTCTTCAAACCATTGCTGGAATAGAGTTAACAGTGAAAAGAAAATCCTTTCTGGGAGAAATCCTCCAGCTGTACAACAACAAAGCATGTATTTAAAAACTAGGAGTGAATGGTCTCCCCTGTGATGACACTGAAGGATCATTTTTATAGGAAATCACAGCAGCAATTTAAAATGGATTACTTTTTTTTTTTTGAGAAGGGTGAATCATAGTCAATTTCACTGTTCCATCTACAACTCCTTGTGATTCATCCTGCCCAAATTTAAAAAGCTCTATATGTCTGTTTCTGAGACTGTCAGCCTTCCTTTGTGATCAAAAGAGAACTATACATATTTTCAGAGCACAGTTTATCTGACCTATTTTAGACATTCACTTCTGATTGAGATGAATCCAACCCGTTTCCATTAACCACCCTGACTGTCAGAGCTCTGTTGCCTCTAACAGGAACACGAGTGAATTGCTCTGATGTTGACACTCAGCAATAAGATGAAGCTAAATATATAACCCAAGTTTGGGGAAGAATCTCTGTGAACCCTGAATGTTCTGCAAAGCAGGTTCTAAAGAGTGGTAGTCCAAAATGATGCATCAATCTAACACGCTGCCAGGAGTTCTCTCCAAGGATTTTTGGTTCTTGTACACTGAATTATAAAGAATTACTTGTAAAACCATAACACTCTGATTGAATGAGAGAGGAAATAAGGATATTTTTTACTCCCCTCAGTCTTCTTCGTCTAACATCATGAGGATCTGGGGGATTGACAAGACTTTTTGCTTTTCCTTTTCTCCTTCTCCCTGCATCACAATTTGCAGAGGAAGGAAATGCTCGAAAGGAAGATGTGCTGTGCTTTGATTAAGTTCACCATGCAAATAATTGCAGAATTACATCTTTGTTTTTTCACTAAGTAACCCAGTGACCTCTTGCAGGGGCAAGTGCTAACCAAAGTTGGTTTGGTGACATCATGACAGTGAGCAGAGAACTTGCCATTTGAAGCTCTGTAGAGAATTGTGCTAATGAGTTTTAGTCAGAGGTAACAGAAGTTTCAACTGCAATATGCATTTGTCTGTGTTTATACTGAATGCAAAATTAATGCAAAAGCACTTTTTTTACACAAATATAAGCTACAGTGTACATGGGTGAGTGAGAAAATTTAATCATGTTTAAGGTTTAGGTCAATATTATTAAGAAAGTAAAGGATATTTCATTGTCCAGATTTAAAAGACTTCCTTGTTGCATGGTGTATATACACAGCTTGAAGGTGACAGGAATATTGTCCTAAGAAATAATTAGAGCAAAAAAACAAGCAATCTCTGAGGGCCTGTCAGTAATTAACTAGGTGATCATATCACAGTGGCAACACACCACTAATTTGGACTACTTACATCCTAATAGGGCAACCAAGGGATTTTAGTGGCAGATAAAAAAACTAACCAGGGAGTATGATCAAGAAGGTTGTTAGGTATATTTTTTTTCCAAGACACACAGCACAATTAACAGTGTTAAAAACATTAGTTCTGCACAGGACCTGCATCTTCAAAAGAAAATTAGAAGAGAGTTAAAATGAAATTGCAATGAGGGCAACTTCAGATATCAGGGCCCATAAGGGTGAGAAATAATGAGATGTTTACAAGGAGGAGAAAAGTACTGAAAACACTTGTAGGCTTATGGGTAATCTAAAGACTTGAAGAATGCAAAGCGTGATGCTACACAAAGTGACTGAGCCAGAGGCATGACTGTGACTGCAGCAAGCACAAAAATGGGCTGAATCAGACTGTAAACATTCTCAGAGCAATAGAAAATCTTTTAGTGAGGGAATCAAATGGATTATTAACTTAAATACTGAAGTCCCCCATGCAGCGATGCTGTCCAATTTAAACCCTTAATAGTCAATAAATCAGAAAATTGTGGTAAATAAACTGAAGAGCTGATCTGACCAGAGTGGAGGGGTTGTTTTGACAGCAGTTGGAGCAGTGACTGAGGTTAATACGCACAGTGGAGGAGTTGCTTCTCAGCTATGAATTTCTCCCCAAAACAAGTAACTGGCTCACAGACACAGACAAATTTCATGCAGAGTACCTGTGCTCACTCTTTGAGTAGTAAAATGCTCCTGTTCAACCAACATAAATGTTTTCAACACCAAAACTTCACCTACACAGACTTGAGAGTTTGAACCCACAGGAGGTGGATATTGAGGCCTGATTTGTCATTGGCAGTTCACCTGTCCATGAGAAGTCACAGGCTGGTGTTGCCAAAGGGAACATTGCTGATTACCTCTGAAATCCCATCTCTACCTTGCAGATATTCATCATGCTCATCACCAGGCTTCTCTGTGGGGTGGTCACCCAACTTTACCTTTATAGTCAGGAGACAAAAATACACAACTCCAGGGTGCATTTCACCTGAGGAAATCCCAATGTCTGGCACTAGCAGGAGCTGTTCCCTTCTGCTGAGAAATTGTGTTGACCTGCCCCCATGGAGCCTTCCTATTGTGTAGAAACTGACTTTTGTTGTGGGAGTGACCAGTGTCAGAAGGAACAGAACAGTCCATGGAGTATTCCCAGCCATAGGGGCAGGGAGGACTTACAGGCAGCCCCAACTCAGAATGAAGTTACATTGCTCACAAATATGTTGGAGATACAAGTTCCTCATAGGATATTCTATCAGCCCTGGGAGCAGGGGAAGAGAGGTGGGCCTTTGGTAACTCCCATTAAATTTGCATTTCCTTGCTATGCTAAGGAATTGCATAGCCATTCTGAGATTTGTCTGATAAAGCCACTATATGATGTTCATAAACAAAATTGACTTCAGGACTGATTTTTTGTACCACCTTCTTGTTGTAAATTGGGATCTGCTGTCAATATACATCTTTGATCTTTTGTGTCCTAGTGGCTGGGGGTTAAAAAAAAAAAAAAGACCATATTTCTCTTTATCTGGTCATTTTAGTTCTAGCTAGTGAACCTTTCAGCTTCATCAGATAATGTCCACATGCTCTCTCCATTGTGCTTCCTTTATTTACCTGAAGTCCAAACTTTCTCTTGCAGTAGATCGTGCTTTTTCTTCCACCCATAGTGATTCATTTTTTTTCTAATAAAAATAACTACAGCTTTTTTTTTTTTCCAGCAGTAAAAATAACTAACTAAATAAAGTGAAGAAAAGAAACAGTAGAAGCCAAATGATCACAAAAGCCAAGTGTCTCCTGTCTTGCTGAAAGGGAGGCTGGAAGATTGTTCTTTAATCCAAACTTCATGATACTCTGTTACATTCAAGCTGTGAGGTAAATGTTCCCTGACGAGCAATTAGCAAAAAATCTGAGACTTGAGATCTTAAATCGTACTTGTCTGTGATCTGCAGGGTTGAGAAGGGTGTCAGGGCATCAGAAGCTGCAGACATCCCCTTAATGAGATCTCCTGGTTAATTGTAAAACTTCTTTGAAGAGACAGTTTGATCCCAGGGTGTGCTGGGAGCCCCCTGAGCAAACTGCATTCCCATCAAGCAGCACTCCTCAAGGATCTTCAACCCTCTTCACAGACACAGAAAACTGGCTGGTGGAAAGGTCCTTCCTTTACCCACGACAGCAGCAAATGCAATGATGGTATTTTTGACAGATTTCTATCTAATGCATTCTCAATAAATGAGAGTCTCTTGCTCATGCTGGGCAATCCACACTGATGACCAACTGAATTTGTCATCACCAAAAATTCCCTATTAACTTCAGTATTTCTTTGAGCAAAGAACTTAAGGCGATTATTTTTCATCCGAGGTGCTCCCTGTCCTCTTTGCAGTGATTTTTGTTATGTGTAGATTGGACAGCAAATCATACAAAGACTCCCAGGGTTATACATGTTGAGAGCCTCATGAATGGAAAGAAAAATTTGGATACAACTACACTGGAGCATCCATAAACAAGTACAGAACCTTAAAAAAAAAGAAAAAAAAGGAATTCAGTGGATTAGGTCACTGCAGAGGTGTCATGAAGACATTAACCCAAGCAAGTCATGAGTTAATTGCTTGAAATTAATGGACTTGTTTCTATCTTAGCTTGCCTTTCTGAAAGAAAATAACCAAGTAGTAAGAAGAAAACCCCCAAATGAGATCATCAAGCAAGATATAAAACAGGAAAATTAGAAATAGAATTAAGAGATTCAGGGAAAATTAAAGGATGATTCAAAGCTGACCTAGGTGTATGCACTGTCTTTATGCCAACACTAAAGTGGTTTTAAACAGCTGTAAACTCAATCATGTATTTAGAAAACAGAGATGCTTGTGCAACGGCTGCCTTCCAAAAATGTGTTCCAAGGACTTAAAGAGCCAGAGCTAAATAAATTCACAGGCTGCACCAGTGGATTGAATTTTGAACTCTAATTGATGTCTCATGTCATTTGGATCTCTTAGAGACAAAAAAACCCAATATATATAGACCAAGGTGTTTATACAAACTACAGTTTAGGATGAGATCTCAAAGCAGCTCAGCCCTGAGACAGCAACTAGAAATTTGGCACAGAAAGAGGAGTCAAATTATTCAGCTTCCCTTTTATGTAAACCCCACATCTGTTTTCTTTTTTTAGGAAAAAAAACAACAAACAATCCATGAATCAATGTTACCCTGATTTAAAAGTACAACTTCCACTGATTGCAGAATACAAATATCTGTATTGATTATTCTACCTCCCAATCCTCCTTGCATTTCAAACCTTTTCTGGCTCTGTGTACCTTTCAAACTTGAATACATGTTGCCTAATTAGTTGGTCAAAGAAGTAAGTTGCATCTGATTAAAATGTTATCCTTCTTCTTCTGTGCTATTTACTTTTGACCAGACACCTGAATTCTGTCCCATTTTGAGGGAGGAAACAAGAGAGAACTGACAGGCTGGGGACCAGAAGAAATCTGACATTCCAAATCATCTTCAAGAAACTGCAATGCAGGTATAAATTGGAGGCGTTTTGGTTTCCTTCAAATAAAGTGGAAATCAGAGTGAAAAACTTACTGTCAATTTAAAACATAACTCTGAGATACTATAAAGAGGAATATAATATCTCCACATACCAGCAATGTGGTAGACTGACATAGTTGTAGACTGGACAAAAGTCATAGAATCATAGAATGATTTCAGTTGGAAGAGACCTTAAAGGTCATCTAGTTCCAACTAGATGATGAGAGTGAGAAGGTTCCTTTAAAAATTTCAACATTAAACAGTTTAAAGCCATTATCACTTGTCCTGCCACTCCATGCCCTTGTCCAAAGTCCTTCTCCAGCCTCTGGGAGCACTTTTAGGCACTGGAAGGTGTGAGAACATCCCCTTGGAGCCTTCTCCAGGTGAACACCCACAGCTCCCTCATCCTGTCTCCAAAGCAGAGATGCTCCAGCCCCCTGCACATCTTCCTGGCCTCCTCAGGACTTGTTCCAACAGCTCCATATCCCCCTCATGTTGGGGACCCCAGATGTGGGCACAGCTCTGCAGGTGAGGCCTCACCTGAACAGAGCAGAGAGGCAGAGTCCCCTCCCTCCCCCTGCCCACGCTGCCTTGGCTGCAGCCCAGGGCAGAGTTGGTTTCTGGGCTGTCTCTGCATTTTCCTGGGTCATGCTGAGCTTCTTGTCAACCAACTTCCATCAAATGTCAATCATTCTGATTTAAGTGGTACCTTGCAGGTTATTAATTATATTTTTGCTTATACGCAATAAATTATAGCAGCTAATTAAGTCATCAGTTTCTGCATTGCTACCTGTCCGTTGTTACCCTTGGGGTGCTGACAGGGAAATGTTCTGTTATTTGGGCAAAGTAGGGAGTACAGGGGAAAGATGTAGAGGAAGAGCACACCCAGGTTTTTGTTCAGCAGCAGTTTATGGGTTCTAAAAAGGAAAACTGAATGCTGCATTCAATCTCTTCTCTATCTTTTCAGCAGTTACACTCTTCTTTCGTTATTTAGACTAAGAGCATTCTGAAAATCACTAGAAATGGAAACTGTGTATAAAACTCTTTTTGCAATTTTTTCATGAGAGAAAAATGCCATCCTGTTGTACAGAGTTTTCGTGGGCAAACCATTTTTGCAGGAAGCAAATATGATTTTTCAGTTTAAGAAGACCCAGGTGAAGTGATGCCATCCTGCATCAGCTTCACTCAGGACATGAGACCAGAATTAATGTCTACCTTAGGTAAAAAAAGGGTTGATTCTGGGCAAAAATATTAGGGATTCCAAGTCCAAAACAGGGACTTTCACACAAGTGCCAACCTGATGGAAGGTGGCCAGCTCCTTAAAAATAGCAAGTCACGTAGAAACCTAAATACTGACACCAACATTTTCAATATATCTCCTTCCAGTGCTCCAGCCACCTAAACACTAAATGGGGAAGGAGGCACAGCCTCTGCCTGCCTGGAGCGTGGCTCAGAGGGCCAAGCACATCCCAAACACACCCAGCAGCTTCAAAGGTCACCAGCTCAGTGTTAGAAAGCCCAGAGATTTCTCATCAGCGCAGAATAATTTGTAAGGCTCCAGAATGGTTGGAAGGAAAACAACCATGGGAGCTGGTGGAGCCTTTGTCTGTCTGCTCCTGACTCATACAAAGTCAGCTGCCAAGTTTTGGGGAAAAAGACTAAATGTGAAAGTCAAAGTGTGTGAACAAAATACATACATAGAGTTTATGCCACATTACTCAGCCAAGCAGTTAAGTACAGGTTTATTTGTCAGTGGAAATAATTCCATTTGCTGGACTTGGAAGCAAAGGAAGGCTTTTATTAGAAAATTATATTGTCTGTAATCCAGTATTGTACTGAGGGAAGACAACATGCCATAAATCTAAATATATGTGTTTAAGTGTTTTAAAGTAGCAAAAAATTATATGCATTTTTTTTATCACAGCCACAAAAATACATCAGCCAATTGACTCCCTCCAAACAAGAATGAAATAGCTTTTCCACTTTTATGCATAAGAACTCTATACATCCCTTCACCCCACACCCATGTGATTATTTGTTGCTTTTTTATTCCTTTAGTCATTTATTTTTCTCTCCACAGAGGCAGATATCCCATATTTTGAAACACGTTTCTGCTACTACTACAGGGCATATAGACCATTACTTAATTTTTATCTTGATGCTTTTTTTTCCAAACTATTGGGCATCTCTCTATACTCAATATGCAACTTATTTTTTCCTCAGGAGAATAAGCATCTTATTTGCAATGCAGGAAAAGAATACAGTACATTCCATTCTTCTCACAGCTTTTTTAAGAGTACAAAGCCATCTTTCAATTATTTTCCTTGGCTGAACTCAGTTTTATTTAATCTCACCCTCTCCCAAGAGTGTTGCAATGGCACTTTTGTACTGTTTCTTTTATTTGTTGTCTACCCTCTTGTAAAGATGATTGTTTTCTGAGGCACAGGGAGAAAGGGAGGAAATTCAGACTGAGGTAGCCCTGAAAGCTTTATTTGGCTGAAGGTACTTGCTTTTGGCTTTTTTTTCCTCAGTGACCAGCACTCCTCACTCTAACTTGGATCTACTCTTCTGTTGTCCTAAGAGACAGAGAACTGCAAAGCAAGACTCTGCCCCCCTAAAGAAATATTTGTCTTTGTAAGTCCCTTGGTCAGTTGTGAAGGGAAATAAATATCCCCAACAGAGACCCTACATGAGGTTTTTAATACAGGATGGACACAGCCCTGTGTCCCAATCCAGCAAAGAAACAGACTGGGAACCATGGAAGGGATGTCAGATAACTCAGCAACATCACTGAGAAAGGCAGAGAAGGTGTTGGAAAGGGCTTATTTTGAGTGTGCTGAGCATTTGGGTCCACCAGGCTGTTTTATCCCTATTTCCTGAACTTAAACTCTTGTGGAGAACATCTGTTCTCATGCTGCTGGGTTTAAAAAAAAGCATCTGAGATGGTTCAGTGGCATATACTGAGGAAATATTTTTCTTAATGAACAATCTAGTAAAAGTGGACATGTTTCTACTGAAAAGAAAGCTCAGTTTTGCACTGAAAAGTCAGTAAATTATTATATGATTCTTTTGCAGACATGTGACCCTTCACATAGAAAATACATAGAAAGTATTTTCATTTCTTTGCTTTAAAATAACTTCATTTTTTGCCATTGAAGGTAGGATCAAAAGTTTCAGCCTCACATACAGACACAAACAGGAGGATTTGCTGTGTGTGAGCTCTGTGAAGATTTCAGATTTCTGCATCCAAATTTGAAATGATGGAGGGTTATCCTTTGGTCATGAGAAATAAGCAGTGCATTAGTCAGCTCAGTGGAGCACTTGACTGCCTTTGTGACCCCCATTTCCTTTTTGCCAGCCCAGAAAAGGTTAAGAGTGCAGCCCCCACAGTAATGACTCTGCCTGACATTTCAAGGCACATCTAACAAACACTAGCACACAGACACAACCCTCTCAGCACAGTTTCAGGCCATTGATTTGTCTCCATCCACAGAAACTAACTTCAATGTCACAAGGATTAATTAATCAATGTTGGTAAACCAGTTGTAGGGTGAAATTCTGTTTAGAATGTTGTAGTCAATTAGTTTGGTTTTACTCCTGTTTTTTTAATTTGTTTGCTTGATTGGTTTTGGTTTGTTTTGGGCTTTCTTGTTAAAAGCATGACAGTTTTTGTGCTGCACTTGAAAAGGAAAAAAGAAAAAATAGGGCCTTAATTCTGTTCTAGAACTACAAAATCAGTGAAACATTTCTCTTTGCCAAGAAGTCCTTTTGGAAGTCATACTGGACTAGAAATGTCCAGACCATTTTGGGATGAAAAGTGTGTGGTGGAAGAGACTATGAGCTATTGTGACACAAAATAGAACTGTCTGGACATTGGGCTCTGAAACATTGCTTCTCATATTTGTACAGGGGAAAAAACCCCAAAACATCTAAAATTGGCAAATGATGCTGTCCATTGTAAATATATTATAACTGACAAAATTCTCACAGTGATTTTTAATGACCCCTTAAAGAAAAGTTTAGTGTGCCAAATTTACAGTGTAATATCAGATGATTTTTTTTAAGTTAGTTACTATCTTAACAGAAGCAGAACTCTGGATTACTGAGATTTTAGTTTCTCCATTCAGGCAAAAGTGCAGTGTTTTTTTTCCCTCTCTTGCCTCTGTAATATAGCATATATCTGACAAAGGTATAAAGTGCAAGAGAATTTTCCACCTATTATGTTGAAGGTTTTAAGGGGTCCACTAAGGACAGGACAATCAGGTTTGAGTACAGTAGTAAAGAGAAAAGAGAAAGGGAGAGAAATCAATGTTTTCAGGCTTTATTGTGGAAAACTGAGAAAAAAATAAACACAGGAGATGATAAGCCCAGGCTGGATGAGGCTCTGAACAACCTGGTCTAGTGGAAGATGCCCCTGCCTTAAGGTCTTTTCAGACCCAAACCATTATATGATTCTGTGACAAAATTCCAGGCCAGAGAGGACATGGGAGAGTTTTACCATTCACTTCAATGAGGTCAAGTACATACCCAGTGCTCTCTAAAATCTGATGCTGAAACATCTTACAAGACATCTTGGTGTAGGGGCCATGACAGAAAATAACCTTTGCAGCAGAAAAAGCATCTCAATCAAAGGGCAAAGATATTATACATTCATGGACAGCTCTCCCATGCTCCCTTCTTTGTACCAAAGCCAATAAAAATCTTGTGAGACAACACAAAAATAAAATCCAAAACTACAGCAACAAAATACTCTTGAAGGGAAGGAAGCTGCATCACCTTTAGACCAAAGAACCCCAGCAAACTTGCATTCTAAAGTGAATGACTAAGGGATTCAGCCATTTCCATCATTTCAGATGGATTGTTGTCCCACCTACCCCCTGATCCTCACTTCAATTCCCTTCAGTATTTGTTCAAAAAGCCCTGTGTGCAGCTGAGAACAGGAAATTACTGCAAATTTTCTGAAAATGGATGTCTTAAAGGGTGTGCTACAGACAGTGCGATGAGAGGAGGGTGACACCATTCCCAGTGAATTTTACTTTATTTAATTGACAATCAAGTTCAGTCGGGTACCATGAGGCAGCTCTTGGACATCCACTGGCTCTGGGACAGCCAACCTTTGGGCTAAATAAAAGTGAAACAATGCCAAGCAATCGATTAAGAAGTTTTATTTACAGCAGCAATGATTTAAACCTTATGATGAGTTGAACAGCAGAAAGGCTTTAAACATTTCTGAACAGCCCATGGATTAATCTCTGAACAGCCCACAGCACCAGTGGATTCAACTTCTAACCTCATGACAGACAGGCTGAAAGGCCATTTAAACTTTTAGGAAGAGGAAAAAAGGAAGAAGGGAAGATAGGAAAATAGAAATAAAGAGAACAGATCTGGGTCAGCACCCTGGGGCCCAACACCATCCCAGGTCTGGTTCCTGTGATGACAAGAGCACCCCAAGCCTCAAGTTGTGCTATTTTTCATCATACAAGCACATTTTGATATTCTCAGACTTCTCTGAAGGGGTTGAGAGGTCTGTCTACAACTTGTTTTTAGAGATATTTACCCAAGATAAGGAATCTGGTCTCAGAAAATCACTGTCCTGCCTCCACAAGACCCTCTTTTCAAACCACACCTTGTCTGGTTGGTGTGACAACATTCCTGTTCTCTTCTGCTGAGTGTTTGTGGCATTGAGTCTTTCTGGTTTACATTAACTCTTTCAGCTTTTCACTCTCCCACAGCCATCATTCTTATTTAGTGTTCTTTTTATTAAGGATAGTAAGAAACACTCCATCTGAATTCTGTTCTCCTAATGCTGTTGGATCTTCCCATTAGACTTACACTGTAAGAAGGATTTTTCTTCTTGAAGAAACATATACATAATAATAATCATTTCTTGCTTTTTCAGTTCTGACTTGTGTTTTTAGCTGTTTAGACAAGAAAACAGCAGAAATATCCCCATAAAACTTTTATCATACAGTTTGGCTCCCATGTCAAATTTGTATAAAGACTTCACTGTCTACCTTCTGTCTTCTTCCTTTCTTTCCTCTGGGGGCTATAATCAATATAAATCAATATAATCTCAGCAAGATTAGTTTAACTGTCTTGTTCTTCTCAGTGGTAAAGGTTGGTGTAGATTATTGAATCATGTGTGACAGCATTTTTGGAGTTAGGAGCATATAGAACACAAAAACCAGTCAAACAGTGAAATGCTCATCACCTTCCTCTCAGCTGATTGTATGCCAGCCTGAAATAAGAATTCTCCAACAAAACTTTTCAGACAGAAGAATCGGGGGTTGAAAAACTGCTGGAAAGAACCAAGTCAATACTCTTATAAACTTCAACAACTCCATAGTATGGAGAAAGAAATGCAGGCAGGACTGAGTCATGGCGTTGTGTTCTCTGGCTCTAAAGGGGAAAAGTGATATGTAATCATTCATTTAGTGTGCAGCTTGGGGGAAAAGTGTCAAGTGTGCTTGTTTGCAACACTAATATGATAAATTAGGTCATTTGCAGCATTTTGGCAGAATTCTCTGGCTCAGCAGAGAACCTGAGTATGTGCTCACCTTTGGTAAATTTAGTGTCATGCAGTTAAAGAGCCAAACACATGCTTGAGGCTTGGGATAAACAGAGTTATAAAATCAGTGACTGCCTGGCCTACTCCCAGCACTGCTGAACCAGAATGGATCACAGGTGATTTGACTACTGTCATTTTCTGCTTGCAGAACTCATAGCACAGCACTCACTCCACACTGTGTGGTCACATGTCTTGAGGTTTGATTTTGTCTAGTTGTGAATTTCCATTCAACTCATCTTCCTTTCAACTTTTGGGGGCATTTTCTAACATTCTTAGTACTATTGAAATCTCAGTCAACCCCACTGAATCAAGGCTTCATAAATTTATTAAAGGGATTTTATGATGATCTGGTACTTACAGAACTTTGAAATGGATGTGCCTTTCACACCCTTTTATTTTCACATCTTTTTTTTCCAGTGAGCTGTGGCTACCATTGGTGCCTAATCTTCATCTAAAAAATGTAGTCCCTGGATCAAGTATTCAGTCTCAGCAGGAGGCACTTCATTAAACTGATTGGTTCTCTTCCCCTTCATCAAACCATGATTGATCCCACTGTAGACCTGGCTCTATGTACCCAAGAATGGAAAAAATGACATATTTTGTGGGCACTGGTGTGATTCAGATGCTCAGAAAGGAAATTCTGATTGAAATTCACACTCTCAGACTTCTGCCTAATGTTTGTTCAGACCACTGGCTTTCTACTACATAATTTGGTGACCACACAAAATCCAAGGGGTGAGACCCAGCACCCTGAGTATTTCATTAAAGGGCCAAAGTCACAGAAATTTTTGCTCACTTGACTCTGATGCCAAAACTTGAATCCTCTCCTGTGTCTTTTCCAGGAAAAATGGTGAATCTTCCACCATAAAATCAGGTAATCTGGGTGGCAGGGCAGAACATCTTGAACCTATTCACACTAATCCAGAAATCAATCCCAGGCCTTGTAATGAGGAATTGTGCAAACCTTGGGTGACAGTTCTGCCTTCATTTTAATAATGTGAGTCCTCGTTAGCTCAGTCCTCTGCTCCATCTGATCCTCTGCAGGCAGAAAGTGCAGAGCTGGTCACCGAATCTAAGCTTGAGTGTAAATTAAGTGAAGGGAGGTGACAGAGTCTGAATGCCTGATATGGAATGGAGTTTACCCATAAAATTAAAGCCTGATTGCAAATTTTATTTTATAGTTTGCTCTTTACTGCCATTATATTTTTTCAGTCCCTAACTCTGATCACAGTGTCTGGTTTCAGCTCAATTTTCAGTAACAGTGAGTGTCTCAGAAGTCACCAAAACTAAAGAAACCCAGTTAGTTACACCCTAAGATAATCTGGTGAACTAGTGAATCAAGGAAAAGACAGAAATGCACAGTAAAGCAGGTTACATTGGGTTTGATGCCCACAGAACTACTTAGTTATTGTGATGCCTCAGTTAGAGGTCTCTAATCAGCTTCGTCTCTAATTGGATTTCTCACAGCACAACTAATTAAGGAGGCAAGGGCAGGAGCCTGAGCCCAAATCACACTTTAACTGCAGGGATCTCTTTCCCTATACATTAAGGTCTCAACTTCTGTCCCTTTCCTAAAGACATCAGCCAGTGCTGCTGTTAATACATAGAGGAAAAATAATGAACAGCATCCCAGTAGTGATGCTCTTTTGCCGAAGATATTACGTGTATTAAGATCACTTTAAGTCTTTAGTGTCCTTTAGTTTTCAATCTGAAGTTCACAGGAGTTGATGGAAAGTAAAGGTAGAAAAAAAAATTAAGTCTTTCTCTCAGAAAAATCTTCTACTTTCAATTATTATGGGCAAAGCTTTATGACAGGGAAAATGAGCCTGTAGGACATGGTTTTCTCTCTGTGTGATACCTGGAGTGTGTCTCTAACTGGAATGACCACTCAGGAGAGCTCAGAGTAGAGAAGGTCTCACACAGTTTGTTCCCGTGGCAGTGTCCTGCAATGTCCTGTCATGTGTCTTCCTTCTGCATCGCTTCCTCCCATCAAAGACATGAAATAATTCCTCATTTTTAGTGAAAAATGCTAATAACTGTTTAAGCATAGGCATGTCACCAAAATGTGAGCCCTTCCCAAAATCCTGTTTCAGAATATGCTATGGGTAATGAAAGCTCTTGGACAATATAAGTGACTTCATACTGTTAATTGCAAAATAGTTTTCATAGTGACATGCAAGGTATGGGTAAAAGGCTACTGAAAATAATATAACTGTAGGGGGAAAAAAGGTATTTTTTGCTTGAAGTTTAGTCTCTGATTTCTTTTGTTCAGTTTTGACACAAAAATCAGCAGGAACTTTAGAAGTTTTCACAGTTTTCTTCTGAAAACTTTGCAATTTGGTTCAAAACACATGGTATATTCCAAACCTCAAGCTAACCAAAGTGTAAAACACTCACTCTGAATTTCAATCTGATCATGTCCTATGGGATATATTCCTTTTTAGGAAAAATTCCAGTGTTGGTTTAGAAATATTATCACAGGACCAGGAAAATTGCTTTACCCACCGTGATTTCCACTACCAAAGCTCTGCATAGGCTGCCCAGTATGGGGGATATACCAAGTATGATTTGTGTGTTCAGCAATGGGAATATAAATATTTAATATCAGGGAATTATCATAACAGAAATTCTTAATTCTGCTACAAGTGAGAAGAATATTGTTTTGGGTGCATTTAAAAGGTATTTTGATGCACCTGAAAACAGTACAATATTCAAGGTCCCACTTTTCCTCTCTTCAGGCACTTCTTTCAGGGTATTCAGCAATATACAATTCCCAGCACTGTCCTGGAATCTCAGGCTGCTAAAGCTGTGTGGTGTTTGTTTTTTTTTTCCCAGTTCTTAGTTAAACCAATGAGGAATTCTCTATCATACAGAAAAAGGGGAAAAAAACCCTCTGGCTGCTGTAACAAGCATTCAGAATGCCTGTAAAAACCTTTCACAAAATCTGCTGCTGCTGTTTCCTAAGGATGCTCCTGTTCTGCTGCACTCGATTCAGTTCTCCCTGCTCTCTGGAGCAGCATGGGATTTGTTTTGGTTTTGTGGGAGCTGATCTGTCTCTGCAGGAAGGCATCACCTTCCAGGGCATGAAAGGTGTGCTCAGGGCCTGGTGGAGCAGCAGCAGCAGCAGCAGCAGCAGCAGCAGCAGCTTTCCCCTCCACACTCCTCACCCTGCAAAGCCACCAGGAAGGTCCTCAGGCACTGCATCTCCTGCAGTCCTGAAACCTGCCCATCCCTTCCCAGCTTCCAGGGGTGAACATGCCCAGTCACGATGGGAGTGTCTCCAAAGCCTCTGGGTCCTCCAGCCTGGGGCACGGAGCTGTCTGACCTCTTCAACTCATCTCTTGGTACAGAAGATTTCATCAAGTACAGTACATTCCATGAGTACAGTGAGCACTTCCTTAAAATCAAGCTGTTTCTCATTCTGATTATTTCCATTTTTTAAACCATTTCCAGAACTTTCCTCCTCCATCTATTGGAAATTCTTTCCTAGAGACCAGATTGTATCTGCGGACAGACCTACCAGGGTGTGTGAACACTCACCTGCACTTTTAGCCCTCACCTTCTCCTCCTGGAGGAAAAAAGAACCACCTTGTTGGCATTCACAGGAAGCAGTTCTACGACATTCCTTTGAAGGACAGTTTGAGCAAAGTTTTTTGGTCATAAAACCACATCATTTTGTTTATTTTATTCCTAATAGGTGAATGTGTAAGTAAGAAAATCACGTACTCAAAAATCAACGAGCTCAGACGGATAGAAAACCGTGTACTCAAATTCCATTGTATGGGGACACACAAGAGAGGAAAGAACACATAATATATACCAGACTAAAATGACACACATAAATGAGACCAAAGCTCCATGAATACGTGATTCTGTGCAATTAGTGGCAAAGAGGGTGGGAGAACGGAATGTCAATGGATTTTTAACTGAGGGTTGAATGAACCTGCAAGAGTCCTCAGGGATTTAATAGCAGGTGTGTGATCAGCAAAACACTCAGAAATATTGGTACAAATCAGTGTCAACAGCACGGGTAGTGCAGAGGGAAGACACATTACAAAGACATCAGCTAATAAGGAACCTGTAGCTGCAAGCACTACTCAGTCTTTTGGGACTGAAATCCCCTGACTAAACATTCACAGTATCAGTTTTAGGGCCCTATCAGCAGCAGGATTATGGCAGTGACTGTGACAGGCTTAGGGAGATAGAAAGAGCAGACAGAAAACTAGGTGCCTTGCTGACCCCTTCAGGTAATAGGTTGAAACCTTGAAATGAAATTTAGCTAGAACTGTTCTGTTAATGCTGTTGTAGGAGCCATAAATATGCTGAAAGCAATTCACAGGCTCCCAATTTCCAAGCTCAGAAAAGAGTGCTGTGTTAAAGAAGCCCAGCTCCTTCTCTCCCTAAAAGCCAGAATGTCCGGCAAAAACAAGTCAGAAAACATATTTGACCATATAATCTCATTTGAAGGGATCCCAGCAATTCTGAAAATCTCAGCGAACTTTTCTGGAGTCTATTTTCTTTTTATCCCCTAATGAGAAAAATGTCTAATTTCTATCCCAAACTGCTGTTTTATTGTTATTTAAACCGTAAATCTGAAGAGATTAAATCTGCCCTGTAAAATCTGTTCCCATCCTTCCTCATCAGCAGACCCACTTGCCACAAATGCATGCCAGCCTACAATGATAAAGTAATTTCTCAAGATAACTTTTCAGAGAGGTGGTCTTTGGATTTGTGATCAAAAGCTTCACTGACACACTCCTTCAGGATTTATGGAACATCATCTCCAGTGCACATCAAGGCCTTTAGGCAGCATTGCTTCCTGTAGTGGTAGACCTGAAGGAAAGAGCCCTTCCAAATCTGGATTTTGATACCTTTTTTGTACATCTAAGGGCTAGCTTAGTATTCCAGTTGTAGTAAAAAAAAAATAGTTTCAGTTCATACAGAAAGATTTTTTCACCACAATCCACAGGTCTGTCTCCCAATTAGCATTTTTCAAGTAGTTAATGGTAGTTAGTGCACAGTTTTTGTTATGGGGTTTGTGTGTATGGCTGTGATCAGGGCAGGACAATCAATGATTTCTTTTCCTACACCTGTTCCAGGATCACAGACTCTGTCAGAACAGAAGACAGGTCTGTGTCTTACCTTGTGGGGTTTATTTAAGTTGTATTTTTCCCTGCATGGATTTTTTTCTCCAAGGTTAAAGGGACACTGCTTAGACTTTCTTCTATTACAACTTGTAAAAATCAAAATAAATAAATCATAGGCTTCTTTCATCTTTAATTTCTGTTCTTTGGCCATTTACAGTTCTTGGTGACATGATGGATGCTATCACTGTTGGAAAATGGCAAGGAAAACTTATGCCTCTGTTTAGCTGCTTGGATATCTCATTAAACTCAAGAGAATTGTGACAAAACACTAATTTATTGACAAGGAAACTTTTTTATGTGCTAGTCTTATTGAAACTTTCATTTATAAAATATCCATAAATCTGAGTAAAGCCAGGAGGAGTTTCTCCTGAGCTGTCTGTGACTGAAAACTGCACAGTCAGCACACCCAAATTTGCACCTCTTACATCTCTGATCTCTGATGTGTGCCCCAGTCACAACAGAGAATAAAAAGTCTTTAGTTTGAACCCTGGAACCTTTGATTTGAACCTTGGAAGGGGAAAGACAGAGAGGAAACCATTCATAAATGTCACATATAAAGAAGTCCTTTTCTCGTGTCTATGCAAAGAAATTAAAAAAAAAAAAAAAAAATCACACCTACCTACCTGTTTGAACTTCCTTACTGTGTTGGAAAACAATTGTGAGTGAGCAACCTGGACCTTGACTCAAGAATCAAGCAAGGAGCCCTCAGAGACAATCTCTTAATCTCTTCTACCAATCCTCCCCACATATTGGCAGGGCTGCAAAAACTTTATTCAGCCTGTCTTGTGAATTCAGAGCTACTCAAGTTAATACATTTTATTCTAGCAAAATATGCTCTGCCTGTAGATTATTCTGGATGTACAAGCATATGAAGAAAAAGAGAAAGTAATCATGGTTCCCCCCATGCCCAACTTTGTAAACATTGGAGTTTATAAGAAAATAAAAGAAAATATTTTACCAGTAAGAATAAATATCCATGTGGCAATTTGCAGTCAATGCCTAATGCTCAAAACCCAGCAGAAGGTGAGATTGTTTGAGAAAAGTAATTTTCCAAGTTCACCAATGTGAATAAGCAAGTTACTACTGCTTTCTATCAGGGTGAATATGAACCTGTCAAAATAGCAAAGCCTTATAGCAGTGGCAAATAATGAAGGCAAAACAATAAAATGGCTAAAGCCTGACAGCCTTCACCTGCTTTTTTTCCCTGAGAAAGTTAAAGGAATGGAAAAATGGCAAATAAAATGCAGTTCTGCTGTGGGCTAGCAGTGATGGAAACATTAAAATAAGACCTTTCTTAGCAGTCTGGCTGCACCAGAACTTGTGCCTTGATGTCTGTGACACCTCCTGGTCTGATTTCTGTCACGGAGTCTACAGGCCAACTGGATATGACACAGCAGATTTTGAATGTGAGACGTTCACACTACAGCAGTAAAAGTGAAGATGTAAATGCCCTGGTGGTGCTTTAATGCAGTTTAAACCAGCTCTGTAAAAATGCAGTGGTTAACAAGGAACCTTGTCTTGCATTGTTCTGTGCAATACAAAGTGCTGCTACTCAGCTTAAAATCCTGCTAGGAGCAGATCTGGCTGTGCTCCTTCATGCCTTGTATTTGCACATTGTATATTTCCTTGGCCTTGGAAGTAAACTGTGCAAGACATAAATTTCACCGTGAAAAAGAAAAAAAAAGCAGCTATTTTCAAACTTTCATCTGCTGTCCCAGCAGCTTGTAAAAGAGATCAGACATGCAGCTTGCTGATGGTGTTGCATTCTGATGGCGCAGAGCTGGCAGGGTCAGTCCTGCTTTCTGCAACATGAACATTTGAATCTGCATTTTTTTTCCCCCATTTTTGTCAGAGCACTGTTCCACACAATCCAGGGTTTTCAGTATGAACACACACATGTGCATGCAGGTGTTTGTGTTCACGGCGCTCTGAGTGTTTGCACCTGTTCCATCAAGGTTTTGGGGTTATGTTTTTGCTTATAGGAACAGAAATCTGTGATTATTGGGGAAAATAAAGAAACCAAGGCGCTGCCTTCTGGTTTGATTACATGCTGCATAAAGTGGGAAGCTTTTAAATATGCAAACAGCATCTGTGTTCTGGTGGTTGTCTTATCCTCTGAGGGCTCCAGAGATAAACTCTGCTTTGTTTCACCACCTTTAGCGCCACCAGCAGTGATCACTCTGCTGTAGATTTCAGCTCAACACAGAGTCGACTCCTCTGTAGTCCTGTTCCTCCCTCGGTCTATTTGGTGGCTTCATGATGAACAGTATTCAACAAAATGGACAATGGAAGTTTGTATCTCCTCAAGGCAAGAGGAAAATTAAATAATGATGCAAAGTAAAAGATTGATTAAATTATCCTGAGTTTTTCAAGGCAGAAGAGCCTGGCTTTCATCATTGGGAAACCTTCAGGCCAGGTGGGATGTCCTAAAGCATCTCCAACGTGCTAGAAACTTTGCATTTATGTGCAATACTCAGATTCTTCTGTTTGTAC
Source organism: Hylia prasina (assembly GCA_013397195.1). Taxonomy (NCBI): domain Eukaryota; kingdom Metazoa; phylum Chordata; class Aves; order Passeriformes; family Sylviidae; genus Hylia; species Hylia prasina. Next base: position 561,354 of record VYXD01011148.1, on the reverse strand, counting down.
CATATCAAAGCATTCAGAATTAAGATAAAAACATGTACACAAATTTAATAAATTTGTATCAGTAGAAATTGTCTGAACAAGGACAAAACTTCTTTCTTTTTTGACACTGGCATTTGAAAGCTGAAATTTTGGCACTGCCACCCACTCCAGCAACATTTTAACTTGAATTGGTAAATTAATACAAAATTGAAGGGGTTAAATAATCTAAAAATGAAACACATGAAGTACCGTAGATCACTGACGACAGCAAATATTCCCAGTAATGTTCTTGATATTTTAACTTGTTGCAGTACCCATTTCCTCCTTCCTACTCCCAGCATTTATTCCAGTTATAGACAGATCTTGTCCACATCTCTTCTTACTGATGCTCCTTTTTCAGCATGGTGAATGAGCGATAAGAAGCTTTTTCATCCAGGTCTAAAATGAATTATGACCATTGTTACAGCTGAAAATTAGGGATCTTCCTGTGACATCAGATTTCAGAGACTGCCTGCAAGAAAACCTATGAAGAAAAAAAACCCATATGAATTAAAAGTTTTCAGGCAAATTAATTAACATGGTTCCATAAATTATACAAATGTTTGGGCTTTAGCTTTTTAAAGCTATTGTCTTTTATTGCTTTTTTAGATAAATGGTCAGTAGATAATTATCTTTATTTGTTTAAAAGAAGCTCTTTAGTGCTGGAGGAATTGTTCTAGCCTGGGATGAATGGGCAACTCAGAATCACATTAATATACTCATTCTTGTAAAGTTTCAGACCAGGTTAGGGAGGGTATCAGGGTGGATATTCAGAAGTTTTTTGAGTGAAACTAGATAAAATTTCAGCCTACAGAAGTATGCCACAAAAATATGACTGATTTGCAATCTGATCCCAGAGCAAAGCACATAACTGCAGTTCCCTGAATTGAAAATACAAGCTGCTTCTATTTTACTGGGCATTTATGAGGTAGAAGGAACCATCAAGGATGCTACAAAATAGAGTCTGGAACATTTAAGTCATATAAGCCACAGACACAACTGCAAGGAATTGATTTCTATGGTGTTTTGGAAGACAAATTTTATCTTTTTCATAACATACTGAAATTATAGTTTGTCCCTTCCCTGCATCTTTGGATATGATGCTACATTTTATATTTCCATGGCTGGGACTTAAAAAAAAAAGCAAACAGATCTCTTAAGAAAATAAAATCATTTCATTACTGTTAAATACCTTTCGAGGTTTTTTATGTATTTTATTAAACAGAAACTTTCGCAAAATTATTACAGAACCCTGTTACATTGTCTTTGTGCAATTTTCATGCAAATTTCTTAATTCTCATATTTCCTGATACCAGCTCACCCCTTTCAGTAAAGAAAAAAAAGAAGTGGGATTAACATTTTTATCTTTGATTACTATCACTAGCAAATAATAGACCCAGTTCAGGCACATAGTTAGAGGCAAATTTTGCCCTAGAGAATTTGCCATCTGTTCAGGCAAGTCTGACAAAGCATAGAAGGAATGGGGCACTGATCTCCTGGTTTTGTTACAAAAAACATAAAAGGGTAAAAGATGCTCCCAAAGGAAAGGCAAAGAAAGAAATGCATTTCCTAAACTTCCTTCCAGAACCAAAATATAAAATATCCTCTGTACCTGTCTTAATATGTGGGATGATGATACAGGGAATATTTATGTTGGTGATGACGATGATAATGTTGATGATAACAGTTTTAAAAATACAATTACAAATTTTGACCTCTGGGATGAAAGGTAGAATGGATGAAAGGGATGACACTTTAGAACAGATTTATCTAAAGATATAAGTCAATCTCAGCTAGGGAAGGCTGAGCTGACTAAATTTCAAAATGTGACAGAATTAACAACAATGACCATCACATTTTCAAAAATCTGGGACACTGGCTATTGATCAGCAAGCACACACTGCTCCTTACAAAATGGAAGAAAAAGGAATTCACCAAGTATAGACTAATTAAGCTGACCTCAATAATATGTTAGGGATGTAGAACACATTTTCAAGTGAAAAAATTAGTGAAAGACATGAAGCTAAAAGGACTATGTGATAAAATGGAACTTGAATTTACTGAGTTTAGACCAAGCCAAACTAACTCAGTCCGCTTTTATTCTTGTAACAGAAATTATATTCTGCAGACAGACAGTGCTCTGGTTCTCATCTCTTTGGACTTGAGGAAAGCATTTCATGTAATGAGCCACATGGAGAATTTTCACCAAAACAGAGTGAGATGGAATTGCTAAAAAGTTGTCAGGTCCAAAAGATCCCCTTAAAAGGCATATGAGAATGGATGATATGATAGGAGCACCTTCCTGCCTGGAAGCACTCTTCAGATACACTTTTTGAGGATCAGCACTGGGACCAATTTTACGTGATATTTTCATCAGTGACCTTGACACAAAAAAAGTAGGAAATTGATCATTTGGTTTGGCAGTAAGTAAGGAAGTGCTGTCAATAAACTGAGCAGATAAATGTCAGACAGGAAGAAACAGACCTGCTCAACCACTGGGATAATAGAAATCAAGAAAGCGTAGTCAGTAAAGTGCCAAGAAATATACATCTACTGAGAAAAATTATTGCTAGATCCTGAGAGGTTATTAATGGGACATGATAGAAGATGAGAAGAACAGGAAGCTATAAAAACATTGAGATATAGATAGATAGATAGATAGATAGATAGATAGATAGATAGATAGATAGATAGATAGATAGATAGATTTTTTTTGGGGTTTTTTTTGTTTGTTTGTTTGGTTGGTTTGGTTTTGTTTTTTTTTTTTCTGTCCTGTTGAGATAAGGAATTATTCATTCTGCTACATGTGACCATGGTGAAGTGCCAATAAGCACATGACACACAATTCTGGTCAGGTTATTTGTGAAAAAAGAGGCAGCATAACTGCAACAGAAGAAGAAGAAAATAATTGGGAAGAGAAGATTTACTGTACCACAGGGACTTGGAGAAATATTTGCTACACCTCTGTCTTACCAAAATGAAGATAAAGAGAAGACAGGATTGCCCTTTGTAAGTGATCTTACAAAAGTGATCTCTCCTTAAGGGAGGACAAATAGGAAGTGACACATGAGGAAAAGTTGAAGTAAACCATAGAATCATAGAATGTTAAGGGGTTGGAAAGGACCTTAAGGATCATGTAGTCCCAATTTCCCCTCCCACAGGCAGGGACAAATTCCACTCGAGCGAGTTGCTCAAGGCCTTATCCAACCTTGGTTTGACTGGTGCATCCACAACCTCCCTGAACCAACCTGTTCCAGTGTGTCACTACCCTCACAGAAAAAGCTTCTTCCTAATGCCTAGGACCTAGTCCCTATATTTTCCCTCTTCCAATTTGTACCCATTACTCCTTGTCTTATGACCTAAATGACCCTAAGAAATTTAGACTGGAGATTGGGGGAACACTTCCAAGGATGTGAAGCGAGATTATGAGGTGGTTTTTTTCTCAGGAGCAGTGGAAGTATTTGCACTCTGTCTGTGAGGGAACCTCTCTCTCTTTGAAAGACAACAGGATAAGGCATGCACCTACCCTGTGCCTGGGACAGGACACCTGACACACCAGCAGGGTTGGCCCAGGCATGGACAGGAAAGAATAGAGCTGCTGCCAGTGCAGGACAATATCCCCACCCAATCCGTGTGTACCGAGGAGGATGTCAGCCTCTACTCCTCTGGTACAAAAAGGGCATGGAGAGAGAAACTTGAAAAATTCAAATGCAGCCTTGAGAAACCCTGAGCCATCTCCACTGGCACTCAAGAGAGGGCTAGCTTACAGCTCCTGCCCTGTCCTCTGATTGTGATTCCAACATCCCTGCAGGAGGGGCCACTCAGAGTCCTGTTCATCCAGCCAGGGACTTCCCAGAGCTTACAACTATCTAAACCATGACTTTTTGCACTAAATTCTCGGTCATTTGGCAGGTTTGGGCACATTTCACTCCAAGTGGATCCAGTGAAGAACAGTCCAGACCAGGCTTAAATGTTTGGTGATTGCTCCTGAAAACACAGCACTGACTTCCTGAATGAGACCTCAAATGAGAGCATGCTGTTTGAGTTTAAGTTGAATGCTCTCATAGGAAATCAGATTATTACTATCAAGACAATTTTTTTCTCAGTACTATTACATTGGTTTTTTTTAGAAAACCAGTCACAAGAAAACAGCAAAGCCCCAAAATAAAGACCTCTGTGAAAATGGCTGTACCAAATGCTTCTCCGACACATTTAACACCTCTCTAATAATGTTTTTTATAATTGTTTCAGAATGAAAATGTGCACCATAACAACCTGAAAATGATTCATACATATTCATACCTTCCATGTGTTAACTGCTGGGGAATGTTATCGGATTGCTTCACTTTATAAATTGTTACTTATTTACCACGCCAGTTGGTGACTCTGGGGTAGCATATGTGAAATTAATTTGCAGTTTCTATTACAGCTAGTTGCAATTTTCCAATGAAACACTCTTTAAATTAAGAGGAAAAACAACAAAAAAATAGGAATCACCCCGACCCATTAAGCTGGAAGGCAATGCTCTGTAGAACAGTATTTGTTCAGATGATCTGACAAAACATGGGCAGGGTTTCATGAGAAGCATTTTCCAAATATGCAGGAAGATTGCATGGGTGATTACTGGGTGCTCCAGAACAACTCCACCATGGGAATAGATCCCACATGGCGCTAATCTGGCAAAATCCCTGTTGTGGACCAAGAAACTGAGTCTGGGAATTCCACCCCTTGTCAAAGGTCACCTCCTGGCTCCATAGCTGTAACCTCCTGGTTATTGTCTCTCACTTTACTCTCAAACCTCCCAAATTCTGAGCTACTGTGTCAACAACCAAGACCTTTCAACCCTGGCTTCCAACCCTGCTCACATAAAACACAATATGCAAAACTAATAATGATATATACACATCTTTAGAGAAAATTAAATTTTCGTGGAAAGCACACAGTAATTTGTTACTTCTAAAAACAGATCTGGTTAGGAAAACCTTTCTTCTTTTTCATCCATGAAGAAAAATATTTCGCTTCAGCTTTACTGTATTTATTTTTGTCCTAAAATAATTAAAAATCATTAAAACTTCCCCCATGAGGGCTCTGAATTTGAAACACAATCATAAAACAAGCTGCTGCAAAAGTTTTTAAGAGCCTGAAAATCTGAAATCTGAAAGAATCAGATTCCTTGGTTCCCTCTTTGGCCAGGTGTATAGAACTGATTTCAGATCAGGAAAGCCAAATTCTTTTGAGGATCCAAACCCCTTTGAAAACAATGGGACAACTACCACATTTCGAATAAGGCCCTCTATTAGCAGAGCTGGTTTTATATATGTGTACACAGGCACAGACCAAGAGAAAAACTGCACATAGAATTTAATGGGATGGACTATGGAGTAGGTGGTGTTTAAAGTGTCTCTTGTGCAGTCTCTAAATGTGCTGGGTCTCTTGCTGTGCAGAATATTCAGCACATAAAAATAAACTTTCTTCCCTTTTTTGTTCAGATGTTTGCAGGTCACCTTTCCACTAGCTGGGAGGACTGAAACTTTCTTTTTTTCTCCAGTCATGTTCCATCTATCACACTGTACATCGAGAGAGGCGGGAGCAGATGTGTCAGACACAGAAAATGAGAGACAGAACAAAGACAAATAGGCCCCTGAAGGAAAGAAAGAGAGAGGTTCTGAAAGCAGAAACAGAAGAAGTGAGAGAGATAAGGGACCCTAAAATAGACATAAATCAACAGAAAATCAAGTCCCTTGAAACAGAAGATAAAATATCCCCCTAAAGAGAGAATGGCGGCAAGGGACATCTGTCCATCAGAAGGATATACACGTCTCCACGAATTTTAATATCATTCCAGACACAAGATAAAAATTCATTTATATCATAATGAACATATTACTAATTAGCCATTTCAAGTGCAATGTTTAACACAGACAACAGGATGAACAGACTCTCGTCCAGCCCATCAGTCCTATGGTTCTACGCCCACCTGGGAAAAGAGAAAGTAATAATCAATACGCGATGCATAAAGACACAGAGCCCCTGAAGGAAAAAGAACAGATTTTGGTTGCTAGATAATATTTGATTTACTGTCTGAAAACCATTTTAGCACAGCCCTTCAGATATTCCGCAGTCCTCTGTAATTTCATCTACGATAGATTGCAAGGTTTCCCATAAAATAACAAGGAGCAATTGAATGAATCCAAACTCAGCTGAATGGGTCATCTAAGGCTGCTGGAAGTGAAAAGAACAAAGGGACAATGACAGTGCACTAAAACAGATTACTTTTTTATTCAGCCAGGTATCCAAGATCATCTGTTGTTTAACCACCTGCTGAGCTGAAGCTCAAAAATGGAGTAAGCTTTGGGTGATTGCTATTCCTTTGTTCAGAACCCATTCCAGTTGAAGAGTGTCACCAAAGTTGGACAGGTCCCTGAGATAGGTAAACATGCTCTTCCCTCTCCTTTTATCTGTTTTTTCATCCAGCCTTAACTTTCTCATGGCTATTTTGGGGTTGATTTTTTTTGCAGTCACCTACACCGTTTGCTTAGACAGCTTCTCACAAAACAGAAGTGGAGGATGGCAAAGGGAAATGACCTGGATATTAATTTTATATCATATCTAGAGTCAGTTTGTTAAATGGCAAATGACAGAAGACCTCTCAAGAATAAAGATGTGTCATTAGGCAGTGCTGAGGAATAAAGAAACAAATAGATATTTAAAAACAGAAGAAAAACTGGACCTTCATATTTTGAAGTGTTTGTTTTTAACTCAAACATCCTTCTTTGGAAGGTATCTTCTTGTTGTGCATGATACATTACAAAATATATTCTTGACAGAGATTGGGACTTGGAGACAGAACCTACAGAACTGTTGAAATGATTGAATTGCTCAAGCAATGGTTGACAGCATTGACAGGCAGCTCTAAGCAAATATGTATTTACTAAATGTCAGTTACCAGCACGTTATAAACCATGGAAATTATGAAAGAATTAATCATGAAATTGAAGCTATTTATTTATTTATTTATCAGTACTGGAAAATTCCTGAATGTCCTTGAAAGAATAGAAACTTGGATTTAATATTCTCTCAGACGTTACATGCCAGGTTTTGGTAGAGGAAGGAGGAGGGAGAATAAAGGTCACTTTCAATCTGCTTCTTATTCATGACATTCAGCTTGAAGACCTGGCCAGCCTGGCTATGATGGGTTGTTAAATGGATTGGCCTAGGGCAAGAAAATGAAAGTAAGTGTACTCTAAAAGTTTTGGGAACTTGGTTCAGGGATTATTCCATCTGTTTAACGGCAGGACAGACTCAATGTGGTTGATGAATGATGGAAGTGCTTTTTATCACTGTGGTGTTAATGACATAATGAAGGTCTTTTAGGAGTGCAAATGTGGTATTCTATAAATCTGCTCCTATACATTTTCCTTCATTTATCAATTATTAAGGGGATTTTCACCTTCTGTTCTAGAAATTGCTGCAGAGTTACTGCATTGATTTAGGAGGACTTTTAGCTGCTTTGATGTCTATTATATTTTACCACATTGGTGAGCAGGGTTTATTTCATCACATATTCTGTTTAAAAGGTTCCAATATTGATAAAATCTGGGCAGATAAGTACATAATAAATTTTCTTATTTTAATAGGATTATTTCAGAGAACAAAGTGTGAGAAAAAGACTTGTACTAGACTTATACTTGAAAATCAGTTTAACCCTTTGGTTAAACTTGCAATCTGTTTAGCAGACAAGAGTGAGAGAAAACCCTTACCCCCACATCCTTTAAAAAGATTTCTGCTTGTTCCATCTTTCGGTTGTTAAAATAATTTGTTGAGAATTTTAGCAGTCTGGAGAATCTTAATCGTTTGCAACTAATCCTTCCTAAAATAAAAATAAAGTAACAGAGATGGGTTATTTTCTAATCATTGAAGATTCATTTTCCTTTTCCTTGATCTTGCCTTTTAATTCCCACTTTCATTTATTTAATCTTTCATTTTCCTTTCTTCTTTCAGCATTTCTTAGGCAATACTTAATAACAGATGATACACCAGTCTGAAATGTGCCATAAAGGAGAGACTACATTTAGAGGTTAAAAGATGACATGAAAAATGGTTGTACTACTGTTTATAGCCAGATCAAAAGAAAGTGATGCAGTTGCTGACACAGTTGCCTGGTGCTATGAGGGAGACTCTTGAGTCCCTTTCAGGAGACACCTGCTCTCCAGCTGTGAAAGGGCTCAGGGGCCCTGTGGGTCCTGTGTCAGCCCTGACAGACCAGTCCTGGTGTTTTGGATCATTTAGGGCATCTCAAATAGCACTGGGAAGAAGTAAACTCAGCCCAAAAGTGGGATTTTATTCTGAGACAGAAGCAAAACATTAATATTTACAAATGGGCTTCGTGTCCCATCTCTCATCAGTCAGTAGAGGGTTGGTAGGGTTCAGGAAGTCTGGAGTCCAAGGAGCTTCTCGGGTGACAAAATGTGCATATCTACTCAGGGTAAGAGGAACCTCTAAAACTTCATTAATTCTGTGAATCTCACTGGCAATAAAAGGAACTTAGAAAACCACCTTGTGATGTAGGCACTGACATTTAAGTGACTACAATCTCAAGATGAGTATCAGTCACAGTTTTCCACAGATTATAGCAAGGTATGAACTGTTTAAACACCAGTGTAGATAACAAATTTAAGTTCTTATTATCCAATCTATAGAATTTGGACCAAGATAATTCCGGTGACTTTCCTTTCTCATCTGTGCTGTCCTTTCCACAAGCACAGAGATAAGAAGGCACCCAGATAAACATGGACTAACATTGAGAGTGTCACTTCCCTGATTAAATGGCAATGTCACATTTTGTACCACTGATTGAATTATGGCATGTCCTACTTTGAGACCAAAGTGCATCAACCGGTTGCTCTCAGAAAGTCACCTCTTCTGTCCCTCAGGTATCACAATGTATGGTCTTGACTTACCTATCACCCAGAGTATTTTGTCTTGTAGTATATAATAACAAGAATATTGTTCCTTGTTTCCTTCCTCTTTTCAACAATAAAATGGATATATGGATGCAAGCCTTACTTGGTAACCAGGAGACACTGACATTTTGAGCAACTCAGTTTTAGAACTAAGATAAAACCTAACTAGGCATAAAGAAATATTTCAGGCTGCAAAACCTATTTTGTGTTATTTTCGCACAAAATGCCAAAGAACAAGAAAGGGAATCTAGAAAGAAATGCTCATGACATCTTTCTTTCTTCAGACTGTGTTAAGTCTCCTCATAAAATAAGAAATGGATCTTCTCTTTATGATTCTCAAACTTGATAAATCAAAACTACAGTTTTTCTCATCCTAGAGGAATCTCACTGAACATAACAAAAAGCATGTCAGATTACACTAGGAAAAGCAAACAAACATACAAACACTTCCCCAGGCCACTTTCTGTCACTTTACAGAACAAAAAATTAATTCTTTTTATAAACTCAGAAACTTGCATTGTGAACTTAAATGGATGCAAGTAGCTAAAAGAAAAATTGATTAGAAAGAGATTTCAGATCATCTACTATGGATGCAAGATGCAAGTGGTAATACACTCCAACTGTATCATGGAAAGGGCAAAGAGAAGAAAACCAGAAATCAGGTGGATTCAGAGCCAGAAAAGGATCTAGATACACGGGAAAGGGATCTTAAGCACAACTCAGGCACTCAACATTAAGAACATCATTCTAGATCCTGACATTCTTAAGGTACATGATAGCCTCCCCAGAAATCCTTCCTAGAACCACCTGCATCTCTTTACAGAATTCAGTAAATCCAAGTCAGACTTCTGTATGAACCCAACTGGATTTATAGAGTCCCTTGAAATAACTAACCCAACCACTGCAAAGGTCAAAGTTTTAGAGATATGGTCAGAGAGAGATTACTTGTGATGTTTTTTTAGGTAGGGCAACCACCAAGTTCAAAGGCCATGGTTGTGTCCATTGGGTTGGGATCATGGACCATGTGTTTTCCTGGTGCCCAGGGTCCGTCAGTGCATCCCAGGAGTCTGCCAGTCCATTCCAAGAGTCTGCCAGTCCATCCCAAGAGTCTGTCAGTCCATCCTCAGAGTCTGTCTGTCCATCCCAGGGTCCATCTGTCACTGCCAGGAGCAGTCCCACCGCCCTTCACGGAGCTGTTCCCTGCAGGGTGGGGGTGACAGCACGGCCCATCAGCTCCTTCACCCCCCTCTCCTCAGCAATGTCACCCCGTGGGAAGCAGTGGCACTCCTTTGGGAAAACCTGGCCTGTCCTCCCCCTCCTGGTTTCCTGCCCTGTCACCCCAGATCCACCCAGCAGCTGCCCATGGCTGTGTCCTTCTCCAGGATGGGAGCAGGGCTGGGTCTAGGCCGGACAGAGCCTCCCCCATGTTGGGGTCGGGGCCCAGCTGCTGTCACCCCAGGATCCAGCAGTGTCACCTCCTGGGGATCATCCAGTGTCATCCCTGGGCTCCAGCTGAGTGGGACAATGGGGCTGAAGGGACTGGGGGAGCTCTGAAGGGTTGGGGAGGCTGCAAGGACTGGGGGGGCTGAGGGACAAGAAAGACATTGAGGTGCTGGAGTGTGTCCAGGGAAGGGAACAGAGCTTAGGAAGGGTCTGGAGCACCAGGAGCAGCTGAGGGAGCTGGGAAAGGGGCTCAGTCTGGAGAAAAGGAGGTCAGGAGGGACCTTCTGGCTCTGCACAACTCCCTGACAGGAGGGGACAACCGGGGGGGTTTGAGGGCTGCTCCCAGGGAATGAGGGACAGGAGGAGAGGAAACAGTCTCAAGTTGTGCCAGGGAGGTTTAGACTGGATATTAGGAAAATTTCTTCACTGAGAAGGTGGCCAAGCATTGATTGTAACAGGCTGCCTGGAGAAGTAGAAGAGCCACCATCCCTGTAAGTGTTCAGAAACCATTTGGATGTGGCATTTGGGGACATGGTTCAGTGGTGAACATGGCTTTTAGCAATGCTGGATTAATGGTTGAAGTTGATGATCTTAGAGTTCTTTTCCAACAGTATCAATTCCATGATCCTATAGGATCCTATAGGATATTCCTGTGAGAGATTTGACAGGAAGCTCAATACCTTTCTCAGCCTCAGGGACTCTCAACACAAACTACTTCCAGGAAGATCCTAATCAAAAAGGAACTCTCTTGTCTAAAATGTTCCTCTGTGTTGAAAAAATTCTAATTTTGTCTGCTCAGATGAAAATCCCCAAATTCACAACTCTGCACAGAGCACAGCAGGCAAAAATCCAGGCTTATGTACAGAAAGCACATTTAGATTAAAGAGTGCTGAACAAAAGTCTGCTCCAATTTAATAATTCACACATTGCTTTAAAACAGTTTTTAAGTCATACCTTTTAGTATTTCAGAAGTACCTATTGCTGTGTACATGCAAAACAAATACTGCAGGAAAAAAAAATGGAAGAAAGTAATCCTTACAGAAGCCATTCTGGTTTAGTCTTGTTTTCTAACAACTACTTAGTGGAGCAAAGGCTGAGTTCAGTTCCCAGTTTTGACATTTTCTACGATGCCCCTTTTTAAGCCAAAATTCAGCAGCTGTATTTATGATTGAAAAATCAGAGTGTAGGTCAGGCACTGTAATCACACAGCTGAGCTAATGCTTTTGCTGCATAAAAAGGGTTGTGGGTAATGTATTAAAGAGTCACTATGGGTTTGGAATGAGAAGTCAGATGAGATCATTCAAATCAAATCATAGGAAAAAATCCCTTATCAACTAATTCAGAACTTTCCAGGCTTCAGATATTTTCCTGACGTTAATTTCCTTATTGAGCTTTTAAAGCTTTTACATCTCAATCTCTCCCACAAATAGAAGCCATCTGATTTTTTCATTTCAGTCTCTTTGAGACCACTGTCAGGCAATCTCTTGGCACACAGGATTCAGGCCTCAAAATGGACATACCATGNTTCCAACGTGATTTTCAGCTGACATTTTGCAATCGGGCTCATATGCTTTGGGTGAGTTTGATGCAAACTATTACATTTTTAAAAGATTATCTGAAATGAGCCTGGAAATCTCTTGTTCCCTGTTGCTAATTGCGATGGCACAAGACTAATCATCCAGTTCTTGTGTCTAGAGCAATTCTGTACACAGGCCACAGCAGTGTGAGCCTCCATTAAATGTCCTGATGTGCTAATTTACCTCAATGAGTTTGGAAACCCAGAAATGGCACCACTGAGACCGACAGCCTTCAAAGGGCTTACATGAACCAACAAATCTGTTGCCCAGGGACACTTCATCCTTGCCCTGTTTATCGCAGGTAAACACATCCTGCTGCACAAGTAAGAGGAGAAAGACTGAAGTCAATAAATCACTTGGAAAATCTCTGAGCAGGGCATGCAACACAGCTCCCTCTTTAGCAAATGCCAGTGATTCTAACATTTATTTTGTCCAATCCCCCAATTTACTAATTGCTCTATTAGTGAAGACACTTCTGGCAGTCCCCGTACAAATGCTAAAGGGTGACAAAAAAGGTGGCACATGAGAAGTGCCTAAGTAATCACCTTGCACAGTGAGTGATTTAAGAAAGATGTGTCCTCGTGATTCTCAGGTGGGATGCGAATCCTGGATTAGAGTTTCTGTGCTCCAATACAGATAAATAGGATACCTAGGTAAGGCTCTATCTACAGAAGGATAAGAGGATTTACTGGTCTGGGAAAAGAAATGGAACTTTATTTTCTTCCAAGGGTTTCCTGATAAACATTCGGCTTTTCATTATAAAACAACAATTTTTCCTGCAAACCCTTTTTTCTATACCTTCTGGACTTAAAAATCCAAAAATTACTGGATGATTGGACACCTTAGAATATAAATTGTTATTATAAAAAAAAGACTCAGGTATAAGAGAGTGAATGTGATAATTTTGACTCATAGTACCAATAAGATACTATGGGTAGGACAGAACATAAAGAGGTGGCTGCGATAACCAAATGTCACTGTATAGAGAAAAGTTTTTACAGAAACTTCCTGTAGTTACTACATGACATAGGGTGATTGTGCAGCAAACATTAATAAAAAGATCCTCCAGGCTAATAAAAATAAACGGAATAGAAGAACATGTGGTATCTTCTCAGTGAACCCAGATACCTACTGGGAGAAGGCAAGTAGAGCCATTAGCATTATTTGTTCATCAGTATTACTTATAAGGAGGTTCATCATTGTATGTCTATATATTTAGGCCCTGTGGTTTTAGTGCCTGAAAACAGCTGCAAAATTCAGCTGAGTTTTGCAACAGACCCTGGAAAAAATCAGCCCCTGGCAGTAGAACTAGCTGTTTCCAAGAGAAGTCCAAAGAAGCACTCATTAAGGAAAATGTCAGTTCTAAATTTATTTTCCCTGTTTCTTCCCTCTTTGTCATCTGCTATGAATTGGTCCCCAATGGCTTTGCCATTTTAATTTCATCTGGACACAGATGTGATCATCTGTGAACAAGTCTTTCAGTGCACTGCCTTGGCAAGAACTTCTGCTCATTCAGGATGGAGTAAGAAAAACTGTAATTCCAGGATTTATGTGGTTTTCTATCAAAATGAATGTTTTCTTTATAAAAAGACTTGCAGCACATTCAGTCAAATATGATGACTTTTAAATGTCTGAGTAGGTTGCTGGTGTGGGAGAAACACTGGGATCCACAAATATCAGAAGGAAGAAGTCACAACCTGAGTTTAGAATGGTCTCAAGACACCTCAGTTCATGCTGTTTAATTGCATGGACTTTTAGGTAATGATACCTAAACTACATCTGGGTAATTCCTTCCATTCGGTAGGAAGTCCTTGAAGTCCCCCTTTAATTATTAAACACTCTCAGAAATGCAGTTCTTAGTCCCTCTTTGTCTCTAATGAGGCCAATACGTCACTTTTCTGTCTGAAAGATTTTTTGCACACCCGCAGGATGATATAAACTTCTAAATGTTTCTTCATTCAGCATGATTTCCTCAGACTGGGTCTGTTTTATAAGGATTTCATGTAGCTCAGGGCACCAGGAAAGACAGAGAATGGCTGTCAGTGCAATGGCAGCAGTCAGACACTTTCTGCTCTTCCTGATCCTGCAGCTGTCTGCAAGTGGCAACTCCAGAAGTTTTATCATTAACAATGTAAGGCAGAGATCACACTGCCTAATTAAATTTATTCCTCTCTTTATTCAGGCCCATGAACAAATGCAGACATATATTTACATGTCTCTATATTAATATGTATTGATAAACACATTTGACTTTTGTGTGGCATCTAAATTTGTGTTTATTCAAGCACTGCAGAAAATTAGCTCATTATGGCTCATCTGTCCTGTACTGAGAAATATTTTTACAATTCCCAAGGAGCCTTGAACAACAACCCAGATCAGCAAAACCACAAAGCTCAAGAGCCCCTTTATTTTGGGAGGTTCCCACCTGAAAGTTCATCCAAATGCTCTCAGTGTTTAAAATTTACCACATTAAAACAGCAGATTAGATCCAAGCGTGCCTAAATTTAGATCTCTTCCATTCCTGTTTTTAATTTGCGTTTTAGAAAAAGGCAGCAAAATAAGACATAGAGCAATCATAACAAATCACTACATGTCTAATTATAGGTGACATTAATCTCAATTTTAGTAGCATACCTTCTGATTTTGCTGTGATTTACATAGTGTCAATCACCAGTCTGGCTATTGATCCATCACATCAATAAAGCAGATGCTGCAGACTCATTCATTACTCACAGGATGAAGTTCCTGAGGGACTCACATCATATGTGTTTTACCAATTGAACAGACAAAATAAGTCACTGGACAGAACAGGACTGAGTTAAAATACAGAAGTCTCAGGTGTTTGTTTCAGGCTGCTATAAAGAATGATGCTACCCACCCAGCTGAACTTTCTCACACAACTAAAAGAGTTTAATACAGGGTTTAAGGCTGGTATCTAAATATTTTGCAGTCCTCCTAGTAAGGCTGAATATCGAAGTTACCGTTAAAGAACAGTAACAGTTTTATGGGAACAGTCTGTTAAGATGCAAAAATGATCTGCAAATGTCCCCAGCTCCTCATGCATTTCTAAAGCAACAAGCTGAAAAGGGCTGATAATCATGAAGCCACATTAAATGTTCTATGAGATAAGTCAAATACCTTTCAGAAATTCTAATAAATTCTTTTCATAATTTATTAGCATATTCTGCCCTGTGGATCTCATTTTTACCTATTAGAGAACTTGTCTAAGATCAGACAAAAGAAGTTTTCTGTTCTACTGGCATGCTGAGTGGAATTCATTATTAAACACTGTGCTAGGTTAATCTGATTCAGGAAAAAAAAAATGTAAGAGATGCTTTTATAAAGATAACTGAAATTAGATAACTGGAAGAAAAAGCCCACCATAAGAAAACAGCAGCTTGTGAATTTTTATTTTCTTTTTCTCCAAAACTTTTCCTTTGAAGGCGGTGCAGAATTGGTTGATTGAACTGTCCAGTTGTCAGACTTGGACTATGTAGCATGCAATGCCCAATACATTTCTTCATTTTCCTTAAGAAAATCAAAAAGCTGAATGGAGCTCATTTCAGAAAAGACCTTTGCAGCACAACTCAGGCACTTATGAACATCATTCTAGATCCTGACATTCTTAAGGTACATGATAGCCTCCCCAGAAATCCTTCCTAGAACCACCTGCATCTCTTTCCAGAATTCAGTAAATCCAAATCAGACTTCTGTAAAAACCCAACTGGATTTATAGAATCTATTGAAATTACTGATCCAACCACTGAAAAGGTCAAAGTTTTAGAGATATGGTCAGAGAGAGATTACTTGTGATGTTTCTTTTTGTAGGGCAAGCATCAGTTCAAAGGCCACGGCTCTGTCCATTGGGTTGGGATCATGGACCATGTGTTTTCCTGGTGCCCAGGGTCAGTCAGTGCATCCCAGGATCTGTCAGTGCATCTCAGGGTCAGTCAGTGCATCCCAGGGTCAGTCAGTGCATCCCAAGATCTGTCTGTCAGTGAATCCCAGGGTCTGTCAGTGCATCCCAGGATCTGTCAGTGCATCCCAGGGTCAGTCAGTGCATCCCAGGGTCAGTCAGTGCATCCCAGGGTCTGTCTGTCAGTGCATCCCAGGGTCTGTCAGTGCATCCCAGGGCCAGTCAGTGCATCCCAGGGTCTGTCAGTGCATCCCAGGGTCAGTCAGCACCAGGGTCAGTCAGTGCATCCCAGGGTCAGTCAGTGCAT
>VYXD01011148.1:478284-544787 GCA_013397195.1 Hylia prasina | reverse complement strand
AGGAGACTCTGCTTGGGTGTCTCTTGTGCTTCCATGGAGCACAGCCCAGCCAGTGGATGACCATCAGGGTGGCTTGGGCTGCCCACTTTGTCAGGGAGCCCCAGGGAACCGCTGCCCAGTGGTGTTGTACTTGGGATGATGATGCCAAGAACTCACTCAGAGGGTGGGGTGGGGTTTGGGACTTGTGATGAGGCTCTGCTGGCTGTGACATCACAGAGGATGGGTGACAGTGGGACCTGTCCCTAAGGACAGCACCAGGCAGCCACAGTGCAGCTGGACTTGGGCAATTGGTGAGTGCACATGCACAAGGAGGTCTGGGATGGATGGGGAATGGGACAGATGCCCAGGGGGGTTTCTCACTCTGAGTGGGGCTGGGGCCCCTCAGAGCAGAGCAGGGCAGGGCAGGTTGCCACTCTGGGCTGGGGGAAGAAGGACTCAGGGCTCCCAGTGGTACCAGAGAGGCTTTGGGGATGTGCCAGGTGCCCCTGGCTCCCTGGAATGCTCCAGCATGGCAGGGATGGGGCCTCAGGAGACAGCTCGGGTGTCTCTTTTCCTTTCATGGGGCACAGCCCAGCCAGGGGATGACCATCAGGGTGGCTTGGGCAGGATGGGCCCTGTGCTGTCTCCAGCCAGGGACTGCAGTCCCTTCAGGCTCGCTCATCCAGACCTGCTGGATAAACCCTTCTCCCACCTCCTCCAGACCATGGCTGTGGCAATCACCTTCTTCGTGGTTGTGCTGGCCATCTTGCTGAAGCAGACACAAGACCTACGGATCGATGTGCTCACAATCCAGCAAATGCTGCAGCAGAAGAAGTTTCTGCACCAGGAGATGATGCAGCTGCTGCAGATCGAGTGGATTAGGCCCCTGCAAGAAGCCTCATTCCTCTCTGGGTTGCAGCTCAGTCTTTTCTGGGCTGCTGCAACAGTCGTGCTCATGGAGGTCTGCTGGGTGGCCTGGCAAATGAAGATTACATCTTGCTCCTGCTGTGAGCAGGACACCTCTGGCAACGAGGAGCATGATGAAGAGAAGGAGGAGGAGCTCAGGGGACAACGCCACAGTGTCAGGTTGTTTTCTGTGCCCAACGAATTGTCAATGCAGGGACTGTCTGACAAGTGCAGGGATGTGAAGAAGATGATGCATGATGTCCTCCGTGTTTGCCGAATGCTTTCCAAGGACACTTTCATGCCGGAGATGCACCCCGCGACTGGGAAGAACAGCATCCATGAATCCTGGAGTATCTTTGAGGACCGAGTCTTGTACCAGCTGCTTGTGTTCCTGCAGCCACCCTCCAGGCATTCTTTCAGGCTGGAGCTGTACGGTGGGACACATCTGCCAGAGAGGTGTTCCAACATCCGTGTGGTGCTGGAGTGCACCTGCTTGAGGAACACGGGGAATAGTCCATGTTTTGTCCACCCCTCCAAGACCAATGAGAAGGCCCAGCACTCGCCCCTGCTGCAGAACCTCTGCACGGGCTCTTACTTAGACGTGGAGGAAATTGCCTGCTGGGTGCAGAACTTGGTGCAGACAGCCTGGGGACATTTGCCCCAGTGGCAGCAGTGGCAGCTCACGCTGCTGCCCAGCTCCCGCTCCTGCCGGATGCTGCTGAACGGCCCCTCCGACATGCAGCTCTGTGCTGTGCTGGTGTTTGCCGTGGAGCAGGGCAGCCCAGGCACCTTCCTGATCCTCCAGTAAGAGTGGCCAGCCTTCCCAGGTGCTGCTTTGGGCTGGGGCTGTGTGCGGAATTGGGAGTAGACACAGACAGACAGTTGACCTCAACTACCCAAAGGGATCTGCTGGACAATAGAATATTGACTTCAGAATATTTAAAGGGGAGGGAGAAGGAAGAGGAATGCGACACATTTGGAGTTAAGGCATTTATCTTCCCAAGTCACCATAACAGGTGATGGAGCCCATCTTTCCTAGAGGCGGGTGAACATCTGCCAGCCCATGGGAGAACAAATGCCATAACTCTGAACATCTCAGAATCACAGAGTCAGCCAAGTTGGAAAAGACCTCTGAGGTCCTTGAGTCCCTCCTATGACCCAACAACACCGTGGCACTAAGTGTCATGTCCAGTCTTTCCTTAACACCTCCAGGGAGAGTGTTAAGTGCCTCAGCTTTTTCCTCACTTTTGGTGACTGTATTCCGTCCTGGGTCCAGTAAAGAATGGGGCTTTTCCTTGGCCTTCCTTTTGCCATTAATGTATTCATAAAACCACTTTTTACTATCCTTGACAAATGTGGCCAAATAAGTTCTGAGCTTTTGCCTCTCTAATTTTCTTCCTATGTGACCTAACAACATCCATAAACACTTCCTGAGCTGCCTGCCCCTTTTCCAGAGCTGGTTCCCCTGGTGGGCTCACCAGCTATGCCAGGAAGTGAAGTTCTCTTTCACACACTCCAGGACCCTCTCAGGCTGCCCCTGCTGTGTTGAGTTTCCAGCAGACATCCAGCAGGTCCCTCCTTCTTCCTTCTTTCCCCCTCTTTATGAACATATCCTGATGGAATATGGTACAGAATATCCCTTTGGGGGTACCTTTGGGGTGGCCTAACCCTAACCTTGGGGTCAGCAGTGCTGTCTGTTTCTAATCCCAAATACCCAAGTACCCAGTTGTGGTTCCTGCCCCAGCCAGAAATTAAGCACCACGCAGCCACTTGCTCAACACCCTTCTCTTCCCCCAGCCCTGGTGGAGTGGGGAGGAGAATCAAAAGTAAAACTTGCAGGTTAAGAGAGGTTTAAAAATTAATCATTTACAGAAGTTTAGTAGCAGAAAACAAAGTAAAGTGCAGGTTAATAGAGGTTTTAAAATTAATATTTAGAGAAGTTTAGTAAAGGAAAACAAAGTAAAGTACAGCAATGGTGGTTATAGTGGTTATAATGAAAAGAAAAAACCCCAGACATGATGCACAATACAAGTGCTCACTAACTACTGACCAGTAATTTCAGACCCACTTTTCTGAACCCAGATCAGGCCCTGTTCCAGATAACTCCCCCAGTTTATATACTGGGCGTGCCTTTCTATGGTGTGGAATATCCCTTTGGCCAGTTTGGGTCTCCTGTCCTGGCGGTGCTTCCCTGATATTTTGTTTATCTTCTTTCTCATTAGTAGAGAATAAGATCTTAGTAGAGAATAAGACCAAAGAAAACCCTAAAAAACCTGATCCCCCATCAAAAAACTCCAAAACAATCAGACAGAAAAAGCCACCAAAAAAAAATCCCAACTTAGGATAAATATGACTTAGTAATCAGAGACACCGATTTTTAGAACAAAACAAACCCAAGCAAGCCTTATCACAAATCAGCATGAAGTACATGTGAAAATAAAGTTTGTAGTTCAAACTGAGATTTCTCTGGCTCCTGTTTCCACCAGCAGCCATCTCACTGAGGTCTGACAGGTGTTTGCATGGTTGCCAAGCCCCTGGGTTAATTCAGTGCATGAGGAGCAGTGAGATTAAATTATTTCTGTAAGTGAAACTCTGAAAAATTAATTGGAAAGGTGAATCAGAATTGTTAAAGAATCTTCCCTCTCAGACCATCCAAGGGCCACCTTGGCAGTCACACCCACACCACCTACACCACCAGCAGGCAGCTCCAGTGCCTGGCTTGGCTCCCTGCACACACCTCACACTCACCTGGTCAAATCAGGTTTACTTATCAGCTTGACCCCAGGTTTCCCACAGCAGAGTCACAGAAGTGCAGATCCTACAAACAGTTTAATCTTGGTGCAATAACAAAACAACTTGAGCTGGGTGCCTCCAAGGAGGGACCCTGAACCAAGGAAGCCCTGGGCTTTTATACCCTCACAGACTTAGTGTGGGGAAAGTCTGGAGTCCTTGGGTCCCTTTCCTGGGCCACAGGTCCCTGTGCCCTTTTTTATGCCAAGGGCCAGCAGTTCATGAGCTCTTGCCTGGGTCCCCTGCCACCCAGAGCTCAACCTGCAGCTGTGACTGCAGCTGCACCCTGAGCTACCTGCACTGAATGTGCACTGCAACAGAATCACAGACTGGTTTGGGTTGGAAGGGCCCTTAAAGGTCATCTTGTTCCAAATTTCCTGCCATGGGCATGGACACCCTCTACTAGACCAGACTGCTTGGAGTCCCATCCAGTCTGGCCTTGAGCACTTTCATATATGGAACATCCACAGCTTCTCTGGCAACCTCTACCAGGGCCTCACCACCCTCTCTGTAAATATTTTTTTCCTAATATCCAATCTAAACCTATTTTCTTTCAGTTTGAAACCATTCTCCTTGGTCCTGTCACTACAGGCTCTAATAAATACTTTCCCCATCTTTCCTGTAAGTGCCCTTCCAAACACACTCCTGGACTAATCAGACACCTACACATTATGACTCCCTAGTTCCACCTGCCCTCTTCATTCCTTCCTCATCCCTAATGACCTCAGTCCTCCCCTACTCCTAGCCACACAGTTTTATCTCTCAGCCATTTGTTCTGCCTCTAGCACCTGTCAGACTTTTTACTGAATGAATGTAACTCACTGAAAAGGCAGAAAAATATCCAGTAAGGCAAAAGGCAGTAAATATCCACTGAGCTTGTATTCCTCCCTTTCACTGAGGTATATTACCTCAGAAAAGTCTCTTCAGAACACACAGGGTGAATAGTGGGAGAGCAGATGAGGGGGGACTGCAAAGATGAGAGTGTGAAGAAGACACTGCAGTCTGGAAAAGAAAGGATAGTTTATTAATTTGTCTCACATGTCTTGGGAAGCCATGTCCTTAGACTCAATTTGTTCTTGACAATACAAGGAAAGCAGCAGAAGTGCAGAGCCAGCAACAGTGGAGAACAGACTCACTCTTCATGCTGGCATATGTTTTGCAACACACCACCCTCAGAGGTAGAAAAATGTATGGTCAGAGTGAAACATCTCCCATTTGTCATGTCAAAGTTTGCTGTATAGTCTTTCTTGTTGCCCAAATTTCACAACAGTCTCTGAACATGCTGCCACTCAATCTTTTTTTGGTTGACTTCTTGACTGAAGTTCTCTTTGGCCCACATACCCCATGAATTTCTTGCTTATAACCAAACAAGATTAATGACAACATTTTCCTGCTTAATTCCACCTAGAGATGTAGGCTTTGGTCTAAATATCTGATTTTAGCCCTGTCCTAGACAGTGGGCCCATTTATACTCCCCAGGCTTAAATCTCCCCAGCAATCAGATGTTTACCAGCTCTGTATTGGTCCCCAGTGGATTTTAATGTGGCATCCTGGAAGTTGGCATATTGCCTCAATCCAGATACCCCAGCTGTATATTAGACTCAAATTTCTCTGGGATCCAGACATCAGAGGAACAGAGACCCAAAATTAGTGAGCAGAGTTAGTCTTTCTGTGACCTATCTGTAAATTGGAAGCTGTGTCATAGAATCACAGAATCCTAGGGATGTCAAACCTCCCCTAACAATGTAGGCAATTGTTTCAGAGAGTCACAGAATCACAGTCATAAGATCTTAGAATCACAGAATTTTTTGGGCTGGAAAGGATCTCAAAGATCATCTAGTTCAAACCCCTCTCCCACAGGTAGGAACACCTTCCCCTAGACCAAGTGGTTCATATTTCTTCTATTTTTTTCCTTCCACAGAAAATGTTGTCTATCTTTTCCTGTTCAATTTTTGTGGTAAACCTTTTGTGGTTTTGGTTTCTTTTTTTAATGTTATTTTACTATTACTCTGTTCCCCCATTAAGTGCTTCACAATAGATTTTTAGAGCTCTTCACTGTAAGAGACATTAGACTGCAGCTTTTTTGTTCTTTAAAACTGACTCAAAACCTGCAATTCAGTCTAAGGCAGGTAAATATTCCACAGAAGAGTAAGTTTCCCAGTATCTTGACTCACACAGAGATGATATGACACGCTGTATTTTGAAGCAAGCCTTTTTTCCCCTCCTGCTGTGATATAAGAAGCTGTTTTGTGAATCTCATTGCTTACACTGGAAAGATCAGGGCAGAGAAAAAAGTGAAACAGCAAGTTTCCTGGCTGCAGCATCACTCCTCTTGTAAAGCAAGTTTTCAACTAAAAATATCTGTGGTATTTTGAACTAGAAGGATTCTCTGTGAAAAAAGCTTGAAATTACTCTTCTCACCTCTTCAGGTGTTTGCTACTCAGTAGAGAGTTTTTCATACGAGATAAACACCATGTTAGTTATAACAACCTGGCCAGCAGAGACTGTGAGGTTAATACTTTAAAAGAGCACATTCTTTTTCTGTAGTATCTGCTGTGTAACTGTTTTAAGTTTTTTCCTTGAAGAATGTGCACTAGCAGCCCAGAAAGCCCAACGTGCCCTGATTTGCATCCAAAGCAGGGTGGGCAGGTCGAGGCAGGGGATTCTGCCTCTCTGCTCTTCCCAGGTGAGACCCCACCTGCAGAGCCGGGTCCAGATCTGGGCCTCCCAATATAAGAAGGGTGTGGAGCTGTTGGAGTCCAGAGGAGGCCACAGAGATGCAGAGATGCTCTGGAGACAGGCTGAGAGAGCTGGAGAGGAGAAGGCTTCAAGAGATCTTCCAGCACCTTCCAGTGCCTAAAGGGGCTACAAGAGAGATGGAGAGGGACTCTGGACAAGGGCATGGAGTGACAGGAAAGGGGGAAAGGCTTTAAACTGGGGGTAGGGTTAGATTAGATACTAAGAATAAATTCTTCACTCTGAGGATGGTGAGGCACGGGGACAAGTTGTCCAAAGGAGCTGTAGATGCCCCATTCCTGGCAGTGTCCAAGGCCAGGTTGGATGGCGTTCTGAGCAACGTGAGATAGTGTAAGGTGTCCCTGCCCATGGCAGGAGGTTGGAACAAGATCAGCTTTAAAGTCCCTTCAGCACAAACCAGTCTGTGATTCTGTGAGGTTATGATTCTGCATGTTTATGATTCTGTGCGTTTAGGATTCCATTATTTTATGATTCCATCATTCTCTGATACAGTTGCCCACATCGTTTGGGGAAATTTGATCTTCCCATGAATCCCTGCGAGATCTGCAAATCTCTCATGCCAGTAAAAAATTGGTTATAATGTATTTTTTGTAAAAATGAAGCTGTGAGGAAGCTGTGCACTTCTGCCTTCACATAACAAGCAACAACAAGGGGCCTGATATTTTCTGTCTCACTTTGCACCAAAGTTCCTTTAAGTGTCCTCTTTAAGACTGATCTTGGCTTAGTCAGCTGTAAACCTACAAAAAAAAATTAAAACCGAGAAAAAAAAAAAAAAAGAGGGAGTAGAAGGGGTGAAGGAAAGCAAATCCTTATGCCAAACTAATCTTCTCAAAATTTGCACAAGCATTAATCAGCACATTGCTGCAAAACAGAACAAATAAGAGCATCATGTTCTTTTGAAAGACCAGTTTAAAGGGTTTTGAACTGACTCAGACAAACACATCCCTCAGGGACATCTTTGATTTCCACATTGTTCTCCTGATCACTCAGTGTGTTTCCAGAATGAGAACTTTCACTGTTTGCCTTCTTTTTCTTACTGGGCACGGTACTTAGGCAGAAAATCTGTCAGAAAGGAATAGCTGCATATAAATGTTATTCTAAGTATGGTTTCTGATACTATAGCTCAGCATGTTTGGAATATTGATCACAGCCCTTAAATTTGCAATTAAAATGATAATTTCTTTTTTCCACTGATTCTTTGACTCATGTTATGCAAAATACTGCCTAGGATTGACATAAGGGCAATAAAAACTGCACAGAAAAATCTGTACCAAGCTAATTGTTAAACATATGGTCACATGCCATGGAAGAGGGCAGGCAATGTGAGCAAGGAGTGAACAGGGACATTGAGTATCTTCATAAAGATGGAGCTTTCATCACTGCTGCTGCTTACATTTTCATTCTTTTCTTCTCTCCTTAATTTCCCCAGAAACTTCTTTTTCTTTTCCCAAGTTAGAGACGCATTTACGTTCTCTCACAGTGGTGCTGGGAACTGCTGACTCCAACACAGAGAAAACTAAGGCAAAAGGAGTTAGAAGTGTGACCCTTGAGATTCGAGAATATAATTTTTATGGTACACCAACAAAAATACAGATGTTAAATTCAAGGAGAACACATGCAATAACAGCAGGGTCGGTGGTGTGATGTTACCATCATGAATTGTTTGCCCTTATAGATGGTTAAAAGTTGGATTTATCCATGGTTTCTTCAGTCTAGGAAGTTGAACTGAAAGGTTTTCTTAGTTCCTTCTTTCTTTTCTTTTTCTACAAATTTAGTGATTTTAGTCTCTCACCAAGAGAAGTGGTGGCTGCCCATCCCTGGAAGTGTTCCTAGCCAGGTTGGATGGGGTTTGGAGCAACCTGGTCTAGTGAAGAGTGTCCCTGCCCATGGCAGGGGACTGGAACTGGATGGTCTTTCAGGTGCCTTCTAACCCCAACTGTTCCATGATTTCTGTGATTCCCTGATCTTGGGTGCACATCAAAAACTCACCTATTTCTATTTAGCATAAATCAAACTCACAGTCAGTGCAGATTATTTCTTACTTCTACATTTCCCAGAATGTTCTTAGTCCTTGTTTGCCCTAATGTAAAAAAGCACCACTTTCTGATTTTAGTGCTTATTCAAAGATGAAGTGTATTGGTGATCGATGTGCTCCAGTCTCTTCCAGTCAATATCTGAGCTATGGGTCACTCTGTCAGAACCTTTTTGTCATTCTTCACAAAATGAGTTTTTCTCAGATTGCCTTTCCCATTCTACTCCTCAGTTTCTTTATTGCATCATTAACCAAATCTTATTCATTTACTGCACTGATTCCCC
This sequence comes from Hylia prasina, assembly GCA_013397195.1. Classification (NCBI taxonomy): domain Eukaryota; kingdom Metazoa; phylum Chordata; class Aves; order Passeriformes; family Sylviidae; genus Hylia; species Hylia prasina. The sequence continues at coordinate 536,039 of VYXD01011148.1, read as the reverse complement.
ACACCAGGGTTTTAGTTTCCCTCACAACTGCTTATCTCTGTCCCATTATTTTGCTTCTTTAATAAATTATTTCAGAGCTTGCATTAATTGTTTCTTTCCATAGCATTTATAAATGGATATTTGAAATACTCTTCCCTGAAAAGATAGATAGGATTTTTCATTCTTTGTTTTCCTCCATTTTCTTAAAAAAAAAAGGAAAACAAACCTTTACAATTAACAAACATGTGCAATGATTTCCTTATATAACAGAAAAAAAAAACCAAAAACTTCAAAATCACATTGGAAAGCTCATCTTGTTGTGTTAGTGATTTACATAGTGCTATAAATACCTGAAAATTAATTGATACTGCTAATTTTTAAGGCAATAAGGTATCTATAATATTTTCCAATATTTTTTAGTAACAGGAGGCCTCGTTATATTATTTAGGTTATTACAGCAAACACTGCAAATGCATTTAGTCTTTATTGATGTTCTACTCACACTTGTCAAGGGACTCAAATTTCATTACTCCCCTCATTTTTCCTAACTACCTTAATCTTTTCTTTACCTCCATTATTTCCCCAGGTGACCTCACTCTGGGAAACATCAAGGAACACGAGAACAAAAGAGAATTGATCACCTACAATTTTTTGTTGATCCTCTGTTTTGTCAGCACCATCTCTTACCACTGAGAGAAATGGGAATCAGCCTTGTGTAGTAGGAGGCCTGAATGAATCTGGAAGTATGAATGAGTGGTAGAAGGAAGCACCAATAAAGTAAATAACTGGCTAAACTTGAATCATTTCCTATTGACTAAGTTTTTATCTTGGACAAAAACCTACTGATGGAAACCAACTCCTAGCTGCCAGGTCTGTCAGGATGATAATGTGGGATACAGTGCAATAATTTAATGATTTAAATTTAGCTTGCTGAAGCCAAAACCATCTGGTACAAAGGACACTTTGGCAGATTGAGTACAGTGAGAATACTGTTCTTCTTGCTGTTATGGCCTGATAACAAAGGAAAAATACGCAACCAAAGCCATTAAAAAATCATTTGCAGTCAATCTCCCAACCAAGTTTGAATAATAAGAGGCAGAGCACTAATTATAATTGTATGGAGTTTCCCAGCAGAGACATTGCAAACCAATTGCCACTTGTCTGCTCTCAAGTATTTTCTGTAAATGCATTCATTTGTGGCATCTTTTCATTTATGTGACAATATTATTACATTTTGTTTTCCCTGGCAATTGTTTTATTGCCATCTGGGAGTCATTAGTGAAACACTTTAGCGAAAGTAAGGACATCTCTGAATATGCCCCTGATTTTAGGTCTGGGTTGAAATGGACTCTTAATAAAATAAAACAGTGCATTTTGGGAAGATAGACAATCTTAAGATGCTCATTTCATAGGTAGGACTGGAACAGAAAATGAGACAAGACTGCACACACAATACAAAGGTATTAAAACTGGAAGCAATATTCCATTTTCCTCCTCAGCAGGGATATTTTAAAAGGTAAATTTGTTTGTGATATAATTATGTCTTTATAGAACTGAGGATTTTTCATGCTTGTTTTTGTGGAAAGCTGGGGCAAGGCTGCTTGACCACATCCACTCCAAAGCCACTTTTCAGTCTGTCTGATTTCCCAAAAATGGTCCCCAACATTGGCAGAATGATTTTCATTCCTTTCTCTGTTAGGCATGGCTTTGCACTGATATTAAAACTAATTTTCTTTCAACAGGTACATCTTATGAAGTGACTGCAGGCTATGTCATGTTGTCATCCACAAAATTCGTATTTCTTATCAAATCACTGATGAAAAAGCTTGAATTCTGTCAGACTAATAACCATTCCTCATAAAAATACCAGATGAACACTCCAAAAATGCCACTTCTTATTTAGTTAATCAGTTGGCAAACATGAGCTCCATCCAGATTTCAAATGCTAAGGAGGACATGGGAGTGCGGAGTCCAAATCACAGAATCACAGAATTGTTATGGTTGGAAAAGACCTCTAAGATCATCAGAGTGAGCCCTTAATCCAACACCATGTTCACCACTAAACCATGTCCCCAAGTGCCACATCCACATGTTTTTTGAACACTCCCAGGGATGGTGACTTCACCACTTCCCTGAGTAGGCTGTTCCCATTCTTGGCAACACTTTCAGTGAAGAAATTTTTTCTAATACCCAACCTAAACCCTCTCTGGTGTAACTTGAGGCCATTTTCTCAAATACGTGTTCTGACGCCTTCAGACTCTTCACTTGGTTGCATTCTTTCTCAACAACAGTTTAGAAATGTGATAAGTCTGGAAGCTGGAGAGCTGCTACCACCCAACAACCCCAGAGATAACACAGATGTGAGTAGCAGAGAATATGGAGGGAATGAGACAGAAAAAGGAAAAAAGAGTATGATATGGTTAAAGGGAGAAACAAGGGGTTAAAAAAACAGGAATAGAAAAAGATAGTTTGTCATGACCAGAGCTGGCAATAGGCATGGCAGTCCTTCCCGAGGATGATCTCGTTCTTCATCTTGCACAAGTGTCTCATCCCCTCACTCTCCAGGGAAAAGATTACACAGGAATGCTGGGATAATCAGCTGGGGGTTCAGAGTTCATTTATCTGTTACCTCCTGCAGCCCAGGGGTCCCTCTCACCAGCCTACAGGTGTCCTGCACCCTGATAGCTCTGGTTTGTGCCAGTCGCTTGGCTGAGATCATTTATCCCACTGAAAACTAGTCAGAAGCCTCAATATATTTGTTCACACCATGTTTTGCAGATTGGGCTTTGAAGTGGAGGATGGATCTGATGAACAGACCACATGTTATTTCCCTAACCTGCCATTTCAAATATTTTACTCTGCAAGAGAATTTAAATCAGAACAATAATGAACATAAAAATGGAAAACAAGAAAAAAAAATAAACCAAACCCCTCCTGCTGCAAACTCTTTTACATTAACAATTTAATCTTATTTTTGTAATATATCTCAAGAAAGAATGAAAGAACACAACTGTAAGGTAATGTCAGCCCGGTTAGCATGATGAAAATAATAATAGCATAAATGATGTAAAATAAACTGTACAATAATGAAACTGAAAGGTCATCCATACTCCATATCCCACAGAACTTGGTGCATCCCATTAGCAGCCAGCACTGCTAAATATCTGTGTATGGATGGGTGAGAGATAAAAGCAAAAAACAAAATGTTGTACTGTTTTTGTAATTTTTTTAGAAAAGTAGTTGACTTGAATATTTTCAGAAAAAAATAACAATCTGTATAAGGGCATCACAGAGAGCATATGGTTTGCAGATAAGACTTTCTTTTAGAATTACAATCAAGCATGTGTTACTTTATGGCACAGTTATACAGGGAGATGAATGTATGTTCTGCATTTCTGTACAGATTTCTACAATAAGAATTAACTTTGATGCACTCTTTACCTTTTTCTAAAAAAAGAAATTACTCAATTTCCAGGCATGAATAAGCAAACTACTTTTATATATTTGGAGGTAGTTAAAAAAAGATAAATTAGGCCCTCCAATTATAGTGTTGCAAACATTTTCTTCATTTGATGAATTTACAAGGATACAAAATACCTGTGTGAACAAATAAACATTGCCTGTATTCAATTAAAATATTGCTTCCTTCATGCTTTAATTACATAATTAATGTGATAAATTAAACTGTTTCTCAGTGAACCATCCAGTCTAAGCTTAGAATTTATATTAGTGTACTTTGCTATATGTGCACAAAAAGTAATTTGGTTCACGACATTATCTCTGAATTACTTCCCTGTTTTCATTTCCACTTTAAATGGAAGAAAAAAATATAATAGACCCTAAAACCTAAGTTTCACATTGCTGTACTTTGCAACAGTGGAACATGCACAAGAGTAGAGAGGTTTTTATCATATATGGCCAATATATTTGCCCCATAAATCTTGGGCTGATGCCAAAAGGAAATCAGAACAAGATGTTCTAACAGTGCTGAATCCCATTTTTTTCCATGCATGGATCCATTTAGCAAAACTGAATGAAAAGTGTCCTTCAACAAGGGCAGCAAAATGGTTTGCCTGCAGGATTCTTTCCTGTGTACATCAGCTCACAATGTGCTGTAGGAATTTTTTTTTAATGCTTATTTGCATGTCATTCACTAAAACTGCTCAAATCCCTGCTTCAGGAGGCTATGGAGAACCTGATTAGAGAGTCAGACAGATTCATGCAAGAAAGCTTCATTAAGAACCAAGCTGCAGATTGCTGAAAGCTGGGAGGGTGCACAAAGGAAATGCTGTTGTGTGCTCACTTTTCTCCTGTAATCTGCCCCAGATTTCTGTGTCTAACACTGTCAGAGAGGTTGTTGCTCCCAGTTGGGAGCTGGGTACAGCACTTTTAGCTCCAGCAGAGAGAGAATTACAGCCTGTCTTGCAGGGCAGATACATTATTTAACACAAGAACAGGCTTTGGGCAACAAAAATCAATCACAGGCATCTGATGGATTATCGTACTTGATTGAAAGTCTCCTCAGACATGGAGCTGGTCTCTCCTTGGGCTTCAGGACTTCAGCAAATGTAAAGCTGCTACTTTATTTACAGACTTTATTGCTGGTACAAACAGAAACTGTTATACATCCTTCTGGAAACTCGCTCCCTGTAATTTTCCACTTCCCTGCTCGGCAATAAGATGTTATTTGTAGTATCTGCTAAATGTAGAGAATCACAAAATCATTTGAGTTGGAAGAGACCTTTAAGATCTTTGGCCATAGCTGGCTGAAAGCTGAGACCATCCAACCATTCAGAAGAACTTGGGGTAAGAACGGACTGTGGAGAAGCTCACAGTGTTCCAGAGCTGGCACAAATCAACAGCTCTGTTGGTATCTTTGTTCTACAGGATCCCATAACCTCCCACATCAGGTGGTTTTGCCAGTCTGCAGAGGTGGTAACTAAGACTAAGCATAAAGGATGATACACATCCCTGCTCTCCTTCTCAGAAACTGGGGATTACTGGGAAACACTTGAAATAAACTTCTGATGAAAACACCACTAAGATGAAGGATGTTCTCTCCTTGTCCCAGTTATGTATCACACTTGTCCATCCCACATTTCCTGACATCACAGCATAGAGGAAAATCCTATTGAGGACATTGCAGAGCTGGGTAGGGCGCAGGTTTGACAGCTGGATGCTGTCAGAGCAGGTACAGCAGCAAAAAAGAGGGTGAATAAAGCTGTACATGAGGAGGCTACAGGATCATTCACACTCCTGGAGCACCATCTGTTGATCCTACCCACCCAATTAAATTGCCACCTTATACCTTGTCTCTCAAGCATTATATGAAAAGAAGTCACCACTCCTGGAATCTCAGAAGGAAACACCATCCCAGATGTTCATTAAAACTAACCAAATTATCAGTTATTTTTAATTATATTAAAAATGGAGTCATTCATAAAAAGGCTGAACATTGCACATAATAATTGAAGGAGGGCTCTTTGTTCTCTTCTTGTCCCAGGAAGATGGAATAATACAAGTGGCATTTCTTTTAATAAAACTGAACCCATATGAAATCTGGAATGAGAAACATTCATGAGGCTTTACAAGCTATTACTGGCTCTTTGGTACATTTGATTAAATCAGTGCAATCTGTACTAAAACCAAGAAGTTTATGCCATACAGAACCAATTAAAACATCAGAGACTTGAATTAAAACTTGTTAAAACATCAACAACTTGAAATGAATTCTTACCTTTCTACAACAAAAGGTGGAAAAGAAATACAGGGGAAGGGATAATCAAACAACATTTACCAAAACCAAAGCTGCAGAATCTTTCAAGACATTGAAGTTTCAGTTCCTCTGAAGCTGAGTGCACATTAAGGACAGGTGGTGGATTACACATTGTACATTTGTGGTTAGGGTAACCTCTCAGGAGAATAATTTCCTTTGGGAAGGAAAGTAAAGGTGCAAAAGAGGTGGATAACAGCCTACCCCTGTTTTCAGGAAATTTAGAAGCTAAAGGGCAGATTACAAATGGCCTCTAGAGAAGTAGGATAAGAAGCAGAAGTAGATTATATAATCTTGGATGTTTTAGGTACAGAAATGCTATTTCAGACTGTAAATGTTTGGTGAGCCAAACTGAAAACCTTTAATCAAAAAGCCTGTGTCACACTGAAATGTTTACAGGAATATCACAGGTCTACTGAAAGAAAGAAAATAGACAAAATACACATCCTCTGTGGCTAAAAACACCTTTGAAAGAAATAACACTCTAAGAGTGCAAGAAAAGCTTCACTCTGTATTCAAACTTCAAATTTTCCCAAAAAAATTTAAAACAGTCTGACACCGTATTTGTCATTACAGCTCAAGACCATCTTGGCATTTTTCTTCTGGGTGCTAAATATTTTCTTTCCTCATAACATGGCACATTGATGAGATCAAATTCCTGATAACCTTATGAGCAGCACGCCCTGCTCTCCCCTGATGCCTCAGGTGCCACCAAGGCCTTGCCTAAACAACCCCAAGGTAGGAGTTATAGCAACAGCATATTTTTAACTCTGCAGCAGCAGAAAACATGAAAACATTTAAATAGTTACTTCAGGATTCTCGAGCCTATGTGAAATATCTGATTTGGCCCAGTTTAACCTGACTCACATCCTGAGGCTGCTGCAGTACCTTCAGTGGCAGCTGAGCGGGTGTGGGGTAGTCACGCTGCTTCCAGCACCGAATCTTGATGCCTGAATTGGATCTTGAAAACTTCATTCCATGTATCCATGGCTCCTAACTCTGTGGCCCTGGTTATTTACCTTGAGTCAGTGAAAGCAAACCCTCCTTTGTTCCCCAGAGAGCCTCAGCTGCTCTCAAGTCAAGCACTCCTTGGACTTAGTGTAAGGGGTTTCTTTCTCTGTGTGTGGTTTTCATCCCGCAGTCAAGAGAATTTCTTTCATTTCCTCTCTATTCAGCTGTAACCAGGCAAGAAGAAATACTTGACACAGACTGAAAGCTTTTTATTTGAGTTCTTGTGTAACCTTCTCTTTTATCAATTTGTCATTTTGCTGATAAGCCTCTCATGCACCAAGGCATTTATTAGAATCATTATCAGAGAGCTCTCAGATTACTTTGTTGTCATGACAAACTGAGTTGTGCTATGCCCAGCTTGATGGATGGGCTGGATATTTTTATACTCTTCTGGAAGACAGAGCCTAGTGGTTTTGACACTCGTGATCCTTCCTTGATATGTAAAACAAAGGCCAAGCATGAATGCATTGTAGGAAACAGTAACTTCATTGGCATCAAAGAAAAGCGCCCAGAACTGAAGTGGGAACTACTGAACACAGATTATAACTGTAGAGCTTTTAAACATCTCATCACTTTTAGAGGCAGGATAAATTGCCTCTAAATTTAGCTGTTCAACATCTTGACATTCAGTCCCTGTAAAGCAAGATCTCAATGTACATCTAAGACTGTAGGGAGAACTTAAATGGCAACTTTAACTTCACACCAAGGTTTAGCTTCATCCTGATAAGATCAACACCTGAACAAGTTCCCTAAACTCCCTTTAGACCCCATGAAAGGTTTTTAACACACACAATAGAACTGAGCAAGAAATCCATGTCATCCTCAGTCAGAAACGTGCCTTTATTGCTGCAGATTAATCTCACCCAAACTCCACGCTGGTGATTCAGCTGTGCCGAGTCTGGTATGGAGTGATGGAAGAGCCAAGGACCTGTGAGAACCAAGGATTTCTTCACTTCATTCTTTTCTTCATTCTTCTGCCTGTGCCACCAAGGAAGAGCCCTGAGCAGCCAGCTCAGCCTCCTGCTCTGCAGAGAGCAGTCCATGGAGAGTGAGAAGTTATCCTTGTTCCTTCAGTTTTGAGGGGACCATAAAGAATATCTTTTATCTTTTATACACAGAGGGAAACTTTACATTCCTCTTTTTATTCTCAATTAATTATTTTTCAGCTCAAAGGATAAATTCTCTGAGGGCTTCTGTTTTGTCTTATCTCTGTCAGACTCTGCTAGGAATATCTGGTCATGATGAGTGACTGTTTTTTTCACATTATCTTAATCTTTCTGAGGCTCTTTTTACACCTCTGTAAAGCTGTGAACCAGTGGGTATGCACTGGATTTATGTCTTTGCCAACATTTCATTGGTTTAGGAGCTATTCTGATCATAAGTCTATGCATTTAAATTAAAAAGCATTTGGGCCAAATTCTATAAAAGACAGGTGATAAAATAAATTTTGTGCTTCAGGGTCATTATTGCAGTCTGTAAAGTTATAGCCAGAATTGGACAGACAGCAGTGTCTACTTTCAATTTCCACCCAAGGCTCTCTAATGCTGCTCTGCAGATGCTGTGGAAGCAGTCAGTGAACACAAGCTGACTAGCAGCTGTCACTGCACCATGTTCCCGTTTTCCAGACATGATTTTGTCATGCTGGACTAAAATATCCCCTCCTGATATACACAGGAATTCTTCAGTATTTGTTTTTGCTGGATCCAAATGCAGAATGAGAGGCTGGAAATGCTGAGGAAGGAATTATGGGGAAGAATGATACAAGCAGAAACCTGTCCCAAAGAGTTTGTGTCTGCCAGCTACAGAATAAGAGCTGACACAAATAAGAAATAATCCTAAAACTCATCATACCTTACTTGTCTCCACAAACCCTCCCCTATTTTAAAAATAGAGTTTCATAGGAACCCTTTTCCAAGCTAAAGTAATCTTTAATTCAAAATAAAATATTCAGATGCTGCCACCAAAAACTGGCAAACCTGTGCTCATGCTTATGCCAAAATACTGTTATAATAAATGTAGAGTATCTCATCTCCCTTTCTCTTCCTTGTTTCTTCTCTTTATCTCCCCTGTGCTTTGGGAGAAGGTTTTGATATTTAACATGTTCATGTGTGTCATACAGAGCAAATAAACCTAATGAGCACATAATATATTGAACAACTATCTTTCAATGACTGCATCTGTTATATTATTTGATATAAAATTTGGACATGTTCCCTGGTGCACTGAAAATTGTCCAACTTTCATCTCTTATGTATATTTTTATACAGTAACCTTGCATGTAAGTTTTGTGGTTTTTTTTTTTTCCATGTGATATGCACGCTCTAGACTTAAACCTGAAAGTTGCTATGTTTTTAAAATATAATTTCAAATAAATAAGTATGGAATTCACTGTGGATTTTTTGGTTGTTTTGTTTTTTTCCAGAGTCATGAATATCTGCAAACATAAAAATAATATTATAAATGATCAATGAAGAATGTAGCATAGTTTATAATTAAACATATACATAGTTTATCATTTTGGGGACAGTACACCAAAGAAAATAATCCTCCTGATAGCTAACTCCAGGCATTTCAAGTCTCCTTAAAATTGTGGCAAACTAAACAACAGGGATTTTACAGATATTATTGAGTGCAAACAATTTGAATAGCATAATGTTTGACAAGCATCAGCCCACTGATTTATTCTTACAGATAACCTTCAGTGCAGCTAATGGATTAGACATTCCTGAAATATGGAGGAACTCAGAATTTACTGATGAGCTGAGTCCATTAATCCTAAATAAATTACAGTGTATCAAATGCATAGAGATAATTAATCATGGTATATTTATAGTGTATAAAAAGCTCGTGGTGACAGTCCATGGTGACTATTCATAAATACATTTTTAATTTAAGTTAGAGAAGTTACAGGGGTCAAGTCACTATAAAGAAGTTACTGCAAACTTTTTTATTATGTATAATTACCAGATAATATTATTTACAATTTGAGCACCAAGGGACTCTGACATGATTCACAATTCTGCGTCACAGATGAATATGTAAAATGCAGTCTCAGTCCTAAAGAGTTTAGCAATGAATATGGTAAAACAATAAAGCATTTATTTTCAGTCCTCAATAGATACAGAAAACCAGATTAACATGTAAAAGATGCTTCAATTAATCTAAATTAAAGCCCATTTTCAGGGAGAAAAAGTGGTGTTCATCTCTAGAGTTGTTTCTATTCTCAATAATGATAATACATGGCAGTTTTCAGCCTCTAAGTGTTTTACCAGCATTAGGTAATAAACCTGCTATCATTATAAAATCACTTTCAGGCAGGTGAATATTCATTTTACTCATTACTTAAGGAAAGAAAAATATATATATATGAGTTTGTGGAGGAGGAAATCCTTAGAAGAAACCACAATCAAAAAAGAAGGTGACTATTAACCCTACATAACTGTCATGTCATGCCTCGCAACATCAGGGCACAAATCTAATTTAATGAGATTTAAATATGCAGCCCACCAACCACCCTTTAATTTATGAGAAAATGTCAGAAGGCTTTCCTGGCTTAGTTTGATCTGCTTCTGGGTTTTTTTCTGCCATGTGACTTTATCTAACAAAATATATTATTTCCCCTTGCAAAATTAATGTCATTTACTCAATGGCTCCTTCCAGCCCTCTACAAGAGAGTTTGGTCTGAGCTTGCCCCACTTAGAAAAATAAAATTTCCCTCATTAGAAAAATAAAATAACAATATGTGCAGATTGAGGTAAGGGACTAAAACTGGGAGCAGAATATAAATAATTCCATTCATTCTGTTTTCCAGCATACGGGGAGGAAAATAAAAACCAATAATAATTAAGAAGAAGAAGTAAGTATAAAAGGGTCAAATCACCAGATAAATTTTCTATTGATTACAACCTGTATGATTCAGAGAAATATCAGTAATTTTTGCTCTTCCTTTTGGAATAACCCTCTCTGCACTCTTGGCATGCCCTGAGATTGCCTAACAAAGCTTCTGGTCTTTTACAGTTTATGAGGTCATGTATCCATATGCTTTTTGATTTGTAGTTTGGTGTTTTGCAACAAAGATCAGGTTTGCCAAGCAGCTTTCTAAAAATCATTATACTTATCCTAGATTTCACTTGCCCTGGACTGGACCAGTTCCATTGGTTTAAATCACATTTCAGGGTGAAGTCCATCTATTAGGTTAATACATCATTAGTACAAGCAGAATTTTCTTAAGCTTTTACTGATGAAATTATTGAAATTAATATGAATGAAACTCAGCCAGCCAAGGCCTTGAGGAGGATTTGTTTCCCCTTTTTCTCTCAAGTCATTTAATGTTTACCCATCTATAAATCTAATAGAGAAACACCTCCCACAAAATTGTGATCTATTTGTTCAGACTAAAAGGTTTTGAGGGCACCCAGCTTGAAGACCAAATTCATCCCTCTGCCTCTTATTTTAAGCCCAAGCACTTTCCTTGGCTCCGTGCAGTGGAACAAATTCAAGGCATTCCTCTCTCTGACTTCAGAAAAGGCTTCTTCTAAATATGGATGAGATATTGAGTTTAAAAAAAAATCACCAAGTGATCATTTCCCTCTTCTCATCATTGTATCTGCTCATGAAACAAAACTGAAACTTAGAGATATTTAAAGATTTTTACAGGTCATGAAGCAAGCATTTGGATGAGCCAACAAGTGAAACTATGTTTCTTAAATTTCTACTTTTCTCCCACCCTACAGGTTTTGGTGGTTTTTGTTTTTTTTTTTTCTCTTTCCTCCTTATTTCATAAACAACAAGCAAAAAGGTCATTGTAGTTCAGCTCTGAACCTTCTTCTTGATGCCTGTTTTTGGGAAATATTATCAGGCCTCAGAGTTCTGGAATAATCCCCAAAATATTCTGTTTTTCAAAGTGCTTCAGAGTTAGCACACTACGATCCTCTTTCAAAGTATACTGTATTTCCTCAGTCTGATTTTATAAGAAATCAATCCCTCTACTTCAAGATTTTGTTAATGAGAAATGTTAAGTTTAAGTTAGATTTATGAAAATATTGAAATTATTTGAAAATGCAAAGCCAGTTGTTTGAGACATCAATAAGCTACATTGTGCTGGCGAATTTAAAATAATGTAGCTGTTACTTAAAAATTCCTATAAAAGTTCCTATGAAGGTAAATAAGTGCTTTCAATGCATTAATTTCCCTGAGTTTTTCTTTTTTTTAAGGGCCTAGCAAAATCTAGTAGAGTGGATATAGAAAAACAATTATGTTTCATTTGGCAAGTAAAAAAATTAAATCACTTTGGGTTCTTGAGTCCTTAAATTTAATTTATTCAAACTGTCTGCCACTGAGGAATGGTTTTGAAAGACCACATTGATCAGCTTGAGGTTTGGCCAGGGATCTGTCTTTGAAAAAGCATGAGAAAGCAAGTAGTTAGCAATAGCAGGTTTTTTATTTTTCTGAGGCCCCATATTTCACAAGGAAAAGGTTTCGGGGGCTTTGACATCCTCACTTTCACCGCATCTGGACAGAAGAGGAGTGCAGGAAACCTCTTGAGTGTTCAAAAAGGAAGGTACATCTAGAGGAAAAATACGTTCCCCTTGCTGTGTGGTGGCACAAGAAAGAGTGCAGGACTGAAAAGACGTGCAGGTTTAGCATAAATTTTCCTGTATTAGGATGTCACCAACACACCTTTCACAGCATTGACTGGAAAAGTTCAGCAGATCCATCCGTAGCTCCATTCTGCTGAGGAATTCTGCTGCTGGCCTGGCAAGCCAAACCTGATTGCTGCAGGGTCAGCACAGATTAACCAATAGGTGTCTGGATTTAACACAAACATTGAGGATTTACATTTTAAAAGGATATTAAAGCACTTGTTGCTCTTAACAAGCTGCTAAGGCTGCCAGGGTGCCATATGCTCCCCATAAAGAGCTGAATATTCTCATTACCTTCCCTTTCCAGTAATGGACAAAGCACAACATTACTCCCTGGAAAGCCTCACGCCACACAGTTACTTCTTTTGGTGCTGGATTTATTTCAATAAATAAATCCCTTCATCTGCTCATCAGCTGAGGTACCTCTAACTCCCAGGCCTTACTGTAGCCTGGGGATTTTAGATACATTTTGTCTATCGAATGATTTCAGGCTTCACAATCAAATTGCAAGGAAGGAGGCAGAAGCAGTAATTCAGAAAGCATAGCTGAGATGATGCCTTTTCTTCTGAGAAAAGTAAAATCACTTTAAAAAATTCAGTCTTATAAACAACAAAATTACTCATGAACGTGTATTGGATCTGGTAAATTGATTTTACTGGAGAAAAAAGTGTGAAAGCATTGAGTTTTTGAAAGTGGCAGTTAACATTTTGTGAAATAAAACTCTCAGTTTTAGAAAGGCTGAAGCAAAACCTTTCTCATCAGAAATGTTGAAATGTTTTGCACTGACATTTCCAGAACAAGCCTTCTGAGTTCCCAGTTTGCTGTAGAATATTTTCATTAAAAATTAATGTCTAATTTTATTTACTTATGTTAAGTTATAGGAATTCAAGAAAGAGGTTAAAGAAGGATAAATCAGGAAAAGATGTAGATGGTTTCAAGTTCAACAGCTTAGGTGAAGAAATCCATTAGTTGTTTAATGCAGTCACAGGGCCGTTTTACAGCATCAGACTCATAAAACAAGCTCTGCATCCTATGTGGGATAATAAAGCAACCTTATCTGAGTTTTTTTTCTAAAACAAATAGGGGTTTCCAGAGTCATTGCATCCTGGAATTTTCAAACATTGACAAGAAGAATGGAAACGTCATAAACACAGATAATTTATGTCTCCTCAAGTACCCCACTAGTATGGAAGGGTAAGCACTGTTATTTTTCAGAGGGCAAAATGCTTCTGAGCCTTTTTTTTCAGCAGAAATCCATGTGTTGAGCAGGAGGGCAGAAAGGGAGACTGGTCAAAGCAAATGTCCCAGCACAACTTTCTTCTGGGGCACTCTGGGAGGCTGAGCTCAAGAGCAGCCTCTGTCTGTTCTTAGAGGAGGGTAAGGGCAGCAGGAAAGACCACTGGCTCCTCTCTGGGAAATCTTTGATAGTGTTCATGCGGAATTATCTGTCCCAGGGGAAGCTGTAAAAGCTGTTGGGGGAGTATCAGCAGTACCAATTTTAATACCAATAGTGAGACTGGTCCAGCCTGACATTTACTATCATAGAATGGTTTGGTTGGATATTAGAGGTTGGTACAAATGAGAGGAAGAAGCGAGGACTGCAGTGCAAAGGGTGTTTCAAAAGGGAGGAAAACAAGTTGATTTTTAAACATTATTTAATAGATAAACTCACTGTCTTTATTTAGGGTGTAAAATACGTTCAGGGCTCTCTTAGAAATCTCAAAGTCCAGCTGTGAGAAGCATGAAAAAAAAAATATTGTGGAAAAAAAGGAATGTTATCTTTTCCGAAAGTGTACCTGAAATTCTGGAGACTGAGATGAAAAGGCATCTGAGAATGCTTGAGGCCTCTCATGCACTAGGAGAGCCCCACATGCCCCTACCAGTCAGTGCAGAGAGGATGAAAGTAGAAAATATTACCTAGCAAAGCTCATCTTTGGTGAGTCAGATGCTATTCGAGGATTCAGAGGGATTATCCACGAGTTGCTACTGCTCCTAGTACTGACCATAAAATTAAGCTTCACTCCTTAAAATTACTATAGTTCATTCTTTAACTGCCACACTAACCAGATCTCCCATCATTTGATAGCTGTCTCTAAGTGTTGGCTGGCAGAAGTCATGCTCTTTCATTAGCACCCCTACAAGTTTCTCTTGATCATCTCACTGCCTTTCCTGGCCCTTGCTTGCTGTCACTGAGGTGACAGAAGTGCCTCAGATGCAGTCCCCATGCCCTGTGAAGTGTCAGATTCCTTCACACAGAGCTTACAGCTCTTTGGATGACAAAAGACTCAGGGCAAGGTAGCTGTGCACAAAAGCAAGATTTATTCAACTCCTGAAATCAATTGCTTGCATTTTGTGTTTCAGCTTGTTCTAGAGTACAGTCAGCAGTGTGCCCTGATGGGATGGGATTAATTGCTGCCCTCATATAATTTCCTCACTCCCTGCCTTTTGCTTTGGGCATGAAAAAATCATCTCTTCTTTGTTAATTGTTTTCTAACCTGAATTTTGTATAACAAGTAAATCCAAGTTAGAATACCTCCTTATTCTCCCCACAATGCAGAATACAGCCATTCAAGTCTGTTCCAATACCATTGTAATCATTGATCCAACAAGTTCAAAGTGTGACTTTCCTTTTTTCTTAAGCAGATATGCTTAATGTAATGAAATATCTTGTTCTGTAATAACCAGCTGTTATCTTAGTCTTTCTCCCAGTAGAGTTTGTTTCTAATACCAACAAGGGATTTTCCACCAGCTTAATTATTTGATCTCATGATTCTGAAAGTGTTTGGAAGAAAAGCAGAGGGGAAAGTAAGCTGGTGTGTTTATTTTAATGGAAGAAGGAATGTTTTGGAAAACTAAGCTCTGGTGATTTTCTAATTCATTTAATTTTCTGGATGATAGGGTCTCCTTAATTTGACCATCTGTTTATTAGAGTTTGAATATGGATGAAGATGGGAAGGATATGCCTTTCCACACAAGGAAATGGAAGTGTGCAGAACCTCTGATGGAAACTTAAGTCACATCCTGGAAAAAAAAAAAAAAAAAAGAAAACAAACCCAAAAGCAAAAAACCCCATGATACATTTAGCTCGTATTTTATTTTCTGTAAGCTCTAGACTTCAATCATGCATTACATCCATGTGCCACCCCACAAGAAACCTCGGATTCTCTCTGGAATTAAAAAATGTGATTTCCTGATTTAAGTCTTGCTGTAGACAGCTGAGTGCCAGCACTTTGCCACCAGAACCCTGAGTGAGTTTTGCAACCCTGATTCAGCACAAAGGCTGCAGGACATCCCAGCTCAGGTAACTCTGCAGAGGGTGAGCTCTGCTTAGTTTCCTCCTGTGGGCCAGGATTAACTTCTCACTCAGGAAGGAGAATGCATCTCTTCTCTTAAATTCTGTAGTTTTGGGTCGTTAGTTATCAGCAAGTGCCCATATCAGTCTGAAAATAGGGTAAAAGAGAGGAGATAGATTTTATCTACACTTGGTACATGACCCTAAAGCGTTTCCTTTCTCCATTGATTACAAATGGAGCTTTAAAAAACCTTACAACAAATATCTCATTCAAATCTTGGCTAAATTTAGGAGGCAAACTCAAACACATCTAACGTACATCACATCAGCTGTACTGAAACCGAAGTTAAATCTGGTTTAGATGCATTAATTATAGCTTATCTTTTTTTTCTTTCTGTAATTTCATGTTATACCTCATCAACCAAACAGCCAATGTGAGTCTGTGAAACCTCAAGGAAATTAGTCAAATCCTGCCAGTATATTTTAAACAAATGTCAGACCCACTGTTTTGAATCAAAACACCTTCAAATTCAAAGTAGTTTTTTCAGGTAAGAAGAATAGAGAAGTGCCTCAGTGTCTCTTGTCTCAGTGTCTTCCTATTTCTTCCAGCTCAAGAAGGACAATCATAATTAAAGACATTTAAAGACATTTAAAGACATTTTGAAGAACATTCCAGTTCTTCAAAAGGAGCCATGAGCACAAAAGCTATGTTTTAAAATACAGTAAAAAAGACTTGCTGGAGACCATCCAAGACTATTTTAGCCACACATTTTTATAATTAATTTAGAACAATTAAGGATTCAAGGTATTCTAAGGCATCACAAGAAATTTCCAGGCTTTATTTTTTTTTATGAGGTTGTTTTATAGGGAACTGGAAGGCCTTTTGATAAAAATGAGTCCCCAAGACAAAACAGCTGAGCTATTCTTCCCTCTATGATTTCTGCCTTTTGTGCTTGCATTGTTTATCTACATTGCTTCTCAAACAGCAGTTGCTCACCAATTGCAAATTTTCTGAGATCAGCTTTGAGGGCAATAAATCTTTCCCACCATGAAAACAGGTTTTTCAGTGTTAGCCACCTGTTCCACATAAAAGAAAACCTGTTACTGCGAGGCAGCAGGGCGAGTATCAATTCCATGGAAACAGAACCATTTGGTTTTCTAGTAAGAATACAAACAAGAATGTAATTCTACTGGGTTTTACAGGTTGTACCTACGCAGTTATTTGGTATCCAGCGGCAGCATATGGAGGATCAACCTGTCACAAAGCTTTACTTAATACTAGAGATGTGGGGTTGTCCTCAGTGAGCATCTCCCTGCACAGACATCACCAAAATATACAGCAATGGACTGTGCCAAACAACACAGAAAGTGCCCCCCAAAAATGCAAAGTAGCACAATATCCAAATTACAGTCTTGTTTTCAAAGGAAGTGCATGCTCAAAGTGCAGCTCATGGAAGCTCACAATCCTTTGAGCTCAAAGATGCATCAAACGCCCAAAAATATGTCCTGGAAACAATTAGTTTTTTGCATTAAACTGGTTTTGTGATGAATGAGAGACAAGATAATATCATAATGCTTTTAAATAAATCCCTGTCTCTAAGTAGCTAAGGGCAAAGGTTACAAAATGAGCTGGATAATTAAATTGCAGAAATAAGCAGTCATATTTTTCTCATTTTAATGAAGATAAAATGGTTGATAGGAACTATTCTTTGGAAAATTAAATAAAACAAATGGTAACCTAATACATAGACAAAACAGATATATTAGATTAATAGCTCAGCCATTTTAATTAATTTAGAAATGGTAATTACATAAGAAAATTCTTGCAGTTAGAGAAAAAGGTTGAATAGGTAAAACAATTTTGTTTCCACATTTTGTTTTATTAATACTTATAATTATGAAAGTTCTGTAAAGGGAAGAAAATGAAACACTTCTATAAAAGATTTTTTTTTCTATAACTTAAATTATATTTATCAATTTAGTTGAATTCTCAACATTATGGGTACATGGATCCCCCATAAAAAGGAAAAAGTGTTCAGTTCTAATCTCACAGATATTGAACTGCTCAGAGTTTACTCAAATCTCAGTGATTTAGGAGCAAATCTTGTTTGTGTTTTCTTAGATCCAGCTAGCCTTAGGGGCTTAAATAAAAATGACAGAGAGAGCGAGAGAGAGAGATAAAAGGGGAGGAGGACTTAAAAGCTTTATTTAGAGCTTATTTAACATTGAAAATTCAGAATATGAAGTACTGAACCAGCTGCAGTCATTTATTATATTTCCAGCCTTTTACTTTTCCAGGAGCTCTTCATTTCCTCTCTACCTTTATGGAAATTTTGGCTATCCTAAAGAGAATTTTAATTTCCACGTTGTGTATTTGTAACATCTGATTTTCTTTTCAAGAACCTGTGAAAAGATGGTAATTCCTGCACATCAGATATGAAGAGAAACTGTCACCGAATAGATATTTTCTGACATAAGGTCCAGCAAGATTTAATAAAATTGAAAGCACTCAGCAGATAAGTCCTCTCATGTCTGGATTCCTTCCTGAAATCAGTGAGGTGGTAACTGTGCCAGGACAGCACACAAATGTTTATGCAGATAGTTAAAAAATACCAGAACATGATAAAAACTAATATGAAGTAAATTAACTTTTACCAGTCAAAACCAGTACAGTTATATAAAGGGAATTTGGAATGGCAATGGAAGATATTATAATAATGAGAAAATGTTCAGTATCTGTGGTTGTTTTTCTGGTTTTGTTTTTGGTTGGTTTTTTGGTGGGTTGTTGTAGCCCTGGTTTGTGCCTGTGATGTTTTGGTTTCTCTGAAACTCTTTCCCAGAGACTGTTCTGTCAACAAGAGACACGTTTTCCTAACTGTAACCTATGTTTACATTCCTTTCCCTAGGAGGGACTTCTTGATGTCCCTCTGACTTGACCAATGTAGGTGAAGAAGTTTGTCTTTTTTCCACCCGTTGGGTTGTTCTTTGTAGAATAGCATAAAAGGGAAGAAATAACTAAAAATAAAGGAGTCATTGTCCGCCTTCTGAGTCGGAGTCCGTGTAGGTGTAATCTTGAACAGTGTCAGGTTGTTGGGTTTTTTTTGGTACATTCTAACTCTGATACCCTTATTCTGTCTCTTTCAACCTGTGAACAAGCATCTGATGTCTCTGGATAATGGCAGCTCTAGATCTGCTCTCTGGAATCCTGTGTGAATGTGTTCAGTAACTAGGCACTAGTCTTTCTTATGTTTTCAATATGCTTATATTTGGATTTGCACTAAAAAAAAAAAAATTCATGAGCATTTAGAGGAGGAAAAGGAGGTAGGACTGGCATTATTGGCTACATGGAATAAAAACACCCCTGTTCTCTGCTGCCCAGTTTCTGGTTTGTACCCTGAAAGCTGAAGTTATTCAGATGTTCTCCCTTTCAATTACGTTGATGAATGTAAAGGATAAAGTATTATTCAAAATTATCTATCCTGCTATTAAGATTATGATTTTGGAGTGTCTGCTCCACAGTGCTGCCTAGAGGATGGAGCACTTTCCAGGATATATTTTACTTGGGTTAATATTCCAGTTTTTCCACTGGGTCACCTTAGATAAGAAGGTCGCATCTTTCATTTTTGCAACAATTTCATGTAAAATGAGACATCAACATTTTTACTACTTCATGGATTTGGACCACTGTACAAATTCTTGTATAAATTATATTTCCTGATCACTGAGCACTTATCGATTTAGTGGGATAATATCCAGGGAAAGGCCATTGCCACCTGTCTTGCTCTTAGGTGTATTTATAGCCATGTTGGCCATCAGAGGGATGAGCTTTCAGGAGCATTTGAAGGTATGAGTGCTTTCCTTCCTTCACTCAAACTCTGGAGGATTCATTCTGCTATGTAAATTAGCCATTGTGAGAATTCTTTAATCTTAAGCACTTGCCCTAGATTTTCATTTCTAAAACCAGCTCAACACTGACATGAAGAGACTCTTTCATCCCAATTCCTCTTCTGTGGGCAAAGTTTGTGTGTCCAATGTGCAGCAGAAGTAGGGCAATCTGAAATAGCCTCTTTCTCCCAGTGAATCAGTATTTTTAGTAAACCAATATTTTTTTTAGCACAGCACCATGAGGACAGACATTGATCCTTTTGTGTCTTAAAGCACCTTCCCCCAGCCTCTCCCTTCCTCCTGGGCTGATTTTTCTCCCTTCCTCTTCACTGCTGATTTCTCTCCCTCCAGCAGCACAGGGAGGATGGGAAATGGGAGCTGTGCTCAGTCCATCCCTCGTTGTCTTTGCTGCTGCTTCTTCCTCCTCAGGGGAGGATTCCTCCCACTCTTCCTCTGCTCCATGGTGGGATCCACCCCACAGGAGGCAACACTCATGGTCTGAAGGCAGGTGAATCATGCAGCTTCCTGCCTCAGCTCCCATTTTTCTTCCATTCCTCATTGGATAACATGCCTTTCCTTGCTTGCCTTTTTAATCTTGATTTTTGGTACTATATTCTTCATTATTTATCTCTGGGGTAGGTTTTGTGACACTTCACTAGAAAAGCATACTCAGGTCAAAAAGGGAATTGAAATAGGTTTTTTCCTCTCTGAATGACCACGTAGCTTTCACCATGTAGCTGTCAAGTGAAATATGACAGCAGATAGATATGATGACCCAATAACACATAATAATTTAGAAAATTTAAATGGATATAAAATTACACTGCACAGAAGTAACCCCCAATTAGTAATTACAGCAAGTGTCATTCTCTTAAGAAAAATACACACTTTATTTGCAGAGAGTGGCAACAGCTCTTGGGAATGTGGATTATGGATATATATCCTTAATCTCTTGGACATTTCCCATTAGATTTATGTTTATTATTATTGTTATTATTATTATTATTACTACTACTGCTACTATTTATTTGGACACAAATTTTAATGGTGTCTTATTTTATATTTATATTTTTATATCGTGCTTAATTTAGACTCTAAATTGTTTTGTATACCCACTGGCATGAGTACATAATATATTTCCCTTGCTCTGCTCAGTACCCAGTACCCTTGCCAGGTGTGGTGACTGCAACTACAAATTCCTGATGCCTCTCCTAAGTCCTTGTTAATATTTCAAATATGATCCAACTTCTATAGAAAGTTTTAAATTAGTCTTTAAAAATTGGACCCAAAAATATTTCAAACTGGTGGACAATGTATTTTGATATAAAATAACCATCCTGCAATTTGGCAATGTGCAATTTTGTTTTCTGACTTTTATAATCACTTCATGACACATAAAACCTTAATGCTCAGGTTTATCAATAAAAATATTCATATATAATTTTGGTTTTCATGTTCTCTGCCAAATGTTATATTGTCTGAGAGGTATATTTTCCATTGAGTTCCATTACTGATCTGGTAACAAATCTCCTGGTGCTTTTATAACATTGTTGTGTTATGGTTTCTCCACAATTGATTTTAAGATCTTACCTAGAAATACAACACCCAAACATATTAACCAAATGTGTAACCTTCTGCAAGAACAAGGCACTGGGCAAAATGAGATTTCTATTTGATCCATGCCTGGCCAAGCCTGACTTTGCAAAGGATTCTGCTGGAGACTGGAGAGCACCCTTGGTTCTTCTGTCATGGTTTTCCAGGAATATAGCTAACCTGCACTAAGCAGATAGAAGGGAGAACATGCTGATTATGGAACTACTTTTGCTCTTTTGGAAGAAGTCAGTGCAGTCCAAATGTCATTCAAATTACACTAAACACTTGCATGTCTGATGGTACATGTTATTAATTCCCAAGGATCTTCATCATCTTTCCTGTGACCTGGGCTACTTCTAGGGAGATTAAATGGCTTCCTGATATTCAAGGATTCTTAGAGTAAATGGAAGTTACCCATACACAGATCAGCACATTTTGGGGTTAACTGACACAAACATTTACATGATAAAGTCTAAAAGAAAAAGTTTTCTCCCCTTACGTTCATGAAAATAAAGGGCAAGAAGAAAAATGGATGGCTGTGATACAATTTTGCACAGCATTAATATTTCTCAATTTAATTTGCAGTAAATAAAACATCATCAGAATTGTTGGGGCATTAATTCAGTGGTGTAATTCAGGATTGTAATGCTTTTTGAGATACCAGACATCCAGTCCAGACTGCAGCTGCCACTCCAGAGAAGCTCCTCTCATTGCTTTGTCCTGTCTATGAGCCTAATTCAAATCTGTTCAACGTCCCAGGGCTTCTGAAATGGCACAAAACACCTATATTGAGACAAACTGATTGTTCCATGTATAACTAGGTTACCTTGTTAAAATTATTTCCATTAACAGATGTTCTTGTCTAGGGCAGGGTGTGCTGCCCCCTCTCTCGCTTCCGCAGCCTGCCCAGCTCCCCTGGGAAGTTCCAGCTGTTCCCATCCTGAAGGCTTACTTGTGTTATAATAAGACTTAGCTGTTTCTTTTAAAAGTTTTACTGTCAGCTCCCAGAAGGAATTCAGGAGATATTCTGAACTAATCCCAGACTGCCTTGTGTTCATACTGCTCACAGCCTGGAGATGAGATCTCTGTAAGGAAAACACAAACCACACCTGTCCCTCCTGTAATCTCATACTGCTTTTCCTACAAACTCTGGGTGGTGGGTTTATGTTTTGCCTGCTCTTTTCATCTCTTCCACAGTGATCTAATATCATTCTTATTACCACTGTATTTACTGAAATCACCAAAGGTAAGCTGATTTATATCATCTGAGGATTTAGCCCATCAGTTCTCCTAAACCGTATTTCCAGCATACTTTGAAAACTTTAATCCTGCTAATCTGCTGAAAGGAGGGTTACATGAAAAGGTTTAAAAAAAATAAATAAAAAAAAAAATATAAAAAAAGTTCTTATTAATTCCTTAAAGAGGTTAAGTGATTTCTGGATTATAGCAACACCAATGAGAGGAGTATCTATAAATACTCTTTCAACCAAAAGTAATTATCACTGCAATTCTAAGACCACATTTCATAGTTTCTGTGTTCTTGGTTTGTTTTTTCTCCTCTCTGTAAGCATAGCCTTCATACATTAAAACCTAAGAAGGAGAACATTCAATACATACCTTAAAGTAGTGATTTCTGAAGACTTTAATATTGTGAGGCCTTGTATGATGAGCTGGACCAAAACTTCTAATAGGAAATCTGCAGCCCACCAGACCCCATCCTGTTGCAGGGCACCTCCACAACCGAGTGGGTGTTTCCATTTTAGGAAAGGGGTTTCAGTTTCACCTCAGAACTTTTAAGGGAAAAGCACGAGAAACTTCTGTGTTTCCTTCACTGTAATTGCCCCAGTGCCAGCAAAGGGGCACTGCTTGAATCTTGGAAATGTTTCTCAAAACCTGAAACTGTTTCTACAGGGCAGCAAGCCTAATAACCCTCCTAAAACATTAAGTAGATAAGAAAGAGCACAGAGTGCTCAGGTCTTTTGGGGGTGCCTTAGCAGGTGCTGGAGACTTCTCTGCACTGTGCATGGCTTTTGCTTTTGTTTTGTACCATTTGTTATTTTCTCTTTTATTAAAACCTTTTGCTTTCCAAAGCTCACCTGATCAGCCGTCTCGCAAATTATTTTAAGGCCATTTCTGGGAGGTTGCAGGTCAGCCCTCAGAGCTTGATACACCTTAGTAGGGATCAAAACACTCTGGCCACCACCCAGCCTGTATCACCATCCCCATCTGGTCACATAAAGACTGTGTTTGCCTTTCACTCCACAATGCATTTTCTGGCTGAGTTTGACCCAGACAGATTTTTTTGCCAGGCTCTCCACATCTGTGTTTGAGCCCTTTCCAGCCCTGCATTAGGCAGCACAGTTGAGATCCATCAGGTTGGTTCTCTCATCCTCTCCCCAGGGCAAAAACTATTCAGCAATTAAGGATTTCAGATGGGAATATATATATATAATTAGACTTGCACTTGTCACTTGAAGCAAAAAGCAGGGAGGAATGCAATGGTCTGTCATTTCTCCAAGAATTTATTCCGTGTTCCTGTCAGGCTGCTAAGTGAGCCCAGTGAAGATAATGGTCTGTGATCAAAGGAATGAATAGATACCTCCCTAGGCAGGCTCAACCTTCATAAAAGATGTTGCAACACATCTGCTGCCACCTGAAAACCTTAAGGGTCTCATTGTAAAGCACAGACTGACCACATGCAGCCTCTCAGGAGTCAGAGAGCAGAGTTAGGCCCAAAAAAAGACATTTTCAGCACCCTGCAGTAGCACAGAGCCCACGGTGTGCTGGAGTTTCTCACACCAGTACTGTCCACAGGCATTTGTATTTCAATCCAGATGAACCCTTCAAATAGATCCAGCCTGGAAAGTCACATCAGATTTGTATTTTAATCACTTTATTTTCACAATTAATTATATATATTTTTAACAAAGTATGGTTGCAAATGTATCAAATTCATCTGAACAAACAGGCCTTTTCTTTTTCCTTCCTTTTTTTCCCCTCACTCAGAAAATGGAGTGTCAAGAGTCTGACTTCATGAACTCATTTTTCAGCACTGTCATGCAATTTTGAAAAACAATTTGGAAAGTCGATGTGAAAAATTACTATGAAAAGCTCAAACTAAGGATAAACAGCCATACCTTCATGGAAAAGGGGAAAAATAAATTAGCACCTTACAAATTCCTTTTTAAAAAAAAGGCAGTAGGGAAGTTATGTAAAAATATATTTTTGCTGTTTTGTTTTGTCAGTAGAATAGCAAGTTTTCCCTTCACATTCCCTGCAGTCCCTGCCAGTTCCGCATCCTTGTATTTCATTCACAGCCAGTGATTATGTTTACATGGTCTTAAAATGTCGTGACTGAAGTTGGAGCCAGTCATGCAGTTAATTTAAAAACTGACAGATTGTATAAACTTTATTAAACAAAAATAAGGTTTGCAACAGCAATGCAGAGGACTTTGTCGCTATGAGCAAGTTGTGCTGAAATACATGGGAATTTTATGTTCCATCAGTTCAGTATTTATTGCTTCAGAATTTTCTTCTTTTCCCTCCTTGCCTTTTTTTTCTCATAAATGATTAACACTAAAACCAAACAACAAAAAAAAAAAGAACAAAAAACAAGAACAAAAAAGCCTGGTTCCATCAAATTTTACTGCAAAATTTCTTTTCCTCCAAATGTTTTTGCACTTGATGTGCAAAATTATTGTTTTAACAAGCTAGATTTCAGAATTTGAAGCAGAATTTGAAGCTCAAAGCCATTTAACTTCTCTTGCTGTTCCTCAGTTCCAAGACAGAGGCTTGGAGATTTTGGAAACCTGGGTTCTAGTAATGACCCAGCCACTGAATTTTGCATCGGTTTTGGGCAAGTCACTTATTTGGGGCTGATTTCCCCTTCTCTTTCTTCATCTGTCTTATGCAATCCATTTGAGCTGTTTTTCTGTTTAGCAGTGCCTGCTTTAGAAGCCAGAGCCCAGGAGTGAATACACACATCTGTGCACTCCACTCCTTTCATACAGAGACTCTCACAAACCTTCCCCTCAACCTTTTGATTGCCCCTTTGCTGTGCCAGCCCTCATCCTGCCCTCCAGGCAGATGGCACTGAATGCACCAGTCCCAACACAACCTTTTCTTTATGCACACAAACATTTGAGTACTTTCAGGTATGTAAATATACCCAGACCGATACCAACCAGCATTTTAAACAGCATTTAGGAGGTATTTTAAACAGCACTTAGTATTTTTCTCACCTTGCCCAGTATTAATATTCAAAATTAATGATGAGTTTAACATATTGAATGTCATTGTTAATAATCTGGCTCCAACTAGGAGTGTAATGGGAAGGGGCATAAATGAAAAATCAAGTGTAATGACATCCTGGTAGTACTCTGCAAGTTACTGCATCATTTGGAGATGTGTTAGAGGGACACCACTAGAATTCTTTCATTATGAGCTAATTTCAGTTTCATTAAGGGCTGAGGCAAAACACCTTGCTCAGGGTGAGAGTGGAGAGCATACAAATGGACATTTACCATGCAGAAGCAATTGGCTATTGTTAAATTACAAAGAATCACACCAAACAGAACAGGGGGAGTTTTTTGTGTCCAGCTATACAGAGACATGCCTTCCATGCCCCAGTTTGGAAAACACATTATTAGGAGAAAACGGGAGAAATTATACAGAAGAAGCTGTTAACAGCAAAGGGAACACAGAGTTGTTTGGACACACATTAGAATGGGGGTGCAAGTTTCTCTGAGCAAACCACAACCTTCCTAAAGTGCTGCTGCAAACACAATCTCCTCCTTATTGTTGCATGTTTTCCAAGCAATATACCACCATAATGCTCAGCATCATAAACATTTTTATTGCTCCAAATCCTGGTGAAATCTATGGCACCAAAGCCCTGTTTATTGCACTTGGACCTTGTACATTATGGAATTGCTGCCTCTATTGGTCATAAAAAAACGTTCTGGTCACAGAATATATCCCAGCAACCATCTGAGCCTTAGTCTGCTGCACCTTCTTAGGCAGTATTACCACCATTTATCCTTACTCTGCAGAATTCTATTAAAATCAATAATGCAAGCACCTCACTCACCAAGCAGAGTTTGCCTCGTAAAGATTGCCTGCAATAGCCTTCCATACATTACTCAGTAAGTTGCCTTTATGAAATATACATGTGACCAAATTGCAGACTTAATGCTTTATGTCTCTTTTATCTTCTTTCTGTAAAAAGCAGAGAGAACTGAGGCGTACAAGCAGGCTTCCTGTTTACCTATCAAAAGTTGGAAATCTGAGTATTCATAGGGCTTAAAAGAAAAATGGTAAATAGAAGCAGAAACTGATAAATCAGGTAAAATGCCTATATGGGTAGGTCCAGTCTTTGCACTGCATGCTATTATCAAAAAACCTATTTGCAGAACTATGAAAAACAGCCAACTGAATCTACCTTTGGTGAGCAAACTAGAATTTAGGATGGAGGAGATTTTGAAAACTCATCCAGATCACCTACACACACATTCACACATTCTTTATTTATGCTAAAATTGACACTTTTTTTTTCCGGTCTTTGCTTAAATATCACTGTTGATAGGTATATTCTCTCAGAAATCTGGTTCAGTGCTTCATTGCCCTTAAAGTTATAAAGGCTTTTCTTAATGTTCAGACTAAATATCCCCTGCTTTAATTTCAGCCTGCTAAAACTTGCACTCTGTGGAGAAGATATGGAGAATTTATGGCCTTCTGCTTCTCAGCAACTTCTTAAGTACTGGAAGATAATTACCACGCCTCCCTTTGGACTTCTGCAGCTTAGGCTAAGAGAATCCAAATCTTTCGGGCAGGCAATGAGGCAGTTAAGGACTCATGCAGCCCAGGAAGCTCTTAGCAGAAGTGCCTGAAGATTTGGTTATGCTAATTTTCCAAAAGGAGAATTCCTTTGGGAAAAACGAGTAGCATGAGGTGTGAACATCATTCCTAGACAATGATCACTGCTACCAGGGCTTTGAAGGAACTGGGTGAAGAGTAGGCAGCAAAGCCTAAAGAGACTGCTCCTGCTGTCATCCTGCGAATAACAGGAATTTTTAGAGTAAACCAGCTCTCAAGAAGGAGAGGAAAAAATTGAAAACTGTGGCCTTTGGATGAAGTTTGCCTTTCTCCTTAAGCTTTCCTCCACACTGGGATTTTTCTCTCCAGAGCAGTGCTGTGATTTCTCCTGGCAGCCTGAGCTCACAAGGACAGTTTACCCAATGCCCCATTCCTCAAACATTTTAAATGTTTCAGATGGGTGGGAAGCCAAAAACTAGGGGACTTACCTGCTGAGCATAGACACATATACAGAAAAAAAATAACATTTGCAGGGCTTAACCACACGTTTTCCTCCTCCCTAAACCTCCAGAATTTGGCTTCACAACCTTGAGCACCATCTACTGGCTTCCCCTCTGCAGACTTCGTGCATCTAAACCACCAGACATTGTGCTTGTCCCACCAGCACATTGCAGGAGCTCAGGGTGGAGAATAAAAGACAGCTTGAGACCAGCCTGTAAGTTGGACTCTGTTTCTATAAAATGTTTGTCAAACAATTTTGAGTAATTAACAATTTCATAATAATCAAAGTCTGTGTCTGGACAATTTGCAAAGAGATAATAAAGCTTAACTGAGCCAGTAAATTATTTGCTGTGCACAGTTCAACCAGCTGTACGCTGTGCATTGCAGATTCCATCCTTTCTGTTTCCTCAACTCAAGCGACAGTTCGTATGTTAAAATGATGAAATAAAGCCTACATCCCTAAAAATAATAATTAAGCACTAGGGAGCAGTAAACAAGCATAGTAAAGTTATTAGTAAACAGTTTCTAGAGCTGTAAGAAAAGGGTGTAGCTCAATTTTCAAGTCTTTTTCAAAATTTGCTTTCATTGGTGGTTTTCAGATTCTCTGTGTTTTTCTTCCAGATAATCACTGACAAGCTAGAGATCATGTCTTATTTTACTCATCCTGTTGCACAGAATCCACAAGTAAAGCATCCTGCAGGAATTCCATGGATGCAGAACTGCAATAGAAATACACAGAGTGAAACAATTCAGGGTTCTGAGAGTTTTACACCAGAGTCTCTCTTCTCATTGTGCCACAATCGCACAGGTTTTTCCATATGTCTGCTCTTCCATTTCCTTTTGTGACCCTGTAGAGTTCAGAATGGAACCTGCTGCAGCAATGGAGCAAAATTTCCAAATGAGATGGAAATGCAAGGCAGAAATGGCATCTCTGAATTTTGTCTGCAGTGACACTCCCATGTTCTTACTCTACAGCCTAGATTCAGATGTAAACTGTACATTTTCTGTGCTGCAAAGTGCTTTAAGTTATTCTTCAGCCCTCACTAATTTCTAGAACTTAAATTCACTTCCAAATCAAAGATGTGAGGAAGGAAAAATTACCACAAAACACTCATATCTGTCATTTTTATACCTTAGGAAAGGGAAATTACCATAAGATGTATGAATAAAGTTAAGCAATCTATCCATTTCAAAAACATGCCTTGGCAGCTTGACTCATGAAACTTGCACAAAACTGATTATTTTTATTTTTTACACAGCCCTGTTCAGGCAGACGCTTTGTCAAGCTACGTGCACAACATAGAGAAACACTGAATTAATTTTTCTGTGATAAAATCATATACACAGCCATAATAGAAAGTTAGTGGGCTTAAGTGTTTGTCAGAGCTCGAGTGCTGGACCGTTCAACATGGAATGAATTAGAAGTGAGATATATAGAGAAATATGGATATATAGAGATAGATTATAGATAAATAGATAGATGGATGGATAGATAGATAGATAGATAGATAGATAGATAGATAGATAGATAGATAGATAGATAGATGGTCAAAGCTCAAGGTTTCACCCCACTGTAAGTGAAGAAAAATGAGTAGAGGGAAGCAGACTCTCTATAAAGAATCATAAAGAATGGAAAAGACCTCCAAGATCAAGTCCAACCTCCTGAGACACCATATATTTTCTGTATCTGAATCTTGACAAAAGGTTTCTAAAGAGTAAATAAATTCCTTTCTGCTCCTGAAGCGCCTTAGGCCTTGAAGCAGATGATGAATTTAATGTTTTGTTAGTGTGATTTAGCATGCTCTCCTTTGTGCCTCACACACCTGGCCGTGGGGCACCAGGAGAAGCAGAACTGCCCCTCCTCTGCTTGAGAGACTCCCCAGAGTCAGGGTCCTTCAGCTGACAGGGGACAATGGAAGTCTCCCCGCATTTCACTCCTCTTTCAACTTCACAAGCCTGAAAATTCAATTAGAATTAGCGCTCCTGGTACATTGCTCTTACTGTCACAGATAGGACCTGTGTGAGAGTTTTTAATTAAGCAGCAAATGAAGCCTGACATCACCCCTGACTGGGCAGTGGTGTGGGATGCAGGGAGGTGTTTGCCATCGCTGCCAAAGGGTGTTATGTCCCCACACTGTCCCTGGTGCCAGCCCAGCCCCTTCACGTGGCTCACGTGCAGAAAGGGCTTGAGAGCCTGAATGAGCAGGGGGAGAAACAGGAGTGAGAGCAGTGATTTGGTCCCAGAGGATTCAGCAGGGGATTCTGACACACGCAGAGACTCTCCTGAGCCGAGGCCGGTAGCTAAAGCTGGTTAAGTGTCTCCAGCTGTGAGCTGACTCCCACCAAGAGAAGAACCACAAAAGCCTTATCTAGGGCAACCAAGTGTAAGGAAATCACACAGCCTGAAAGCCTTCCCATCATTTCACTTCACCAGCAGTCACGACTGCTCCTTTTCAGTCCGCTTTGTTTTACTTTACTTGCCAGCTGAAACTGGAGTACACAGATCTCAAACCCAGCAGGACTTAACTGTTAGCTCAGTTCTGTTGAAGGGAGCATGTTGTGAATACATCAGGTGAGTTGTTTTTAAAGGTCAGAGAAAAGTTTGCAGAGATAAGAGTTATCTACTCCTTCCTCTCCCTAACCCAAAGGAAAACTAGATTTGCACTTGCCAACATCAAAAACATGAGCTGCAGAAATAAAGATAAAATTGCTTTTTACCAGTTACTTTTCCCAGCACCAACCACCATTGGATGAGACTTGAATTCTTCCCAGCCCAAAAATTCACTGTGCTGTAAGAAATGCAGTTAAAATCGGTAAAAGCTAGAAGTGTTTTTGTGTTTGATCTTTTTCTTTTCAGAACTACCTTCATGCAAATAAAACAACACCTGAAACAGAAGGCTGGGGTGCAAACATTGCTTTTACCAGAAAGGTTTTGTCACTTTTTCCCAATGCATCAGGAAAAAATCCCCAAACCATCATATAACATTCTCAGGCTGGTATTTCCCATTGCAGCAACGTTTTCTCTCTTTCTTCCGGTGGTATGGTCAGGTAATCCTTACTAAACACTCAACAATTCCTTGCTGAATCTTGCATCCCCCATAAGTAAGAATGAATATAAATTTATCTTAGTGCTTGAGTCACTCAAAAGAGTATTTAAAAGTGCCTACTTTTAAATAGCTAAAAAGAATTTTAGAGCTTTTTTGTTGTTGTTTTTTCAACTTCTCTAAAATTATTTTGGAAAACAAAGACAATGCTTTAAAACAATTCAGCTCAGAACTGGTGCAGGAAATGAACTGTTTACGTGGCTCTATTTATGACAAGCCTCTAAAAATAGTGGTGCTTTCTTCCACATTCAGGAATAGGAGAGTAGGACAATATCAGTCCTTCAAACAAATGATGGAGTGAAAAACCAACCCCCAAATTCCTCTGCTGAAATAAAGAGCATCAGAAATAACATGCTAGGAAGGAGGAGCCCAACAGAAAGAAAGGAAATGAAAATTTTTTGCTGTCTCACTGACAACATGTATGACTCATATCCCAGTCTTCCTTTTTTTTCCCTGAGTGCCTCATTTCAGTTGAGTGAATCCACCCATAAAAGCCACATAGAACACAATCACAGAAGTCATGACAAATATCCATAGAGGATCTGCTCTCTGACCCAGAGAGGAGGGAGACTTGACTGCAGAAGAGGGGTTGGCATCCTTGTCTGTATCTCAGGCTGTGTTTAGAGACAGGTTGCCTGTTTTAGAGGATTCACATTTCTATGAAGAGATGGATCACCCATGTCTGTCTCTCCACAACTGTAAAGAGAGTTTAAGATGATCATCTCAGTTCTGGATAAATATGGCCAGACCAATTCTACCCAAGGGGGTTATCATACCTATGAACAAACCAAAATCAACCCCAAAAAAGTCACAGCATGTGCAGCTGAATCAATCCTTGGAGTATGATCTGGTCTACTGCTCCACAGACCAGCCTGAGCCACCAAGCTGCATTTCATTACTCTGCCCTTAGAATTCAATGTTCTCTTGTGTAACAGCTGAACAGTTTTCTCTCTCTAGCCAACAGCATTCACATTTTGCTGGGGACACCTTGGAGAGTTTTGCTTCTCTATGTACTCAAATCAGGTTCTCTTTTTGTACGGAAAGTGTTGGGTTTTTTAAACACTTTTTTTTTCTGTATTAAACACTGAGAAGGAGTAAAAAATCACTGTGACATCCACCAATTTGTCTTCAGGGCCAGGAAGGGACCGGGTAGGGCAGGGAGGAACCAACAATTTAACATCTCTTCTTCAGTATCTGCCTGTAATAGCCCACTTACAGAAAATGTGAACAGCGTTTCCGGAAAGTTCAGGGAAAGGTAAACAAACAAAATAGTGAGGGTTGGGAAATGAAAGTAAAATGTTTTCCTTACAAGAGATGCCTGTCAGGTGTTCTCAGCCATTACAACCCGCGTCCTGCTTTTTACTTTTTCCTTCTCAACAAGTACCTGGACAAAAAAAACAGGCTTTGTAATAATAAAACCTATCTTCCCAAAGGGGGAAAAAAAAAACCTAACAACAAAACAAATTGATACTCTGGAGAAATATGTTGTCAAAATCCATAGCACAGTTTTAAGATACAAACATGAAGGTGCATCCTTTTGTGATCAGGAATTACAGGAAGAGTGTACATCACTTCTTTGTACTGTAAAGGTGCTGCATTTTTTAATCTCCAGAAAGGCAGGAAAATAAAGCTAAGCAGAGGAATAGGGCCAGGCTGTCATTGGATGCACTTGCCAGAGGTCCCAAGCAAGAAGGTTCTTTAAATGCAGTTTTCTGAGACAGAGTAGCAAAGGTAACACTTGATAACAACACCAAAAATTAACTGCTCTGCAAAAATATTCTGTGGTATTGCGACATCATTTTAATAATCATTTTTACCGAAATTCCATGGAAATAGAAATTAAACCAGGAAATAGACACATTCTTCTCAGTCTAAGGTGAACAAAAATTCTAGGATGGAACACCTTTCACTGATATTTTTCATATAAAATGATTTGACCAGATGCTGTTCCCCATGATGTCTGACAACTTCTCTTTCATGACTTGGTTATTTCTGTACTTTGTAGGACTCTCTGGACATGAACATCAGCTAGTGGGCAAATACCTGAAGTGTGGGATGGAAAACAAAATCTGGCTTGTCACCAGATATCAGCAAGCAGACCAGGCTCCAAACTACAGTGTAGGTTCATTATGAATTTAGTGTGAAAGCAATAAAAGGCTTTTAAGCACTTCTGAATGATAATTAATTTTTTTAACTGATATTTTACCTTATTTTTTTCCAATTCAGAAAAAATATAATGAGAGCTAGCAAGAAACGGGAGTACTTTGCACTGAGTGTAGGGGATAGACATTTTGAAAAATACACCCAAACTGACATTGATTAAGTTGCTTGAACTAGGTGTACAAAACTAAAGTTAGATGACAGAGTTCTTGTACAGAAAAGACACTTAACGAGATGGACTGAGCATCCTTTTTGTCCTGGTTTTAGACTTGATATATGATTTAGTCCCAGCCTGCTTCCTCTTTTATGTTCATTAATGATACATTGGTTTGCACGGGGAATCTGGCATCAATGAAGGTCATTATGTGTCCACACTAAGTAAGGCAGGATTTAGATTTGCTCATTATGGACTACCAGAGATATATGTTTGCAAGAATAAGAAAGCATCCAACTAAAAACAGAAAAAATCTGCCAGGCTTTTTACAAGGAGATTATATCTTTGAATTTCACAACCATTAACACATTCTGCTCTATTTGCACCTAGAGAAAGGCATATGATAGGGAGGAAAATCACCTCTGGGAGGAGAACACGTATTTGGGTTAGCTGGTGTCTATCAATTTATCGTTTAATTTAGGCATGCAGGTAGCCTAAGTTTGGCTGGAGAATTAATTCCATGTCATATCTATTTAAAATAGAGATCCAGGTAAAAATTTCTGTCAAAATGTATTTCTTACTTCATCAGAACTAGAAAAAGTGCTTAAACCATAACTGGGTGTTTCAGTTCATCTTCTGCAAATACAAAAGCAGTGGTCTTCAGTTAATGAAAAGGATTCAAAAAGGAAGGGTTAAAAGTCAACTAGATTAATGAAAAGCTATTTTCTATCTGATTTTCTTTTAATTTTCAGTGAACAGTAGTAGCAGAGTCGCTTTATTTGCCCCAATTTGTAGAAGAGACCAGCTCCTGTATCCTCCTCCCCTTCCTTTCCTTTCACATTAAAACAAACCTGTTTGTGTCCCAGCTTTGCAAACACTTTCAACACCTTCAGCTTCAGATGAGTGACGAGACCCTTTTTACCCCCAAAATCATGAGTTAAGCCCAGGCATCAGGGTTCATAGGACAGGGACTCCTCAGGGGAACTTTTGCTTCCTCAGGATGGTTTTCCAAGAACATCTCTCTGAAATAACATCCAGGCAAACTTAAGCTGTTGAGACACATTTTTACTTTTCTTGTTCAGGTCTCCTCCCTTTTATTCCTCCTGTTCCTATATTTAATGATTGGATGTTTTTTTAAGCTAACTTGTAGAAATAAGGAGTTTCTATTCTAAAAACATGGCGCTTAGCAAGTGTTCTGGAAATACAAGCCACAGACTTCTTCCAAGATGTGGAATTAAAGCCTGTCTTTAGAAAAGACATTTAATCTTGTGTTGAAAAGTGCACACACAACACTTGAGGACCTCCTTGCCTCCCGAGGGAAGTTGTTTCCATGTTTAATTTCCCTTGGCTCTAGGAAATCAAATCTTATTTCTGGCTGAACTCACTCCATCTGCCCCTGCACATCCACATTTCATCTCCTTTTGCAAGAGCAAGACTCTACTATCAGATTTCTTTACTCTGTGTTAGCACCTCAGCCATAACCTTGGCTTTTTCACCAGGAAAGCAATTTAGAATAGAATTTGTATTCCTAAACACCCTGATTTACCATGCTGTGCTTAAGAAGGGTCATGAGCACTATCTGGATGTTTACATTTCCCCATGCTTTCAAATATGATCAGCCTGATGGGGAGCTTGTATTGACACCATGTGAATACTGTATCCCTTACACGTGTAAAATCAAGGATATTTGAGGCCAATACACTTTTCTGGTGGGGAAAAAAAATTCTCCAGCTTTATTCACGTTCAGATACTAGTTTTCAAAGAAGGTCTGAGGGCCTTTGAGGGTAGGTATGGCTGCAGGAATGAAGCTGTAGGGACAGAAAACATCTTCATCAAGGAACCATCCCTCATTATCTTCTTATTAATAAAAAATCATTCTAATGGGTATCAGAGACTACAAAAAAAAGTGATCCTGTAAATATCTAAACATATTTTATAACCATATGTGCACATATGAATGTATAAACTTTTTTTTTTTTTTTTCATGCATTTGGGTCCACACTNAGCAAAGAGGCCCAGCTCTGTCAATCAGCAGCTCCACAGTATCAGCACTTCCTATCACAATTTACTACTAACACCACACATCAAACAAGAGCAAATAGACTTGTCTGGCTGAAACAGCACTAAGGTCATGTCTGCTTGGCTGCTTTAAGGACAGAAACACACCCAGAGTCTTTCAGTGCATTCAAATTTGTTATAACTTACATTGGTTTGTTTTCATTTTCAGAGGTGGTGCTCAAGTCAGCGAGTATATTTTTGCCAAAGGCATTCCATTTGTCAGGCCTTCGGTGACCTTTATGTTTTCAAATTAAGTCTCCTTGTAGCTCTTTTCAAGTTTACAATGGCATTCAGCTTAACTAAAGCAAAACCGTTTGCAAAATACAATTTTCCATCTCACAAGCCCCTGTGCCCTCCATGGTGACAAGTCCATTGATCTGGCAGCTCCAGTTCTCACAAAAGTGGAGATTTGTATGAGTGATCGGGGTACTTACGGCCTTTAGGTTACTAATGGCCAATAGAAAGAGACATTTTCTTCAGATGTAACAAAATACATGCTTGGTTTTGGATCCCAGAGGTAATGAAAAAAACAAGTTATTTCATTTATAAAGGCTATAGGAACTAAGTCTGTTAGCAAGGACAGATTTGAAGCCTTTATGATTATCTCTACCATTCTTTCACAAGGTATATAAACATCAGCTGTGACATGGAATTTGTTTTTCTCACTTACTGGCTGCAGTTTCTTAACACGTGAAGTAGTTGTTATTATGGGAACAATAAAGACAAATGTAGTAAAGTGGGTTTTCCTCCTTCATCTTTCTGTGGCAATTCATCAAACCCAGTTTGGAAGATATCCCACAATAGTACACTCTTGTTAGGACACAAAGGCAAAGAAAAATAGCTTGAATTTTGTAGGAGAAGGGAATACAGGTGACCTTGCCCCTGATAAGTACAGCTGTGTTAATTACCCAGTCCAGCCTCACCCCTGATGAGTCACAGCTATAGCCAGTAAAGATAAGTGTGATAAAAGGGAGTGGGTGAGCTGGTGAGGGGCAAATCATGAAGCAGGAACCTTAAGGTAGAGGGAATGAGAGGATCATGAAGAAGGTTCCTGGAGAGAGAGAATGAGAATGAGAATCACTGCAGTGAGGTCAGTCTGGGTCTGCAGGTGGAGCCTGTTGTTGGAACCTGCAGTCGGAACCTGCAGTCACAGTCTGGCTGGGTAAAAGCTGCAGTCAGAGCCTGCAAACTGATCCCTGCAGTCAGAGTTCAGCAGGAAATAACCAGCAGCCAGAGGCTGCAAGGGAAACCTCCAGCAGGAGCTGCTGCAGGCAGAGTCAGGGAATGGTTGGAGTCAGGATGGCTGAGCTGTACAGAGGAATAAACCAGGGCCCTTTTCATGCTGTGATAAACAAGAAGTGCGTGTCTAACAAGAGGGCTACTGCAACAGAATTTCTTCTTACAATTCTCTTAATGCATTTTATGCACAGAGAGGATGTTTTTCATAAGAGAAAGATAAATGACCTTAAAAGATTTATTAATTAGTTTGGTTTATGCTCCAAGTGTGGACTAAAGGGTTTTTTTGTTGAAGTTGAGATGAGAAAAGCGTCTCCTTGCTCTCAGGGTGACACAGATCAGATCCTGCTTGGTTCATCTCCCTAAAAACACACAATTCCCTGATTTTTTGGGGTTTTTTTACTGCCATCATGACTGGGTATCAGAGAAATGGGTACCAAGGTGAAATTCTATATGATGAGATATTGCCACATCTCCTCCCTTTGACAATGATAAGGATGGATTAACAGGCAGAAAGGAGGAATGAGAACTGAAAGCCAGACTGTCCCACATCTCCCAGTTCCTGCATCCCTATATGCAGTCTGAAGGTTTGATTTTTCTCTGCAGTGAGAGGAGGTCTCTGTTGCAGATTCTGCAGCAGACCAAGGCAGCTTTGTGTGAGCTCTTGGATTCTGTCCTTAGGCTGCTCCTCCATACCTGGAATAGCTCATTGAAAACAGCAGCTCTCTTCATTATACCCAGACTCATCCATAAGATTCGTGGGTTTATATCCTTATATCAGAATGTTAAACTATTATAGAATGGGTATAATTTGCTACCCTGTTTATAACCTGATCAGCCCTTGAAAATCAGCCTTACTCCAAACACCCAGTTCTCCCTGAGAACCAAGAATAAGAACCTCAAGGCTTTTGTAGTAAAACCCAGGATTCAATCCCCCCTGGCAGGACTGTGTTCAGCCTCACTCTAAAAGCTGTCAGAAGGAGAAGGAAAAGCACAGAAGAACTTGAAGGTGCTGCTGGGTTTCCCTGTGGGTCCTGTGGCTGTCCGCAGCCATTCAACTTCTCCATTCATGCTTCACACCTCTATGTTAGAACACAAACCATAAATACAAATTAAATGACACTAGGCTCTTCAGTCATACATGGGTGGATGCCCTTCCCCTCAGGTAACATATAAATTGCCTGCTCTGAAGAGAGGTGTTTAAGGTGAACTGGTTTTATTGCTTCTAACCACCTGCCATTATTACACACCTCTTTTCATTTGAAAGCTATAAAAACATCCCGTTTTTCATGCATTCCAGACAAAACCTCTGGCTGGCCGAGCTGGCTGAAAGGAGCCATCTTTCAGTGTGACAGTGTAATAGTGTCTTTTCATCTCAAACAAACAGCTTCTGCCATAGAACTGTTGTGAATTCATAATAACTTCTCTGTGCAGGACTAGAGTCCTTTCAATTCTGCACATCACTGTGGCTTGAACAGTGGATTCTTCAATGTCAGGATTCACAAAGTAGCTCATAGATACAGTTGTCTAATAGATATGGTGCATTCATTCCTCCTGTACATTATTCCCCTGAGATTTTAACAATAATTTATCATTGTTTTAGAGCAGGCTGGCTGGCTGAGTTGGCAGAAACGCACGTACCAATTTTTATATTTGTTCACAAGTAAGCACTGTCAGATATGGAGATTTCTGATAGTAAATGTGCACGTTGGTGACAACACATGACATGTCAAATGTCTGGTGTAACAAAATAGCACTTGAGAAAAGGCTCTCCTCTAAAATTAATTTGTAAATCCAGTGTCTATCAAATAGAGTGAGTCCATTTCTTTTGATTTCAGAAGATGGTTTCTTTTAAAACACAAATTAGATCATACCCTTGTCATCACTTGCCGAGATATTAAAGATCTGTCAATCCTTAAGAGTGTAAAATATACTCTAAGAAGTGTATTTGATTACACTTCTAATATAGAAGAGATGGTTTCACAATGGTTAATGCAGACCTGGAAATGAAAATTAGAGGAAATCCCTAAGAAATCACCCAGCATAGCAAATTTTGTCTGAGGCTAAAATTGTGTGCTTGTTAAATTAGTGAGAAAGTGCATTATAATATATTCACTTGCTTTTATTCCCATTACAAATCACAGAGATTGCAGAATGGTTGATGTTGGGAGGGACTTCTGGAGGTCATCTGGTCCAATTCCCTGCTCAAGACTGTGTCCAGACAGCTTTTGAGTATTTCCAGGGATGGAGACTCCACGGTCTCCTTTAAGGTACACTAAGAAATTAGTTTAGTCTGATGTCCAAGATCTTTCACCAGCAAAAAATTCTGAATATGTTGTTTTAAAGATAGCCATCTCCTCTGTGTGCAGGGGTAGAGAGAGAGTCTCTATGCAGCTGAGAAAGAAAAGGTTCTGAGTATTTTAATGGCATGCAGCACTCTCCCCTGACTCTACCAAGCCTTAATCCAAAGGGATATTTTTTCTGCAGGAATTATGTGGAGGATTCTAATTTCTTGAGATTTTATTGTCCCCATTCTGTTGATTCTGTGCAATTAAATATTGACTGTGTAGAATTTAGGGATAATTCTTGTATTTTGCAAAGTCCATAATTCCTTCCTAATGTGCAGATCATTAGTTATTTCAGTGAATCAGTAAATTTCTAATTGTTTTCTTCCATCTATTGGGTCAGCAAACTTAAAACCCAAACATGGATGTGAAATATGCATTTTGGGTTGGGTTAGAATGGGTTTCTGTTATGAAGAAACAGTCTCAGACTTATTTTGCCAGGGCCAATGATCTTTATTTAACTATGATATTCAGCTTGCTAAGACATTACTGCTAAAGAGGAGATGGAGAAGATTCAGAAATAATTTAAAAAAATGCAAGAATTTTGAGTACCCTTTAACTAAAAAGAGAATGATAAGGGTGACATACTTAAAACAATTGAAAAGCTGATTTCCCTCAGAGTTTGATACAACCAAAACATTATTTTCCCTCACTGATCTAAACTCTCCCCTACAGCACACATCCCAAAGTCCAGCTCATTCCTCTGTGCTCTGCTCCACTGACTCCATTTCCTTGTTTCCACGCTGGGAATGTGCTTTAAAAATAGCTCTGTTTAGCCTTTAGCTAAGACACCTTCAGATCATCACAACAGATGCTTTCCTGAGCCAATGAGGTGAATTCCCCTCACATTTTTCAGCTGATGGCTTTGTATTTCAGCTTCATTAAACGAAGTTTAAGTAGCGGGAGAAAAGCCATTCCTGGGCTATTTCATGCTCCGTGTAATCTTCACTGGGCTGTTTTTCACCAGCATTGAGGGACAAGGTGAGGCAGAAAGGAGGATTCTGTCACCACAGGTAGCAGGGAATGGGGGTGCAATCTACCAAAATTACATGGAGTTGTGCTAGCAAGCCTGCAGGAAAAGCCAGGGAAAGCCAAGCCCAAATAAATAAATGAATTGTGTGGAACAGTGACTTAAAACAGCAAAAGTGATTCTGTGTGGCAGAGAGGTTATGGTACAGTGGGAGCTAATATAAACAGGCACAGTAAATGCAAAAAATATTTAGAGAAAAAGAAGATTGTGACTGAGTGCTTAGAAAGAAAGAAAAAAAGGCTGCAACAGCCCCTCTAGCACTGTTGCTGCTGCTTTAATTATCGTTCTACTACATGGGATGTTGAACTTTCTAGATGGTCCAAGCAATTTTAATACCAGCTTATTCTGAGACAAAACTACGAGCCAGACACAAACTTACAAGGGACTAAACAAGACTGTTTCAAACTAGAGAATATCACCAAAGAGCAGATAAAAGTGAACAAAACACCCCCATTCCCCTCTGGGAACTCTGTTTCCTGCAGGATTCTAACCAGTGCCTTTATCAGCTGAAGGTATTTGGCAGCATCCAGTGACTGCCCAGCGGTACACCTTGAACTTGCTTAGACACCACACTCTTCTCAGAGAAGTTTCATTCTTTTGCCTAGAGACTGCCTAGCACAGAGCATCTCCAGGCATGTGGGGTGTTAAGAGCAGCTAAAACTGACTTAAAAAATATAGGAGAAGGGAATTCAGGTGACCTTGTCCCTGATCAGTAACAGCTGTGTTAATTACCCAATACAGCCTCACCCCTCATGAGCTGTATCCAATAAAGATAAGTGTGATAAAAGGCAGTGGGTGAGCTGGTGAAGGGTGCATCGTGAAGAAGAAGGATCCTGGGAAGACAATCCCTGTAGTGAGGTCAGTCTGGGTCTGCAGTTGGAGCCTGTTGTTGGAACCTGCAGTCACAGTCTGGCTGGGTAAAAGCTGCAGTCAGAGGCTGCAAACTGATCCCTGCAGTCAGAGTTCAGCAGGAAATAACCAGCAGCCAGAGGCTGCAAGGGAAACCTCCAGCCGGAGCTGCTGCAGGCAGAGTCAGGGAATGGTTGGAGTCAGGATGGCTGAGCTGTACAGAGGAATAAACCAGAACCCTTTTTGTGCTGAACAAGGAGTCTGTGTCTCTGCTCATTTCTACCCTCTACCAAGAGGACTGCTGCAATTAAAAAAAAAAAAACCAACCCAAACAACAACAAAAAACACCCAAGATTTTTGCTCCCTCTAGCATGGTCTCATTTTGAGATCACAGTTAAGTAGCTGATGCATAACTTTTTATTTTTGTATCTCCATAATAGAAATAATAGAGGGGTTCTCTGATGTTGATGCAAGAAATAATTTTCTGTGACTCTTTATCCTGATGTTACTAACAGAGGAGAAAGATTCTCCCAATGTTGTCTATGACAACATTTTGATTTATTTTCCAAAAGGACTTCCAATTGTCACTTCAGCTGATGAGTTTTCCCACAGGTTTAGTTAAACCTGACATTTGGGAATAGCTCAGCCTACAATCCTCAAATTTTAGGAAAGTTCAGCAAAAATTCCATTAATATTTAAGTCAGTGCTGTTTTCAACAGTTCTAACACCATCAAAAGTCAAGAAAACGTCTGGAAAAATAGGCTAGGACACTCTTGTTTATCTGATGTCCCATTAAAAGAGAAAAAAAATAAAATTTTTCAGACTTAAACTCTGCTCCAGTATCAGTTTGGATTTGTGTAATAAAAATAAGTAATCCTAATCAATGTTTCTTCTTAAAGACCCCTTCTATTTTCTTGTAAATCTTGCTGAGTTGATGAAACCCAAGAACATTTCTCCAATCAATGCCACAAGCAACAATTACATATNAAAAAAAAAAAAAACCAACCCAAACAACAACAAAAAACACCCAAGATTTTTGCTCCCTCTAGCATGGTCTCATTTTGAGATCACAGTTAAGTAGCTGATGCATAACTTTTTATTTTTGTATCTCCATAATAGAAATAATAGAGGGGTTCTCTGATGTTGATGCAAGAAATAATTTTCTGTGACTCTTTATCCTGATGTTACTAACAGAGGAGAAAGATTCTCCCAATGTTGTCTATGACAACATTTTGATTTATTTTCCAAAAGGACTTCCAATTGTCACTTCAGCTGATGAGTTTTCCCACAGGTTTAGTTAAACCTGACATTTGGGAATAGCTCAGCTTGATTAAATTCTTTTTTTTTTTCTTTGTAAATCAGAGGCACTACAATCCTCAAATTTTAGGAAAGTTCAGCAAAAATTCCATTAATATTTAAGTCAGTGCTGTTTTCAACAGTTCTAACACCATCAAAAGTCAAGAAAACGTCTGGAAAAATAGGCTAGGACACTCTTGTTTATCTGATGTCCCATTAAAAGAGAAAAAAAATAAAATTTTTCAGACTTAAACTCTGCTCCAGTATCAGTTTGGATTTGTGTAATAAAAATAAGTAATCCTAATCAATGTTTCTTCTTAAAGACCCCTTCTATTTTCTTGTAAATCTTGCTGAGTTGATGAAACCCAAGAACATTTCTCCAATCAATGCCACAAGCAACAATTACATATTTAAAAGCATATTTACTTGGAATAATTAACATTAAGAAAGGAATATGATAAGGTCCTTTAAAAATCAAGAG
Organism: Hylia prasina; assembly: GCA_013397195.1. Classification (NCBI taxonomy): domain Eukaryota; kingdom Metazoa; phylum Chordata; class Aves; order Passeriformes; family Sylviidae; genus Hylia; species Hylia prasina. The sequence continues at coordinate 493,836 of VYXD01011148.1, read as the reverse complement.
TAGATTGTAGAAGATGAACAGGAGGTGACCCTTCAGTTTCTCACAGCATAAGAACCAGTGTTAAATACCAGGCTGCAAGTCCAAAATGCAATAGAGAAAATTAATTCAGCTGTGGAATCACTGGAGTAAAGTGTGCTGGAGGCCAGTGGATTCAAAAAAGGAGTTATATGTGTTCATGAAATATAGTTCATTAGGGTTATTAGTCTGATAAACAAAGAAAAAAGAAATTGTCCTTTTCCTCTGTTTTCCACATAAAGTCATATATGCAAAGTGCTAGAATTTTATTGCAAGGTTAAATTAGGAAAAGTGGGAGCAGACGAAGAATGAAAATGTGGGTTCTGCCACGGAAAGAGCAACGTGAATTCAAAGGGAAGTATAATGAGGAATCTAAGAGAAGAACCCTTGGGGACAAGGCTGAAAGGGTTGCCATGAAATTGTGACAGGACTCTGAATTTTAACCACTGTTCAACACACACTTGACACTTTTCTGGCTCTTTGTATGCTTTGACTTAACAGAAAAGTGAGCAAGCTGTGTTAGCCTCTTGTCCCCGAAAGAATTTGCCCTGGGCTATTTTCTGAATATCTGTTAAATAGGAACTTGATTTACATAGAGGCTTCATATGCAATTCAGAAAACAATACTCTAAATTTAACCCAAACTTTCTCCTGAAGCTTGTCTCATCCCTGCATATCACAAATTCCCCTAACTAAACTTTTATTCAGGACTCTGTTAACAGATCTCCTTCCCCCTTTTTCCTAAATCACTCTCAACAATAGGGAACATTCTATGGTGGGTTTTTTGTTGTGGGTTTTTTTTTTTAGAGAAAGAATAATAAATATTAATTTAAAAAACAAATTGAAATGCATAGCTACAGATACCTGCTTTTCCAAAAAGAAGTGATAACAGCCCTTAACCTGTAACTTGCCTCAGGAAAACAAAAACTGTTACCTGGTTCTGTGATTTCAAACACCAGGACATGATCTACAACTCAGAAAACCCAAAGGACACATTTCTGAGGGCTGATAAATAGAGAAGTTTGAGCACGTGGAGCACTCTGTCCAATTCTGGCCTCCATAGTACAAAAAATATATGGACATTATTATTAAGTTATATTAATAGAAAATTTACCTATTTTACAGAATTTTTCTCTAGAAAAGAGATTGATCCACTGGCCTTTACAGAGTAAATATCATTTCTCATCAGACTTTAATTAGTCCTTCAAGCCTTCTTCAAGGACCTTTACAGTATGAACAAGGCTATGAGGCCAGGTAGCAAGAATTATGAGCAGTAAGCCCAAGAAATCTTCAAGGAGAATGCTCTACCTGTTGAATGAGTTAATGGGATCAAAAGTACCTTCCCTGCCCTGGATCACCTTTTGTTTTGGCAGACTTGGACTGAGAGGTGCACAAATTTCTGCCTTGTCCATGTTTGTGTCACCATCCAGGAGCTTCAAGAAGGGCATCACACATCCCTCTAAGTGTTATAATAATCTCTCTGTTTCAGAGCTAGTTCATATCTGGCTAGGGCAGACTGGAACGTTGTAGCTACAATTGTAAGTTTCTTTCCATTAAAACATACCTCAAACTTTATTTACCACATTCTTCGACTTAGATTTCCCTTTCCAATTTGTTTTAAATTACATAAATTCTGTTTTTACCTCCTTGTCACTCATCACTCTTTCTTCTTTGCTGTCTATTGCGTAATCATCTATCGCATCAGAAGATCCAATGTATCAGGACTGATATAAATTACCATAATCCAAATAAAAGGAATGTTGACAGATGAACAATACATTAAACACATCCTGTACCATTCCTAGAAAGCTTATAAACTATAATATAAAAAAGCAGTAAAAAAATATGACCAGCCTGCTAGGGCCCTTCAACACCAAAAATGTGACATATATCTGCCCCTAGATTTTCCACCCAGGAGGAAACAAACCAGAACCAACACTCCCCACATTTTCCCTTTTCCAAGTACAAGTGTGAATCCAAAATGATTTCTCTGCTGTCTTGGGCACTCAGATACTGTTAATCAGATCTTCTTCCTTCAAGCAAACATAAACATCTCCACAGCTTGTGTGTGCTGTTAAGACAAAACTTCCAGAACTTTTGCACTCCTTCTGCAGGGATACTATACTGCTTAAAGGAAAAAAATGGCACAAGAATCTCTTCCAGTCTCTCTCCTTACAGCCAGGGATGCCTCCCCTCCTGCTATGTACAGTTTAGAAACCACCCTCCCATTTCTGTGTGCATCACAGAACTTAAATGGACGAGCACAGAGCAGTTAAGCTGCTTCTAATCTCAGCAAAGATTTGGCAAATAGATCACATGCAGAGAGGCTTACTAGTACATTCTGTAACAGGCTTAGGTGACAGAATCCCCTGTACAGAGGGTTGTGAATGAAAAGACAAAAAGGCAACAGAACTTTCATTCCCCTCAGCAGTCACTTGTCCTCCAAAGTGAAATAAATCCCTTTGAATAGACTGCACAGAATTCACAGCATAGAGGGGAAAAAGAGTTCCTCAACTCAAATAAATAAATAGCATCCCCACATCTCCTAGAGACTGCAACAGACGTTTTCAAGAGTAGCTAATTGTCTTTGGCCAGGACTTAATTCAATAATGTTGGAAGCCTGAGGGGAATTCCTGGTGCTAGCAAATTAAGATCTTGGTAATTAGCAATGACTGGGCAAACCACCCTCTGTGATCACTGAAGATGCCTCCTACAAGAGCCCACTCCTCCCCAACGAGCGGTGCCAGGAGGAAATACGGTTAAACAGCATCCTGTCATGGAATTGCTTTGTTACATAGAGTCTAAGGCCTTGAGCAGTCCCCAAACATATGGTGTGGAGAACCTTGCTTGGAGTCTCATTTCCCCCTTATATCCCGTGCCTTGATAACTGCAGCTGTCAGGCTGGCCCACGTCCAGCATGTCCAGGGCAGAATTTTCCCAGGATGAGTTAATTGCAAGGCTCACAGTGAAGTCCCAGCTCTGAATGGGGTCTCCAGACCACGTCCTCCCTTGGTTCTGGAACTTTCTTAAGCATCTCTTGCAGCTATGGAAGTAGCAGTGCCAGCACAGATGAAAGCAACTGGACTTCTCAAACCTTTCAGCCTGTAGTCAAGCCTGGCGATGAAGCAGCTCATAAAAATCTGCCAGATGAATCTGGCTCGGTGACACCATTGTCAATACACTGAAGTAAATAAGAGTGAAGCTCCTGCTTTGCTGTGCAGAACACAGGGACAATGGCATTAAGACTTAAAGGACCCATCTGTTTTGTGATGAGAAAATTTCAAAGTTTTTCCTGTTTTCCCCTCCCAGGTAAAATTCTTAATAATTAATGAGGTAGACTCTGAACAATGCAAAAAATCTTTACCAGACAAATGGAACTTCAAAGCTGCAGAGCATTAGTAAATAAAGTCAATTTAATCCAAATCTGTTTCCAAAATAAATTTCCTCTTGATAATAAATCACATTTCAACCCATCACATCAAAGTAACTGCAGAAAGATGATTTACAATCAGAAACCTTTTCCTTTCTGCATTACCTTCTCCTTAGCCCAAAGAGATACTTTATATATGAATATATATATTATCATTTCTAAATATATTTCTGTATATAGAAATACATAAGATTTATTTTTAGACTGTGCATGTCCAGGTGCGTGTTGATGTCCTTATCTGCTGATAAAAGCATCCAGTTTCACTTAAATTATTATCTCCAGGGTCCCTATTTTTTATCCTATTTCCAGGGAAATAGTCAAAACTTTATATCCAGGGAAACTCTGTAACATCCAGTTTCACACTTTCTTTCTCAGGAGTTACACAGTCTCCCTTTGAGAGGCTAAGGTGTGGTCTTGGTTCTGGCCTAGAACTTGAGTTCAGGATGTCTACATGCCATTCTTTGCATTGTAACTTTCAATCACCCTCTGTAAATCCCTCAGGATTTCTATTTTGGGGGGAATTCTCAGGTCCTTTTTAATACACACACGGGTTTCTGTACTCAGAAGGTTACAGACCATATTGTGGTATCATTGTAAGACGTGGAATAAAATGTTGGGTTTATTTTGTAGCCAAACCACAAATATTTCTTTATGGCAAAGATCAGGGACAGGTTCTCCAGAAGATACCAAAAGGAAAATATTTTATTCTCAACTTGATGCCTCATGAAGTGACTTTCCCTAAGTCACATAAAAGGTTTGCAGTGGCTCAGCCCTCCCATTCCCATTATAATTCTGATCCAGGGGGTTCTCTGTTGCCAGTGTTTATCTGTGTAGTGTGCCTTTCAGGCCTAATCTGTAAGGCACTATTGCATTACGTTGCATCACAGAGCATAACTGTATTGTGAACAACAAACAATTGTCAGTAACACCATCTTGTTAGTCATTTTTAATCTCCTTAGGCACACCTGGTTTTGAGCCTCCTGCTGAATGCCCTGATTTGCTTGTATGTCTCAAAAGTAGAAAGATTTTGCAGAAGTCTTATGTAAAGCTCAGGAGCAGAACTGGAAACAGCCTGTTAAAATGAATGACTTGTGATAAACAGAAGAATGAGACAAATGAACCATTTTATCAGCTCCCAGTGCAGTCAAGTCTACTCCAATCTTCAAAGGCATTCAGCATAATTGCTCACTGTTGTGTGAAGTCTCTCCAATGAAACAACTTTAGTATTGTCTGTCCTCTATTACTGATACAGGGTGTTATCCCACAGACAGGACATCAAAATGTGTGAAACCAGGAAATGAGCAAGAAGAGGTCCCTGTGGGCTCCTAAGTCAAGTGAGAGTTGCCCTTGATCACTGTGGAGCAGAAGAGCAGACAAAACCAGACACAGGCTTTGTGAGCAGAAGCAAAAGGTGGTGATGCAAACATCCAGCATTTCATTAATGGCTTTCTCCATCAGACTGCTCTGAATTAAACATCTTCCAAAAAAATGCAAATCCAACCAGGCAGTTAATACCCTGCACTGAACAACAGTCTGGAGCTTGATTCCTTCTGAATCCTTTCTGTCTGGACCTGTAGCAACGTTTGAACTTTGGGAATACAAAGTGAATTTTGGGTCTGCTGAAGAGAATGGCAGCAACACCACTGACCTCAGCCAGTAAATACACAGAGAAGTTCTGGTTTCCCTGTCTGACTGATGCACAGTCCAAGTTCCAGTAAAGTATCAAGCAATGGGGAGTTTAAGGCACAACAGCAGACAGGAAATCCATGAAGGTGTTTGCATTTATAATATTATGAGCATTGCTGTTATGTCCTTGTATTGGGTCTGGTTGGGACAGAGTTAACTCTTTTCCTAACAGCCCATATGGTGCCATGCTTTGGATTTCTGACTAAAAAAGTGCTGATCTCACACCCATGGTTTAGCTATTCACAAAGAGTGCTCACACAGCTTCCAGACCTTCCCTGTTTCTCAGTCTGTCCCCTCAGCAAGTGGGCTGGGGGTGGGCAGGAGGCTGGGAGGGGACACAGAGGGGACAGCTGACCCACACTGATCAAGGGCTGTTCCTTGCCATAAAACATCGTGCTCAGCAATTGCACTGGGGAAATCTTTCCAAAAGATCCACTGTTCAGAGACCTGCTGGGCATCAGTCTGCTGGTGGGAAGTGGTGAGTGTCTGTGTTTGCATCACCTCTTCTTTTTGTCTTTATTTCAGCCCCCAAGTTGTGTTTTTTCTCTTCTGATTCTCTCCCCCACCTGCTGCAGAGGGCAATGAGCAAGGAGCTGTTGTGTGACAGAACCCACCACAGTTCTGCAACCCCCCTGTACCCCCAAACTCAGCTCCTCTAATAATATTTCAAGAATAATAAAACCAGAAAAATCCATCCCAGGCAATTCTATACCAACCTAACCACTGACAGAACCAAGTAACAAAGCTTGAGTGATTACAGAAAGCTCATTTTAGGGCAGAACTGGAGCTCTGTAAGATCAGTGACCCAGTCCTCAACATTGCACCTCAGTAGGTGCAGATAACAGGATGGAAGAAATCCATACCTGGGTGGGAGAGTCCCCAGAAACACCCTCTCTTTAAAATGTCTCAGCATAAAGAACAGAAAGTCAATAAAGGGAACAATGTGGTTTTGTTCCCTTCCTGGCAGAGGCTAAAATGCAATCTTCAAAGTACAGAAATGCCAACACAATCTTTATGCTTGTACACAATTATTTTGGAGAGTGATTTTTAGAAGCCTGTAGTGGATGCAGGTGTGCAGCTCCTGACAGATTTTTGCCCCTTAATGCTCCAAATTGCAGCACTCAGAAGATGCACTCAATAAACATCACAAAATACCTGTTACTGTGCCTCATAGAAGTGTGCTCTTTTGTGACCTGGCTGTTCATTGTGGCAGCTGGATGAGACAGAGGGGAAATAATTTTGTATTTCAAAGCTTTTCTTGCTTCATGTCAGAAATACACACATAAAGAAAATATCTCCCCTGGGTACTACAGAAGCCAAGCAGAACTTGAAAGTTGGGAATAGAGCAATCAGTTCTCTTCCCTGGGCCAGAGGATGAGAAGATTCCAACCATTGCTGTAGCAATGCATTTGAACAGCTTGAGCTGTCACCCTGGTTTTGAGGATTTTTCTAGGCCTTCTGAATTATGTTTCATATTGGAGTCAGAATTTTTACTTTCCCACACTTTTTACTATAAACAATAGCTTTGTTTTCCTGTCTTTTGTTGTTGACATATTTTTAGGTAGGTGGAGAAAGTTGATTGACAGTTATCTTGACCAATGGGGTTTGGGAGGTGGGATTTCATCCTCCAATCCACAGGCACCTTTGGAAATGTATAAAATTGAGTTTTGTAAATAAATTAGGGCTTTTCCTGCTTTGCTCATCTCCGTGCCCTCGTGAAGTTCTTTCATGTCGTGTTGTGACATTGAGCCACAGTGTGCTCCAGCCACACCATCTTTAGTCATTCTTATCAGAACCCTCTGGAACTCGTCAAGGTTACCAAGACATAAATAGTACTAAAATAAGAAAGAAGAGGCTGAGAAACAGAATACCAATACTGCAAGAACTAGATAAAGGAGGCCCATGAAGCACTGGACTGTAACCAATCATATTTCCTGAAAGGTGCATGCTGAATGTATGGACAAGATAGAGGCACCAATCAAATAACGTGTGATTGCATGAACAATAGTTTTAGAATGTATAAATATAGCTTAATGTAAACAATAAATGACTTCTGCTTAATCATATTGGTTGGTCATCCAGAAGTCCTGAGCTCCTGCACGTTGCTGTGCCCCAGACCCCACAGCACTCTTGGCTGGGGCTCTCCGTGAGCAGCATCTCCTCCCCTGGGCTGTTGCAGGTGCTGGAGGGCCCAGCCCATGTACCCAGCCCTTGGAGACCTCTCTGCTGTCACAGCATCAGCCACAGCTCCTCAGCAGTGCTCTGATGACAGCCAGGCCTGGGAGTTTGCCTCACACTGACCAGCAGCACCTTTTGACGGAGCTGGTTAAAGCCAGGGGTCACTCAGGGTCACTGGGACCTGTGAGGGCGCCCAGGTCACCCCTGGCATGGGCACCTGTCCTGCCACCTACGGGCTCCTCACACAAAAGTGATGCCAAAGATCCTTCTTCCCTCCACAATACAAATATCAGGAAGCTGGAAAGCCAACAGGAAAATGTGATTGCTTTTGGTGAGTAGTACAAAGCTGAGAGGCTGTAAAACTGAGCTAAGCTGGTACCTTACAGTTTTCATCGCAATCACAAAATCATTTCTTTTTAAAATTTCTTTACTTTTTAGCAGCAAATGTAGAGTTGGTTCTGTAACTCTCTTTTCCATCTCTCATCCTGAGTTCCTGCCTAGCAACTTTCTTGGCATTTAGCTACACAGTGAAATCAGATGCCATATGAAAAAATGCTTCATTTTGCCAGTGTTGAACATGCTATTTTTCAGTTTCATTCAATACCATCTCTCTCATGTCATGAATCACAGAGGACCTAAATTCCAAACTTCTTTCCTGGATTATTCATTAGTTTATGTGCTGTTATCAGGGCCTTTCTTATTCAATCTAAAGAACAAACAAATCCCATCTGTTCTGTTTCTCTCCACATTCATCATTTCAGAGTTTGTGCTGTTAAATTTTATAGGAAGAAAAGTATTTTTTTCTATCTCCTGTCTGGAAGAGTGGGAAGCACCACACACTCAGGATGTTCAGCTCTGGAGAATAATCCAAAGGAATAAATTTTTAGGATTGTCTTTACCTGTTAAAATGGATGCCATTAACCTCTTGTGATACAGCAGACTAAGAAATGCACACTGCATCTGTCAGAATTCTCACAGAGGTCATCTCTTTGTAAAAAAATACATCTGGGTGGGATAGGTTTTTTGCTTCTGTTGGGTTTGGGTGGTTTTTGTTGGTTTGTTTTGGTGTTTTTTTGTGGTTTTTTACTCTTTCTCAACTCTCCCAAATTCTCTTCCTTGAGTGTTTTATTTACTTTCTATAAAAATGAATCAGCTGGTGAGCACAAGGCAATGTGAAATATCTTATTCTGCATAATCTGGGGATTGTGTCATTCACTGAGCACAATTTCAGAATAATATTTAAAAGATAGTGATTCTTGAATCCAAATCAGACCAAATTTTGGTGGCCCTGATGAATTTCTAGGATAAAATTTATTCAAATTAAGGTTGCGAAGTCCTTTTTCACTATCTGACCAAGATTTTTTATCCCTATTTAAGTCAAAACACTTAGACAAAAAGCAGCTTCTGAAACCAAGGCAATGTGTGTTTCTTCCTTCATATCCTGATCCTAGCAAGGTAAGGAACACATTCACTGGCCTTTGGAAATTGACAGTCTACACCAGAATTCTGGTGCCCTGCCCAGCTGTTGCTCCATGAATGTCACAGATTTTGGAATTCTGAAGCAGGACTCTGCCTCTGGATGCCTAAGTCAAATTAAACAAGAATGTTGAATCTCGGTGTCTGTTCGTCCCTTATATCTGACACAGTTTAGCCTGGGATTAGAATATCCATAAAAGTGCTTGTAATTGGAATATCATCCTTTTATCACCACTCCAAAGGCACTGTCTGAAGAGCCACGAGACAATCACAGCAGCGTTGGGCTGAGGAGACAAGAATCCCTGGGAGCTGCTTCAGTCTGGGGATGACTGTGGATTCCCAAAAGCCTCCCAGCAGCCCTTTGGAGGGGGGATAGGGCCAGGTATGGAATGAGATTCCTCAGGTATTTCAGTCACAGAGCTGACATGATCAGCTCTGACAGTTTACCTGCTTTAGAGTCCTGGAATGTGCTTAAATAGTGGCTCAGCTCTCACAGGCTGACTGCTCCATTCTGCAAGAGTGAAGGACTAATTATGCTGATATCTGCAAATTGAAGGGTAATTCAGAGTGAAGAACAGTAGCAGAGCTGATACAAAGTCTGTGTGAATTGAAACCTGGACATTTACCTAACAAATTCTCTGAACAGAGCTGGAATATCCTGTACAACAGTTATAAAGATAAAACCTTCTTCTTCCTAAGTGTGTGAGCTTGTTCCCCACTGGAGTGGCATGCCCTGCATGAATAATTCCTGCTGAAAGCCTAAAACACAACTTTCATTTTTGCAGAGATGCTTTTGTACACTCCATTTAGATCAAAGAAGATTTTCATGCTGGGTTTCTCCATTAATTGAGCAGACAAAGCATATACTAATTAGCTGATCTAACATAATGAAAATGATCCTAATCTTCTGATATTTTTCACAGTTGAATGTCTCTGAGCAAACCCAACAGGGAAGTAGAGAAGAATGATATAAAAGAGGCTAGAATGGGATAAGTCCTTGGTATGTACAAATATATAAGACAAAATAAAAGTGCTTGTAACTTCACATACCTGTGCCTTTAGAGTTTCAAAAGTATAAATATATGGGAACAGAATATGGCTTTCCTTTAACAATACAAAGAAGAAAGAAAAAGTGTTATTCCTGTAGAATCTCTACCACCTATTCAGAAGATTTCTCCACTCCAAGAACAGTGTAAAAATAGCATGTACTATTTAATGGATCTATTTATTTGCTATGTTTGTACATACAGAATTTTAGGTAATAAATTTGATATATCTGTGAGTGTAAAGTGCAAACAATTCAAATTAGTTTGATCAAAAATCAGACATTAGGCTGATAAAAATCCTATGGCTTCTGGAAGAGGCTGGGGAAGAAAAGATAATAATGTCCTCAGAGACCAGCACCTTGCAGCCTTTTTTAGGGCCATTTACATGTAAATAAGGTATTTATAAGCTCACACAAACATTAGCAGAATCTGAATTTGGAATATTGTTCTCAAATAAATAGTAGGAATTGCGTTTCTGCCTCAGCTTTTTCAAACTGTTTATTTAATATTGTTTGCATTGCACCTCCTGCTGAGATCAATATCTTGTTGTGCTTAGACCCTGTACAACTGCTCAGACCAAGGAGGCTGATTACACAGAGTCTATAATGTAAATTGCAAACGTCCATGCCATTATTGGGTAGTGTGGAAAAGGCAAAAACTATTTTTGCTCCCTGGTGGCACACTGCAGGAATCAGATTTATCCCTGTGCCAGGTTTTAAAAGGAAAGGAATGCTAATGAATGGTTTGCATTCCTGGATTGGTTCTGCTCAAAACTTGCTAGCACAGGTAGGTGCTTAGTTGGCTTAACTATAATTTTTTTTTACTTCACAGAAATAGAGAAAGGAAACAGAGGAAAGAGCCTGGCTCAAATGGATTCAGCAGGCAAGTGGTAGAGTCAGTCAGCCTCTGCCCATGTTATGTCTTGCCAGGATTCTTATCTTCACAGCTCCCTCCAGAAGTGTCCTTGATCTGACGGACACCTCCCTTCCTCCTCACCCCCAGCACTTCTCACCTGTGCTGGGATAAAACCCCTCTGGGAGTGGACCCCTCACTCCCAGGGAAAAGACTGAGAGCCACAATTGCAATTATGCACTTGGTTTTCACCGTGCATTTAATTTTATTTTTGCTTTCTGAGCAATGGCTTCATGATCATTTCAGTTGCATCAAGCTCCAAAGAGCTGAGTTGGAGTCTTGTCTCTGATCCACCTTTGAACAAGTGAGCGGAGCACAGGTTTTTAAAACTCTTTGAAAGAAATTTAATTTCCTAAATTCGGCTGGAGTGAGAAGAAATAAGGACCTATCTATGTTTTAAGGCTCTAAGTCCAAACAATACACACAGTCCACGGGGTTTGGAGGGTACTCAGTAACTGTTTCTAAGTTTCCTTTGAAAGAGGAAGTTATTAGTCTTTCTTACTTCAAGTGAATCTTTTTCTGGTTATTCAGGATGAAACAGACTTCTGAAACTTCAGTCCTGAATTAATTATAACACATTTTTTTCAGATAAGAAATCAAATTTGCCAATATCAATGCTAACCACACGCTTCAAAAATTTGGGAGACTTTGCTTTTTTGGAAAAGTTAAGACAAAAGTTTTTTATTTACAGGAGAATCAAGAAGAGGAAGAGGGAGAAAGGGAGGCTTTTCACAACGCTGATTTTGTTCCTGCCAGGTATAATCACCTGGAGTGAAAGGCTGTTTCTTAGCACATTAATGGGTACCCGGGGAGCAACACCAAATTTTTATTATGTTCCTTCTCGTCTTAATCCTGCTTTGTTTCATCTACAACAAGGATATCTTTGAGGGAAGCTGCAGTTTTTGGGAGGCAGAGGGGAAAAGTTAGAAGGTTTTGGGTTGGGATTTTTTGGGGGGGGGGCTTGCTTTGGGGTTTAGTGGTATTTTTTGGGGGTTTTGTTTCGTTTTGTTTTTTCAAAGGCTCACACTGGAACATGACTGAACAGTGAATCAAATTGCAAATGGGATGTGGGAATGGGCTGCAAACCTCAGTGCTTGGCAGTGTAAAGGAATATAGATGGGCACAGGGAATTTATCAGTGCTCCAGCCCTATGCCCACACAAACTGTCAGCTCCATCCAGGAAGGGACCAAGTCCCCAATTCTTTCTGCTCCACCTTTTTCAACAGCTAAGCTCAGAATGTTGAAGTAACAATGAGCGAGGAAACTTCAGTCGAGCAAATAATTTGAGCCACTGACTTTCAGTTGGTGTTTCAGCTGAGTTTTGGCAACTTATCCTTTGGCAGAGCTTGCAAATCCAGCACACAGCCAGGCACAGGCACCCCTGGGAGTAGCTCTAAGCATCAGTTGAGTATTGCTTTTTTGTTGTTCGAGCTATTTTCCTACTTTATACTTTGCCTTTAACCTGTTTATTTCCCAAACTGTGTTTGGAAATAAATTAGAAGGGTATAAATCCCCTCCCACAAGCACAAAGGAATACCCAGACAGAAGAATCCAGGAAAGTGCTTCAAAGGATGCAGCAGCAGTGAAACACTTCATCATTTCAGCTGCATTGTTCTTTTCAAAACAGTGCATGCACACATCTCTTTTTAGCACACAGTTATCCAGCACTGTGTTTAAAAGGATCAGAACATTCCCAGAGGTGAGGTAAGGTGAGGCAGCCAGACTGAAACCTCAAAAGGGCACATTTCACCCCATTCACTCAACACCAGTAAGGTTTCTGAGAGGAGCATGTTCCCAGCCACTTCACACCCTGCTTTTAGAGCTGTCAGTAGTCCCATTTGCACCTTTCCTGAGGGAAAGCCAGGATGCTGTACAGCCAATCTGATACACAAGCCTGCAAAAGTGTGTGATGAAAAGACTTAGTCCTCACCCTAAAAAATCATCAATTACACTTCTGAAAAACTAATTAATTGACCTGCAATTGCATATCAAGATGGCTTAAGTTAGCTGTATAATTCAAGTAATTAATGTGTGAGAAATCTAACAGGAGAATTGCTTTTATCAATACTTTTACCTGCTCTCTGATTAAATTCCTTTTCTGTAGTGTTCCCCCAGTATATGACAGTGACTGATGCGTTGAAAGGCCCATCTCTGCCAGCAACTTGTCTCTAATAGTTTTTACCAATGGTCACTAGGGAATATATATATATATATACACACACATATCAAGTAGATATTATAATTTCCCCATCACTACTACTGTCTCAGCCCACAAATATTTGTAGCTCAGAGCCAGGGTTGTATTTTATACATGTAATAGTTCTCAATGTTTTTCTTTTAATTAGTTTGCTTACTTTCCCCTTGAACATTTTCTTTTTAAACCTGATTATCCACATTTTCTGATAAGGAAGTCTCCAGCTTATCCTCACAACATAGTTTAATAATTTATTCCTTACCCAAATGTTATTTCTAGATAGCTTTCCATCATCTTAGTCCCCCACATTAAATTGAAGGTGAGTGCCATGTTCTCCAGTTGAACATAAACCATTGCTTACTCATAGAGGAGGAAGATATTCTTTCTGCTTAAAAGGTTTTAATTTGTGGAAATGGATAGCTCGTTTACAAGAGAGAAAAAGGTAATTTTCAGAAATTACCTGAGCCTTTACAGATCCAAAGTGCAGGAATTCACTTCAACCTGCCTTCTTGTCTCATAGGAGGAATAACCACTGCCAGGAGATTCTCTTCATCCTCTCCAATCTTCATAGGCAGAGGTCCCACACCCTCCTCAGTGTATCCCAGGGCTTCTCTCTCCTCGTAGCTACAAAATTTCCCCTAAATTTGGCTGCTCTTGGAATTCAGCAATGGGTGAAAGTCAACAGGTTCAAGCCTTTGTGCCTGAGGGCAGCAACAAACGAGGAGCTTGGATAAATCCATTAGATGCAATGGCCACTAATGGGCTGCACCCATCACCCCTTCAAAATAAAGAAATGAAGATGCAAGTAGAGCTGTAAGAGGGGGGCGTTGCCCAGTTTGCCACATGGAATGGGCAAAGGGTGAATAAACTCTTTACAAAAGCAGCATTTGCAAGCTCACAGTGTGCCCTGCTGGTGTTTCCCACTGGTGTCCAAGGTGGATGGACTGGGGGCAGTCAGGGGGACTTGGGGTCCAGGAGAAACTACCTGAGGGACCTCCCTGTGTATTATTTTTGCCTCCAAGAAAATTAGATCCATCCTTCTCCAGCAACAAATGAGAGGCATATAAATTCAGAATTATGTCAGGATTATCATACTACAGATGCAAGTCTGAAAGAACCATTAGAGAAAAAATTATTTCACCGGGGATGCCTCCCTGTGGAAACAGAAAGGTTTTCTCTTACCTCTGGAGTGTCCTTCTGAAAACATGTGTGCTCTGAGTCCAAACCAGCACGATGATGTTGGTCACTGTGAGAGCAAAAATCTACCATCAGCTATAACAGCACCTGGCAGGTTGATTTTGAGATGGACCACACAGTTTTGGATTTGAGTGTACATCCTCTAGAATGAGAAGAGCCTCAACAATAGTGACAGACTTGACCAGAACCACCAGAACAACACCTGCTGGCACTTGAGGAGGTCTGCTGGACCTGTCAAGGAGAGATGGGGGAAGAAAATAAAGAGAACACATGCTTGTGATGACAACAGAGTAGTGGGTTGAAAATATGGAAATTCTCTATTTTAAAATAAAGGGTAAGTCACAGAATAGATGGAGTCACATAGGAAAAACAAAGACTGACATCTCACTCAGGTGGCAAGAAGGGAATCAAGTCCACAAAGTACACATTGCAACAGAAAAACTGGAGGACTAAGAAATAGAAGGGAGCTGCAGGGGAGCCTCATTTGCTTTCATTTAATTTTTCCCTTAAATAGTTTCACTATCCTAGGCATGTCAGAAATTTGGGAGCAGAAAGGTATTCCAATGCCAGGCTACAAATTTCAGAAAGGAGCCAGCAGACTTTGCCAGGGTTGGGGTGAGGGAATAAAGCCTTGTGCTAAAGCAACCTTGGATCTAAACCAACATTACCTGCACACGCAGCATCCAGCCAGGATAACAACACTTAATAAAATGTGTTCTGTGAGAAATCATACAGAAAATGACAGCTGGAAACGCAGCTGGAACTTTAATAACCCATCTTCAGGTGAGGAAAAAAAGTATCAGGACATAACCCAAGCAATCCATGATTAACACAAAGGGATGCCTAGGGAACCCAGAAGAGAAGATAACAACCCTTTAGTTTTACAGGATTTAGCCCAGGAGTATTCAGCTGAAGGAACTGTGCCACAGTTTGGTCTCAGTGAAGTCTTATGTTACAGCAACACACTCCCAGGGGAGTACACAAAGTACAACAAATCCACAGGACTCACATTCATCTTCAAAAACAGGAGCTGCAGAAAGAAACAGAAAGCCCTTAAAAAGCAGTTCAGGCTATATAAGGGAATAAAAACCTTAGAGGTGACACTCAACAGAGTTGGCACAGGGGTCTGAGCACAAGCCTAGAAGCAAAGCAAAAAATTCTATTATATGTGAGAGATTACCTGTAAAAAGCAAAGGTATCCAAAGAAGAAACAAAGAGCAGTCAAATTCTGGCAGATTAGATGTGAAAATGCAATAATGGAGGGCCCACAGAAAGAGCCAGAGCAAGAAATGAAAAGAGTATTAAAAAAAAAAAATAGAATACATATTTCCTCAAATACATCAGAAAGAGAACTACTCCACAAAGTCCACAGTATCCAATGGTGAGAGGACTTCTCATGGTATAACCCCAGCTGGCAAC